>CM037851.1:286290350-286680905 GCA_021234595.1 Delia radicum | reverse complement strand
TATATCAGTGGTTAATTAATAAGTCCCAAGTATGGAAAATCGAAAAGAAAATTATATCAAATAACTTCCAAAAACCTTAAGTAAAGAATGTGTGAACTTTCATCGATATTGGACAATGGAATCGGGGGGTCAGGCATTAATGGGTTAATTAAAGCTGTTTTTCACGCTATTATGTACTACGCTGCTCCAGTATGGGCTACGTCTGCCCAATGTCACATTAAAAATTACAAACCGCTCAAAATAAATTACTTAAAATGGTATATAATTTGCCCTGGCATTTTTCTACGCAACGACTACATTCTCTCGCGAATACTGATCTCGTTAATGACAAAATCGACAGACTGACTTCTAATTTCAATACAAGATGCCATGCATCAGAATACAGTCATATAAATGAGTTAACCTCAGCGTAATTTATTCTTTTTATCTTACACTAAAAATGGTTTAAAAAGGTTTTTTTGTAAATTTTTCCTCCCTTGCTAAGTATATTACTCATTTTGGTGCTCATATTAATAGTAATCTAGTAATAACAAATAGAAAGTAGAAAAGGAATATACTCCTAAACTCTTTAGCATTTAAGTTAAATTTAAGCATGACATGTAATATCATATATTTAATAAAACTGAAATTGAAAAAAAAACAAATGAAATTGAAGAAAAACCCAAATAAATTTGAAGTTTCTACATTTAATGGAAAAACAAACTTAACAAAAATTAAAACTTAAATCAAATTTCAAAATCTTAATGGTTATATTTTCTATTGTCCAAGTTCCAAAATCAAATATCTCACGGAATAAAGATTAGATCTTAAAAGGAAAGTTTATTGAAAATCAGCCAAATTCTTTCCGAGATATGACGTTCTAGTATTTTATTTTGAAACTAAATATAATATTTTCTCAATTTCATTTGAAATATTCCCATTTTTCATGGAATTTTCTGAATTTCATAAAAATTTTTGTCAATTTCAAATGGAAAATCTTAATTTCAAGTAAAAGTCCTCAATTTGAAATTGTATCTAAAAATTTCCCTTTTTCAAAATCGGAATTTCTCGAAACCGTTAGTCCGCTTTAAAAAATTGAAAAATATTCGTGTTCAGCATGCCAAAATTACATAGACATATTTTTATTAAAGCCCTTTAAGACAAATATTCAAAATCGAAAACTTTGGTAGCGGGACGCCACTGGTTAAAGCTATACAATTTATCCCAAATTTGCACAAATAAAATTGAAATTTTTCGAAAAAAAAATTGTTTTTCATCCAAAAAAAATGCCGCTCTAAAGAGCTTACGTCCTTATTTTATCATGGCAATATTTTTCAAAAAACATTTTTATATAATTATTTTTTTTTTTCATTAGATTCAGGTAAATTTTTAAAATTAATATTTTGGTAGAAAATTTTAATCTAACTTTGTATTGGAACTTCTAAATTTTAATTATGTTTTCTGCATTTTAATTGTGTGGTCTTATTTTAAAAATTATTTTTAATGTGTGAGATTTTATTCGTTCGGTTGAGATCATGACAAACTTTCCTCTAAATTAACAGAAAAATTATAATTTTTATATGATAATTTACTTTGACTATTAGAAAAAACACAGAAAAAGTTATTATTAATTTAATTTATCTTTTGTTAAGTAATAATCTTTACCAGCACGAAATGAGAAACGAGCTCAAAGATTTATCCCGCGACAGTTCAGGCGTAGGCGTTCTATTGCACTTCAACTATATTTTGTTTTTGATTGTTAGTATTGTTGATTCCATTTTTTTTGTGTTCTTTCAGTGTTTGTTTTTTTTTTTGTATTTAAATACACATGCAAAAAATATAACCTTCTCTGTTAGCCAGCCAAAATGTACAAACAACATTAGCTCAGACGGTAGAGCTTTGGTCTTGTAAGCTAAACGATCAGTATCGGATCCCTACGATTTTTTTAATTATAATACTTTTTTAAATTGATTTAAAAATATAATTTTATTTATATCACGGAGACTGGTCTGTTTTATATGAAAAAGTCTGACCACAGCCACATTGGCTCTTATCCAACGTGTTATCTGGGACCAGTTCGTTTGCGTGTAGGTAAAGTATAAGGCTTTTAAGCCGACTATAACTCATAAAGGACTTTGTGTAGAATACTTCATTAAGAACTTGTGTGCTAGTGGTATTTTTTTTTAACTTAAAGCGCTCTCTAGTGAATTTATTTTTACCATTTCAAAAATGATAATTTTGTATATTTTTATAATTAAAACTTTATTTAAAATTAAAAACATTTAAATGTGTTTGATCTAACCGATTTTTGATTTTTTTTTTTTGAGAAAATATGGAATCTTGTTCGGTTTTTAAGAGTTGTTATATTGCAACCCTGATTTTCTATATTTGTTATTAAAACTAGCCACTATATATGTTTGAAGTGAAAAAAAATAATTTTGACTTTGTGTATTTGGAATAATCATGCTTCGATTGGTCAGATATTCAAAAATTGTATACAACTAACAAACTGATTTTGAAGCTCAGACATAAAGATCCATATTTAATATCAATACATCAATCAAAAGTATAATAGTTCATTATATTTATACGGTAAAATACCATCTGAAAAAGGTCAAATCAAAAAGTGCAAATATTAATGATAATAAATATTTGGCAACTCTGGATAAGAATTTTCATTATTTTTTTTATTAACAATTATAATCAAGACGGTTAACTACTTTATGGTTTGTAAGCAATTGAATTATCTTTATCGACAGAAAAAAGATTAAAAGAAAAAGATTATCGGCAGAAAAAAGAAAAGTGACTGACGTACTCAACAACGCCCGGCCCAATCCGCTGGGAGCTCCGGCATAGGACGGTGTTCTTGCAAATGTCTACGTGTAGGGACACAAAAAAAATAAAAATAATTTTGGCTAAAAGTTTAAAATTTAAAATATATGATCCTTCAAATATGACCTCTCTCTCATTAATATTGATAAATAGTTGTTAAAAGGGGAAAGTCACCCCCTTGACGTCCTGGCCATACCGCTAAAGAGAGAAACTTGAAGTTTGATATGTCAATTTTCAATCCCGCTCACACATCTGCATAGACGGGATTTTCGGAAATTTCCTTCTAAGGGGAGCATGAAGGAAAAAAGTCTCCCCTAGAGGGCCTAGCCAAACTCCTAAAGTTAGGTACTTGAAATTTGGTGTCAGGGATCTTAATTCGTAAAATCCCGTAAAATCCCGCTTAGACAGGATTTTAGAAAGGGGAAGAACATGAAGGGGATAAGTCAAGCCATTGGAGGTATAATGGTATAAATAATCGGTTGCATAAAATGCAAATTTCCATGACTTATTAACACATCATTCAATTAAATCTACAAATTTTGTTCAGCCTACTGAATTTGATTATGTTTTCTTATTTATATATTTACACATATTTATGAAACAATAAATGGTTAGAGTTAATAACAAAAATTCATTACAATAAACCCAAAGGATTTAAGCAAAATCCAATTAAAATTCAATTTGAAACTCATACTAATACAAAAAAAAAAGATTTTACAACATCAGAAAATAGCAAAAGTAACCCAAAACGATAATGGAAAACACAATGTAAAATAACAACACTCACCTGAACATTAAAATCGAAGAAATATTCTGGTTGTAATGGACATGGTAGACCACATTTACAGGTACCCGGTGACAATAAGTAATCCTTGATTTGAAATGGTGAACGCAATGTAGAACCAGTTGGACTGAAATTGAAAGAAAGAAACAAAAAAAAAAAAGAGGGGAAAATGTATTAAAAATAATCGATAAGACATGGAAAAATTTGCAAATTGAAAAATATCAATTATTAAAAACAATTGCATATGGAATATATGGTAATAAATAGGGCAAGGAATTTCAAGCAACTAAAACCGGACAATAGGCGCTTATAAAATTCAGCAAAGAATTAAAAATATGCACTAAAAACATGAAAAATATGCATTTAAAGGAATACTTTTTGCAGAAACCAAACAGAAATTTAATTTGACATCTATCGTTTCAATAGGAACAGAATCTTACGCTTTTATTTGGTTCAGCAAGACTTTAATATTTGAAAATGATTTTGCTTAAATCAATATATAAAAATGTATAAAAATTTTATTTTTTATTAAATGTAAAAAAAAAATACTTAAAACAAATTATAAATATGCACCGATATGCTAATAAAAACATAAAATATGCATAAAAAGTCAAAAATGCATAAAAATATGAACTTTTTCTAAAATACCCATAATATGCAACTACAAATCGATGTCATTTTGCTCTAAATTTAATGATTTGTTCTATATGAGTTTTAGATTATCGCGAAAAAAATATGTATTTGATTGAAATTCCTTGCCCTAGTAATGAAGGACTAAGCAAATTAAGACCAAACATGTTTATGGTAAAAAAAGCCCAGAAAAGAAAACAGCAACAAAAATTAATTAATTTGTTTTTATTACTAGCCCTGTTATATAGACATGACTTATTTTCTTGTATTGTATTTTCCAATACTATGCATAGATTTTACAATGAAGATAAAGTTAAACACACTATTCTTGTTGAAAAAAAAAACCCAGAGACTTTAAAGAATTTGACAAATTAATAAGAAAATATTATTTATTTTTAACGATGAAAATTAAAATTATTCAAATTCGAGCCATACTCTTATTAGGATATAGTGCTAACAAATAATCAATAGAGTTTTTGTTTTCAAATTTATTAATTGACCACTTTCAGAAATCTATTTCGGGAATTTTCTAGGTTACCATCATCAGAACACGTTTTGAAAGAAGTGACAATCCCATGCAAAACATCAAACATTCATATAAACTAGTTTTCTCACTAAATGAGAACTAATATATAAGCTCGAAGTTAAAGATTATCACCATTGATCAAAAATAAATTGAAAACTTGTTCGTTGTGTGCAAGGTGTACCTTGGTAGATACTCAATTTACTTTGTTTGTTTTTTCTCCTTTTATTTGTACACTTGTTTTGTGTGAAAACAAAATGTACAGGGGGAGTAAAAAGATCGTACTTTGTCTTTCATACAAGTTTGATATAATTTTTATTAAAATAAAAATTATGTTTTTTCGACCTTTAATTGTGCAATGAAAATGAAAATTATCCAAATTCGAGGCCATACTCTATATTTCTTTGTTAGGATATTGTCCTAACAAATAATCTATAGAGTTTTTGTTTTCAAATTTATTAATTGACCACTTTCAGAAATGTGTTGATAGATGTTTCGGGAATTTTCTAGGTTCCCATCATCACAACACGTTTGAAAGAAGTGACAATCCCATGCAAACATCAAACATTCATATAACCTAGTTATCTCACTAAATGAGAACTAATATATGAGCTCGAAGTTAAAGATTATCACCATTGATCAAAATAAATTGAAAATTTGTTCATTATGTGATATGATATACAATACACGCTATTTGTTTTTATTCTCCTTTTTATTTTTGCACTTGTTTTGTTTTATTTAAAAACAAGATGTAAAGGGGAATAAACTAAGACCGTACTTTGTCTTTTTTACAATTATTTTAAAATAATTATTTTTAATTTTTATTAAAAATAAAAATTATGTTTTTTCGACCTTTAATTGTGCAAAGAAAAACTCTATAGATTATTTGTTAGGACAATGTCCTAATAAGAAATATAGAGTATGTACTCGAATTTGAATAATTTTCATTTTGGTTGCACAATTAAAAGTCGAAAAAACATATTTTTTATTATATCAAATTTATTTTTAACTTTACATGTCCTTTTGAAAGGACATAGAATGTGATATAGAAAATCTAAATACGCAATTGTACTACATGTGGTCTACTGTTTAATATGCATGTCAATTTTCCCATGTTTAGCAAAAAAATATTGAAGTTTGTAGTGGGGTACTATGTTAGATACAAAATGTTTTATTAAGTAGATTAGATTAGATTAGATTAGATTTTTCTTTATTTCTTTTCAAAAAGTTTACAAAATTTTTCTTAAATTTAAAGATAATTTTATGAACAATAAAAAATAATAAAGAAATGTACGGCTTGGTTGTAATTAACCGTCAGCCGGAAAATGGTGTTAAACATAAATAGTTTCAAATACATTATACTTTTTAATTTACTTTTATAAAATTAAAACATTATTTTAAAAATTAAATTCAGCTATAAGCATAGTTCTATATTTTAATGCTTCTTTTAAAAAACAATAGAGACCTAGCCAATAAGTATCTTCACCTCCGTTAAGAACGTCAATAACCTGATCGTCAGTAAGTGTTGTACATCGAAAATACTTTAATCTTATTGCATTTAGCACGGGACATCTGCCAATAAAATGAATTGTTGTTTCTGGTTCTCTGAGATTGCACAATGAACACAATATTGCTTGGCCTGTTCTGAATTGGTTGCCATTTAACCACAGGAGATCACCTCTTGCTTTCATTATATAGGTTATCTGCTCCTGATTGTAATTTTGGTTGCAATAGGTCAAGCCTTTGAGTGATCTAGATTCTTATAAATTCGATGACGACTACTGTGCACATTTGTTAAATGGTCATTATATTTAGCTTTTTTCATCTCATTTATAAGTTTTGAACAAGCCTCGTTCCACTTGATCTTATTTTGTTCTAGACCATCACTACTAATGTTATAAAGTCGTAATTTATCTTTAAAGTCAGCATACCAAAATATATTTTTCTCCATAATTTGCTTCGTAAGTCTATGAGGTAGCCTGCTTTCTTCTAAATCAAATACAGTTTTTAAAATATACCTTAGATGCAAGGAGTATGTATAGAAATGCCCTTCTTCGTAGCCAGTTTCTATAGCTAAAACGTAGTTAGGGGTGTTTTCTGGAAGTTTTAATAATCGCTTTGTGAAAAATCTTTGGAATTTATCAATTTCCTCAAATTGCGAGTTTCCCCATACTTGAGCTCCATAGGTTTGTATTGCTCTGCAAACTGCTAAAAACATTTTCCATTTAGCTGCTAGTGATACTTCTCTATTAAGTATCAAAGATACTTTCGGAAAAATTCAGTTTAATTTTGAACCCTTTGATTCGCAACTTGAAGTTAATTACATAATAAATTTCATAAAGTTAATTATGGGTTTTTTGAGATATTTGCGTATTAAAGACATTTTTCAATTTCTATATCATTTTCGCGAAAACAATAAATTTTTGTGCAACAATGCTTACAAAAGAGGATTTGATTTTTAAAATGACACAAATTTTTATTTTTCTGTGGATGTGTTCAAAAGTTAAAATAATTTTAATATTGCATATTTCTTACAAATTTATAAAAAAAAAACCCCAAATTTTGAGCGGCAATTAAACCCGAACTGTAACGAATTTTGGAAAAACAAAAAATACGTTATTTTCAATTTATAACGAGCTTTCAACCTCCGTGTATTTACAAAAATAAAGCAAATCATATTTACTAGCAGAATATAAATATGTACCAAGTTTAATGAAATTTGCAACACTTTTATCTGAAAGGTGTGTCGAAAGTTTTTAAATTTCCCTATTAAAATTTTTTTTGAAATTCTCGAACTTTAGCTGCTTTTACATCAAAAGTATTTTGGTGCGAATTATTAATATTTTTGTAAGTAATTATTTATTACTCATGCGTTAAAATGCCATTTAAACTATTAGATTGGAAAGAAGATTTTTTATAAAATGATAATTTTCATTAGCTTGACTTCATTTAGATTCCTCCCAACAATTAAAATGAGCTTTCTCTAAATTTAAAATCTTCCACCAGGTTGCAATTTTAAGTAGTTTTCCGCATAAGAATTAATAAATATATAAATAATAATACTGCGTTTTCTTCTAAAAAAAAAACATGTATATCATTAAAAAAATTTCAAAAATTCTTTAGAAAAACATTTAATTCTTTAAATTTGTTTCCAAAACAACACTTGTGGTGTAATGTAGTGTCATGTTGTTTAGCAACATGTTCCTAAACATTTAAAATATCTCAAATGCTTGTTTGTTTTCCTCCATATACAATTTAAATTAATTGCTTGTACGAAGGTTAATTAAGTCAAAACGACGACGCCACAATGACGTCAAACACCAACAACATAAGTATTTACATACAGTAGGCATGTCTATTCATGTTGTTTGTTTTAAAGGACTTTCAGTGGTTAACTGGCTTAAAGGCAGGTGTGTTTTATGTTAACAAACATTATTTGAACAAATGGTTTTTTGGTGTTTAGAAATAATGATACATTTCTATTTTGATAGGCGTTAATAATGGTATTTAATCAATTTGAATTAGGGGGTTTATAACATGTTTGATAAAATTAATGGAATTTGTTGGTGTAACTAAATAATAATAATAATAATATTTGATACGAGAATGTTTATTATGAATTTCACAGAAAGTCCTGAAGTGTCTTTATTAAGACCTACCTACATGACGAATCGTCTCATAATTCTTTCACTTTTTTTAAAACGTTATTTTCTCGAGCGTATGATTAATATGTATTTAGTAATTCCATATTACTCATACGTTAGTACATTACGAAACATTTTCTAATTATTATGGATTATATCTTCAACCTAATACTTCTATAAAAGATTACCCGATCGAAGTCAAATTAGGGTGAACTATTGCCCTAAGACCCAAAAGTAATATTAAAGAAAATTTTTTTAATTTTTCCGAATTATGGGAGACGGGGTCAAAATTGGCAGGTGACTTTCACCCAAAATTATACCAATATTTATGAAAATTTAAATAGTTGTCGCATATTATTGTTCGTGTCTTATAGGCAATAGCGCAGCATGCACTAAAACAGGGTCACTATGGAAATAATTTTCTTAAAGTCTAAGCAGTGGGTTTCCATACTACTCAGTGTAGCTCAATATGCTCTCTTTTTATTTGTTCGTAAGCTCGCACCGAGCAAATGAAAAACATGTTACTGGAGTTTAAAAGTTTAAATAATTTTTATCATGTTTTTAAACAATAATGCTAATTTTAGCAATTTTTCTGCAAAAATCTTCCAGCAAAAATGTTTGCTGACTTTACAGGCATTTTTTTTTTAGTATAAGTAAGTTGACATTGATGCAATCCAAATGTTTTCTGGCTGGAAAGTAGTTGTTTTGTCTGTTAATTTAAAGTCAATTAAAATAATAATTGTTAATTAAAATATATTTGTTTTAAAACTAATATAATGTTAAACAAATCTTTTATACTAAAATGAAGGGTATCTTAGATTCGTTACACAAAATTGTATCTTTTTTTACATGTTATTATTATTTTTGTTTAACAACATTTTCTTTTATCCGTAAAATTTAATTATTTTGTTAATGGTTCATTAAATATTTATTAAAAATAATTATAATTTTTTTTTAAACCATATTTGCTCATGAATGTCATTATATTTTATGACTGAAAATGTTTGTGTGCGTTCAGTGTTTGTTATGTCTTTTATAACACTGTGCAACAAATTTTGGCCCATCACCTTCAGGCTCAATAGTTTCAATGCGAAATGAAGTTGACTAGTCGATAATAAAAAACCGCCAAAGGGTTTTGCAAAGTTAGTTGGAGTATTTTTGACAATATTTTTCCAATATGAGCGAAAATATGATAACAATATATTTATTAGAATTTAATTGTGTTAACTTCTTGTTAAATTCTACCCAATGTCGAAAATATATTTTTTTCGTATATTTCAACAAATTATAAAAAAAATCATAAAGTTTTGGTAGACATACATTTATTTTCTTTTGGAAACAATTCCAAAGAATTTTAATTGAAATGCATCTGAAAGTCTATTACTATATGTTGAATTTATTCTGAATATTTTGTAAGCGAATAGAATCGATTTTTGAAAAAAATATATTTTTTTAAATTAAAAAAAAAAAAAAACAAAAATTGTTTCCCGATTAAAAAAAAAAACTTATATGGAGCTTTATGTAGTCGTATATATACTTGTTTAGGTTTCGATCTAATCTAATGCAATTAGATAAGTGTCTGATATAATAATATCCGAATTATGGCCAGATAGAGTTGTATTAGATTTTATCAGGTTTTTATGTTATTGTATCAGGTATATCTAAACTGATACAAATAGATATAGGTATATAAAAACCAGATATGTTTGCATCTGTATTTTACCAGGTATAACTGTATATGATTTTACACTAAGAGTATTATGTAGGTAAAGACGAAAGCAATTGTAGTCAAAAACAAATGAAATTTCACTTGCAAAAAGGATGACTAACATTTCATTAAATTCAACGAACATTTGTCATTTGTTTTTACAGTTCAAAAAATTACAAACAATTGAAGTAAAAATGAAAATGAAATGTTATTAAAAAATAAACAAACATTTACTTTTTTTGTTTTTTTTTAATAACAAAAACGACTGTAAAAAATTAATGTAAAATCATAAAACAGGTATTTGATGTGGTTTGTTTTTTTTTTTTAATCAACTGCAAGGTTATTAAAATATTAAATTTGTTCTACAAATGACTAAAATTTAAATTTAAAAATAAAGAAACTGTATTGCAAACCAAACAACTACATATTTTTAAAACAGAAGTTCCCTAAGTGTATGCAAACTGATATATCTAAATACAATTAGATCCTTGTTTCAGTTTGGTTAAATTGCACTAAATGCTTTATATTTGTATATGATTGTGTAAGACATATACAATTTCATACAGTGTGCCCCGGTAGGCTAGTTGGTAGCGTGCCGGCTAATCAGTGCGTGGTTTCAATACCCATTAGAGGTACTATTCTGTTTCGCTACAACGCGCAGAAAGCCGTAATAGCTAGTGCTCGGTAAGAGTAATAGGATATAATTTGTAATTATATGACTATTAATTATTAAAAAAAAACAAAAATAATAAAAACAATTTCATACAAATGTAGCGTATCAGATCATTTAAGTCCATAAAAAAATATAAAGAAGCCTAATAATTTTTTAAGCTTTTCAAAAGAATTCCTGCATTAACCTTTTTTAAGTTTAAATACACATCCCATGGAAATTTTAATAAATGCAGAAATTATTGTATTTTAGATCTTTCCTAGATCTATCCCCACAAATTCTTCTTTGACTCCTTTAATTGAGCACCAAGTTCTCAAGTCGAAATAATGTAAAATGCATGAATTTCTAACAACTTTCTTTACCTCGAACCACAGGTTTGAAATCTTTTTTTTTTTTTGTTAAATGTGAACAAGGCAACTATGAATTTCTACTTGCAATTAAACTCCTAAAACGCATTCTTTAATTTTTATTACAATGTTTTTTAGACCTTTTATTGTGCAATGAAAATGAAAAATTATTCAAATTCTAGGTTATATGAATGTTGATGTTTAGCATGGGATTGTCACTTCTTTCAAACGTGTTCTGATGATGTTAACCTAGAAAATTCCCGAAATAGATCAATCAACACATTCCTGAAAGTGGTCAATTAAAAAATTTGAAAACAAAATAAAGAAATATAGAGTATTGCCTCGAACTTGAATAATTTTCATTTTTAATTACAAAAATTATTTTTTAAAAATCGATTCTATTTTTTTTACAAATATTTAGAATACATTCCGAAAATCTATTCCACTATTCAGTAGCTCATACAATAGACTTTTTAATGCATTTTATATAGAATTGTTTGGAATTGTTCCGAAAATTACTATAAATGTATTCCTACCTAAAATCGATAATTCCCTTGTATTTGACTAAGCCATCTCGCCATTTCTTATTGGGATATATGAAAAAATATATTTTTCTACATTGAGTTCAATGGAACAATAAGTACACACAATTACATTCTAACAAATATATTTATATTTTATTTTGGTTTTTAGCTCATATTGAAAAATTATCAAAAATATCCCAACTTCAAGAGGCCCTAAAAAAAATTCGAACTAACTTTCCAAACCCGTTTCCTGATTTTGTTTATTTAATGGTCTTCTTTCATTTTCTAATTGGAAACATTGAACTGATTTTTCTTGTTGCCACCGTGTAATTGAATGACACTTTTTTTTTTTACAAAATTTTGCTTTTAAAATGTGGGTGTAATTTACTTATTTTTTTATTTCATATTGTTCGCATTGTAGTCATTTATTTATATAATTGTTAATTCATGAGTCACTTGTTTTTCCATAAAAATGTAAAAATAAAATAAACAATCGCCATTTCCACCGCTTTTAATTTATACATTTAAATTTAAATTTTTTATGATTACTTAAACTGGAATTAAGATAACATTAAAATATAAAAGCAGAAAATTTACATTAAAAATACTTAATTGAATATAATTTACGACAAACACACACGCTTTAAACAAAAAAAAAACTGGTGATAAGGAAAAGTAAAATACTTTTAAAGTGTGAAAATAAATATATTTTTATTACTAATACTTAATAAATAAATATTATTTATAACAAGTCATAAGATAATTAGTTAGAAAAAAATGTAAACTAATATTTTCAGTCAAATAATGTAAATAAATATAAGAGTTTTGCTTTAATATTGAAAGTTAACCATAGAAAATTGTAGTAAAGCGAAGACACTTTATTAATAAAAAAAAAATCTTAGCAAAGACACAAACTCAGAAATTTAAACATCTTTTTTGAAGAAACTATGATAAAATTAGTTTATTTTGTAATTTTTTATATTTATATTTTACTGATATCTTTCCTTTACAGTTGGTCTAAATTATTACTCTAAATTCTGTTATATTGTTGAAGTTGATATATTTTAGATAATTTTTCGGACTTTCAATATTTTAATATATGGGCATTTCCTGGGGTCACGAACGTACAAAGAATATAGAAAACAAAACTTTTCCTAGCATTTTTTTCGCGATTCGATAGCATTTTGGTAGCTCTATGTGTAGTGCAAAAGATGGATTTAATCGAGTTTAAGTTTTCGTAATGATAGTTATAAACATGTGGTCACGAACGTACGCAAAATAGAAGTCAACTTTGTCTGACAGTAGTGAAATGTAAAAATCTGCGAAATGGAACGGAATATTCAAAAGCGATTAATTTATATTTAAAGTGTATTAATGTAGTTCTCTATCCACTATTTACACAATAAAATATCTCTATTGGTTTTTGTTTAATTGGCTTAAGTACCGGTCGCGAACGTACGATTTCTCCAAATGTTTTTTTTATTATTATCACCATGCATTTTCCCATAAATATCTTCAAATTTGCTTAACAAAAAACGTAATACTCAATTTATAGTGTGTAGTAACAACTATAACAATTTTTTTTTCAAATCACTTGGTAATGCCCTTTCAGACTTTTTCATTGCTTTTCCCAGAGTTTGTTTACACGAATACGCTTCTTGTTCTTCTGCTTGTTGAGCCTAATTTTTTTTCTTTTGTCGGTATTCTTTCAACCTTGCGCGTTCTTTTTCTTGCATTTGTTCTAAAACCTTTTTATTTTTGTTAATGCTAAGCGTCGTTTTCGCACCCTCAGCAGCTTTTTCACGTTTAGTTTTTGTGGATCGCTTTTAATTTTGTTAATATAACGCTTTTTTTTCTTTTTGCGATTTATCACATGTTTTACCCATCTACGAAAGTATATTTGCGTTTTAAGAAAATAAATTCATTGTTTATGAAAAAAATTTACTTACGGTCGCGAACGTACGAAATTTTGGAAATAAAAAAAAAGTTTATTTAATTGTAACCCCGAAGTTTTTTTTTTATTTACAAATTAGTGACACCGAAGTTAATTCAAATGTGTTATGTCTGGCACATGTTGACGTTTAATGTAAAGCAATTAAAATAAAATGATGTTTTCGGTCGCGAACGTACGATTAAAACATAGATAAGAAACAAAGTAAAAATTAACCGTTAATCGATCTTTTTTTTGTTCTCCTTACAATTTTCTCTTCTTAATTGATTGTAATAGAGAAGTTTTGGAGAAATAGTGCAAACATAATATATTTTGTTGCATGTAAAATAATTAAATATAAAAATGTCTTTAGAAGTAGCTTAAAAAGAAAATATAAAATTTTCCAGGTTTCCAATTTTTTTATAATTCTAAACAATAAAACACGATGATTATCAATATTTTATTTTTCGATCGGAGGGAAATGCCCATATTTAGTTAGAATATTGTTCTACCTCAAGTCCAAAAATCTAATACGATGTTGTCATATTAGATTTGTTGTTTTTTAAAAAATTTGATCATTTTCATGATAGACAATGCAATTGTTTCATTGGCATCACCCAAATCTTCAGTTGTCTGCAATAGAAAACGTTAATTGGCTTAACTCAAACTGAGACATAACATACAAGAAACAAAATAAAATTTATGAGAATCTTTTTGTCTACCTCAGTGTATAAACTGCCTGATCTGGTAAACGTTATTATAAAATCAAACTATTTGAAATTCTCTTAAGGATGACATTCGAAGAATGTCGAAATATTGAAAAATAAATAAATTTTTATAATAATTACTTTTCTCGAGGTCGTGTATTTTTCATTTAATTTATTATATTTTTATGGTCAAAAACAAATATGATTTTTAGGGATTTAATAATTTTTAACAATCTTCTTTCAATTTCTATTAAATTACAGTATTTTTATATTGATAATACCATTTTCTTTTAATTAGTTCCACTGTGCTGCTGTAACTATACCATTTTAAATATTTTTATAAATTTATATTAAGTGTTAACTTTGTACATGTGTATAGTCCTAACTCCTCAGGATATTTGTCAAATTTTGTTCAATGCCCTTAAGTCACTTGTGGTGGTTATTTTTATAGGTTAGTTGTTGTGTTAAAAGTTAATTTTATTTTATTTATTATACGGATTATATATATTCACTTTCATTTTCTTTGGGCTTTAATTTGTCTTAAGCATATAAAAAGTTTTCCTATTTTCAGTTTTAAGTGTTTATAATATCTAAACACAAATATTTTTCTTGATAAAGAAAAGTTTTTGTGGTTTTGTTAAGTAAGACACAAAAAGGAAAATTACTGCAAAGAAAGTGGATTTAAATTAACAAGGAAACTACATAGTGGTGAATCCGTAGATTTTAATGAAACTTGAATATGTTGTTGGGGGCAAAATAATTATTAGACACGTATTTTTTTTTTTTGTAGGTGCGCAATCGTACACTTAGGCGTTAAAAATTGGAGTCAAAAATTGTAATATTTATGTATGAAAATATTCTTTGTAATTTAAGAAATTCAGTTTTTTTGTACACAGAATTAAAGTATTTGAGAAAATAAAAATTTTGATACCCATATTGGCTATGGACCAGGAGTGCCACTTACTTAAAATATTTAAAATCTGGGTTATAAGAGCTCTTCGGGAAAAAAACGTGATAAAGTTGAATAAAGCCCAGACAACCGCCTCGACAAAATTAATTAAGCATTATTATATGTTATTTGAACTCAAACCAACAAAAAATTTCCCATAAAAATGTGGTATTCGTAAAAATATTTTTGTGAATAACAAAAATGTTCGGACAAGACCAGGTATGTTTTATATACCAGTGGATGTGGCTTTATTGCGGCCTTGAACTTGAGATTGTTCACATTAAAAAAAACGTTTTTTGTCTCACCTCAAATCTAGGATTCACCACTGTGTAGTTTCCTTATAAGTGTTAAGGTTGAATATTACAATATTTATCATTAAACTATTAAAAGAAAAATCTAAAATGTTAAGAACATTATTTGTTCTAAATATGTCAAACGTTCCGAATGTTAATTTACATCGGCCAAATAAAAAATTATAACGTATAAGAGCATATATGATTAAACATTGGCTTGTATATGATCTTATATGGTTAAAGCTGATCATACAAACAAATATGAAGTTCAATATATGACCACATATGATTTCATATGCAACCATATAAGTGCTGATGCTAAATCCAGAAGTGAATGATCATACACGATCAGATATAAGCAAATATATATATATCAATAAGGATGTCCCAGTTTAATTGAAAATGGTTCCAAAGGGAAAAAATCAGTCTCTTTGGGGCATTTTTCAAAAATTGTATTCTTGTTAAGAATTCCTAAAATTTGAAATTTATTAATGAAATATTCACAAAATTATTTAGATATAAAATTCTGACCTCATCGGATATCATTAACCCACTTTAGCCGGAAACCAAACATGACCCAGGAAACTGATAAAAAAAAATAAAATGCCTAATATAAAAAAATTTAAATTGAAAAAAAGGATAATTCGTGTTTGTGTGTGGAGCGACTCCTTTTCAGAACATTTTGTGAAAATCGATTATTTTATCACAAGTTGAACCTTTTGAATATTTTCATAAAGTTTTGAATATTTTTATAAAATTTTCGGAAAATTATCACCTTAATTGGACTAGACTATAATTATCTTTACTTGTATTTAAAAAAGCCATAACCCTTAGTGATCTGGGGACAAAAATAACCCACACAATGCAATTTTAAGTATGACTACAACTTTGCAGAGCTTTTAAATTTATCCAAAATAAAATCCGCTTCATAAAAAACACGTATTTTATGTTATTTGAACCACATAGGGTTAATGTTTCCACTTTTGAACAAAAAATATCGAATAGGTAATTTACAAGATAATTTTTTTCAGATTTTCGTTAAATTTAGATAAGGGTACTAAACTAAAGAACAATAGCCAATCTTACTTTTAAGGAATAAAATGTGGGGCCCAATTTGGCCCCAGGAAAAACAAATAAACATATAACCCTTTAAATGTTTTTGATAAATCGTTAGATAGATCTTTACAATACCTTGAATTTTATATACTTTTTTTATAGTTTTTTACAACAATCGAAGCCATTTTTGCCCTTAAAAGTAAGAGTGGTACCATAAAGAATTGCTCTAGTTTGTTAGTTTAGTGCCCAATATCAATTTTTCACAAAACGATCAATTTTCATTAATTGTCTTGACACACAAACAAGAATTATAATTTTTAAAAAAAAATTTTTTTTTAATAACATTATTAAAGTTATTATAAAAATAGCAATCTACATCTCTAAATAAGGCATTTTAAAAAAATCTTTTAAATCAATTTAAGAAAAAAACACGTTTTTGCAAATTCGTGGGTCATTTTTGATTAAAGGCTAATTTGGGTTAACGATATTCGATGAAGTAAGATTTCCCATGTGTCACCAACCCAAGCCCATGGAGCACCTGAGTATGAACGACTATTAACTTTCAAGACATCATAAATAATATAATGACAGCTACCAAAAAAAAATCAAAATCATGTTGCATGTTTATAATCACCATTTTTTAATGCAGACATCGAAATTGAAACATTCAAATGTTAACTTATAACATGGCCCTAAGGCGTTAAACAACAAAACAAATGCCAGAATTAAGAGATGAAGACATCTTTCATGTCATAATATTATATGTTAACAGCAGTAATAACAACACGAGAGAAAAATATGTTGGATATATTGCAAAAGTATATTAAAAACTAAAGGTAATAAGAAAACCTCAACATTTTGTAATGAAGTGAAGTGCGAAATAAAAGAATAACTATCAACTAACAATCATTCATAAAGACATTCTAACATACCAATCATATTCAACGTATATCCTCAATCCGTTAGTGCTAATGATTTTTAAATCCTTCAATACCAAAGAATGTTAGTCAAATAAAACGCCATGTGTTTTAAAGAAATTCGATTTGTATTTAGATAAGTTTTTAATGAAAAATATTGCTTGAAAAATGCATTTATTTCATTTCATTTCATTTATTAATTCAAAAACCAAGCCCATAGGGCCAAATATGGTTCGTATTCTACAATAAATTTTTACAAAAAATAAAAAAATAAATTATAATTTAAAGAAATGCCTAAAATAAATAAAATTATAACTAAAGTTTAACGGTCCAAAATGTAGCAATAAGATTATCAAGATAAGTAGACGATTAAAAAAATAAATATGAAAAATGATCGTAAATTATCAGAATTATAGTGATTGATTAAAAAACTGCCTTAGTTTGCGTTTAAACGTAGCACTTGCAACAACAAAGCTTTTAAGAAATCTAGGTAATGAATTCCAGACTCTAGTTATCCTCACATTAAAGGATCTCTCGAAAATAGAAGAGTTTATACGTTGAAAAACTATCTGAGGGTTTCTACTCGATCTAGTAAATCTAAAGTTGTCAACAATGTAACCAGGACAGTTCGCTCTAATTAGCTTGTAAAACAATAACAAGATTCTCAGTTTTATAAAATTCTCAAAAGAAAAACCAAGAAAATCCAACACAAACGGAGAGACATGTTCTCTTATCCTCAATCTGTAAACATATCTCACTATACGGTTAACTGTAAGATGAAGACGTCTAAGAATATTACTGCTAGTACCCGTAAATACCTCCAAAGCATAAATTAACTGGGGCATAAGAAGAGCACTAGCTACACGTTTCCTTACATGTAGAGGCAAACAAAGATCAAGAGACCATAATCGTCTCAACGTAGCATTCACTCGAGCACACACGTAATCAACGTGTTTCGAAAAACGTAACTTATCGTCTACTAGAACACCCAAACACTTCATTTCCGAAACAAAGTTGATACTAACACCTCTCAATGATACACTTAAATCACGGGAATCAAAACCGAAGCACATAGCCTTCGTTTTGCTAGGATTTATGTCTAACCCATTTGTGTCCATCCACCGTGCAATCTGAACAAGGTAAAATTCTATGTTTGCCTCCAAAACATCAAAGAATTGTTTTTCTCCAGAAAATAAAATCTGTACATCATCTGCATATACAAAAGTTTCAAAACAGTTATTATCTATTACATCAATAAAATCATTCAAATAAATCATAAATAAAATAGGACCAATTACCGATCCTGCGGAACACCACTGGTAACCTCCAAAGTACAAGAGTTCCTATCTCCAATCGAGACGAACTGCGACCTATTTTCAAGATATGAGCTTAGAAGTTTGCAAGCGGACTTAGAAAAATTAAAATAACTACATAATTTAGTTATCAATCTAGAATGCACAACACTATCAAAAGCCTTAGATAAATCCAAGGACAACAACACACCACACTTTTTCTCATTGAGCTTACGTCTTATGGAATCAGTCAGCCCAACAAGAAGAGTTGTAGTACTATAATTCCGCCTAAAACCAGATTGGCTTGGATGAAGCAGTTTATTGGCATCAATATAATGCATCATTTGATCCTTAATAATGTGTTCAACAATCTTTGAAAGGATGGGAATAACAGAGATAGGACGTAAATTTTCTAACAAATTAGAATTGCCATCCTTCTTAATCGGCACAACACGTGATATCTTCCAATCATTAGGAAACTTGGAAGTCATAAAGATTGTGTTCACAATATGAGTGAAAGGACCACATATATAAGGATATATAGTCTTAATAAATTTTGGGGGTATACAATCATAACCCGCTGCATTTGAACGTATTCTACAAAGAGCATAGAACACATCATCCTCCACTACAGGTTGAAAGCAAAACGAATTTTCCTCTATAAAATTAAGTTCATCAAAAAATGATGAAAACGTTGGTGGTTCACACGACTGACTGGAAATAAAAAATTCATTAACAATATTAGGGTCCACATCTACAACCTTTTCAAAAAACTTGCCATCCACTGCTTTCCAAATAGTTTTTGACTGGCCTTGCAACATGTGGCCGAGCGTAGTCATAATCGAAGATTAAGGCCTCTTGTCTGGTCGTTTTTCGTTGATTGAACGAATCAATTGTGTTCAGTACAGGACCCATGTGATCGTATGGCACGATTTCAACAGCTCATATTACAAAACACCCACCAAATATAGAGCATTACCTTGGCGCCATGGATATTCGGCTTCGGCGTTGATTTGGCTGGTTGGCCGGGCTTTAAATATGACTTTTTGCGCTTAGGGTTATCGTAATGTATCCATTTTTCATCACCAGTAACAATACGATGCAAAAATTACTTCTTTTTGTAGCGTTCAAGCAGCATTTCCGACACGCAAAATCGCCTTTCAACGTCTCTAGGCTTCAATTCATATGGGACCCAATTTCCTTGCTTTTGAATGAATCGCAATGCTTTTAAACGTAGGGTAATAGCTCAAAATGATAATGCAAGTTCTTCTTGCGTTTAACAGCAATGTTCGTGGAGTAATGCTTCCAATTCCTCATCTTCATTAACTTGTATACCCAATATCGTAAACAGGGACCGGCATTTCCTGCAAATGCATGTTTTTTTAATAAAGTCTAAGATCAGAGTAAACAAAATATCTTTTCTGTTACAAAGTGTTTTGCAACCGTCAGATAATGACAATCGTAATTAATTTTTATATTAATTACTGTAGAATATTACTTTAGTTAGTCTCTTTACAGGAAGAAGAAGAAAACATTTTTATTGAAAAATTTTACGGACACAAGGGATACACCAGACTGCCGCAGTTTCGTCCCCCTCCTGGGACTCGTCAGTGGTTTATTTATGTGTCAATTGAACAAAGTATTTTATATTGTTAATTTGCTCTATATGAAAAACTTCTTATTTTTTGGTGTCGTACTGGTATTTGAACTCACTGCCTTAGCATCAAGCTATGCATCGTAATCTCACCTCTTAACAAGTTGAGCCACGGTCGACTCAAAGAATTTGCTTTAAAATGGCATCGATTTGTTAGTGCATATTTTTGTATATTTTTCTATAAATGCATATTTATATTGCATATTTCTACTTATGTTGGTTTAAATGCATATTTTTATTGCATAGTTTTACTTATTTGTGCTTAAATGCATATTTTTATTTATTTTGCATTAAATTCATATTTTTATTGCATTTTTTCTTAGTTTTTCGTAAAAATTCTCATTAATCCCAATTTGCATATAAAATGTAAAAGAACACTTCACAGGGCTGGCGAGGCTTGGATCCTCCTTAGTCGACTGAGACTGAATTAAAACTTTATTTTATTTCCATAAAAAGGCAGAAACTAGTCTAGTCTGATTTAAAAATGAGTAGTGTTTATAATTTTTAGAGAAAAACGTTTATTCTTCTTCTTACCTCAACATTTCTAAATTTATTTTTTTATGTTTTTAGTAAAATTAAGAAAAAAAAATAAGTGTATTCTTTTTAGTTTTTAGTGCATATTTTAATGTTTTTAATGTATACTATAGTCTCCTAAAACACATTTATTAAGTTCATGAAGTTCCTGTCCCTGATGATAATGTTCTTACAGTTTTTGGACAAATGTAATTGAATGACTATAACTTTTGAATACATATAGAGACAATAACAAATCTTATTGAAAGTAATACATGCCCAAGTAAAATTTGTTACCTTTTCGGTTTACAATCTCATCGATTCCGCAAGAATTTTTCGACTAAATATCAATTAAATCAAATACAAAAAGCTATCCACTGTCTAAATTCGTAAATAAATACTTAATGTTAAAAAACTGAAAAGAAATGCATTTTTATTTAAAATTGAAATTGTACTTAAGCGGGAGGTTTTTTGTTTCAGAATTGCCCATCTCTTGCTAATAAATTTAAAAGTTTGCAAATTAAAAAAACAATTATCGATAAAAATTTTTCAATTAAAAGTTTTGTTTGAAATTAAATTCGGTTTCAATTAAATGCTTAATTGGTTTTATTAATTTTTAAATTAAATATTTTAATTTGATAGGTTTTTGCATTAAAAGTTTTATTAAAAAAATCAATACAGTTTATCCTACCATTTTTTATTGAAATAACAAATATCCTAATTGGCTAAAATTCAATTAAATTTTAATTAAATGTACAAAGATTTTTATGGAAAATCGATTTTATATTTTGTTTTGTGTGTAAGTATTAAAAATTCAAAGCTTCAAGTTCTTTTTGCACCTAAAGGGCATACATTTTTTAAAAAAAATTACTTCTACCTACCCGAGTAAAAATATAATACGATGTCATGTATAATGATATCTCATTTCATATAACGGGAGATATATTATGATCCGAAAAATGGTGGATCAAACTGTATCGGATATGATATAAATATATTAAACTATATAAAATTTTATCCAAATTAATACATTAGGACTTAATTTTTATATCACATACAAAAACTTAAATTTAGCATTGATTAAAAATAAAAATTGCTAACTTATATTTTTATGTAATAAAAAATCAAAAAACGTAACAAAATAATTATAAATTCTATAAAAGTATATAAATGAACTTAGAAGTAAACATTTTTAAATACATATGGGAATATACTCATTCATATTTCTTTATATATTGCAACATATTTGAAATTGTTAAAAAACTGAAAGTTATACATAATTATATCCACACAAATATAGTACCACACTTGTCTACATATAATCTTATATTTCTATGTAGATTTATATAATTTTCTATATAACTTTCTTTACTCGAGTAATTTAATAAGGGAGTATTCGCTAATGTGAGACATTCGCTCAATTGAGCTATTAAATTTTGTCTGTTTATAAACATGTTAAAACTATCAACTGTCATCGAGTTTAATTTGCTATATCTGTATTTTAAAAAGTTTCGTATTTGTAGCCAATCGAATGGTTCAGTTGTATGTACCGAGAGCTTTGACAGTTACAATAGAATTTCAATACAGATAATCGAAATTTTATAGTTGTGGCCAAATTTCTATTGGTGGCAGCAATCAAAACATTCGACTGGGAACAAATACGGTGCCCACGACCGAGTCTTTTTTATGGGTAAATGTGAATGTTGTTCCTGGTGTTATTGTTATTGCAAAGCTTGTGTTATGCCAGTGCCACACGCAAAATTCTTTGCCAGTATTGTTTTTTTACCAATATTACAACCAATTAGAAGCAGTTTTTTAAAATATTTTATTATATTTCACATATTTTAATATCATGTATAAGACTAAAACAGAACTCTATTGCTGATTTTTTAAATGTGTTTTATTAAACATATTTATCAAAATTATTTTAATGTAAGCTATTTTAAAAGCACCAATTTTTTTAAATTACCAACGTTTTGTAGTCTAAACCAACGGTTGGCCACTGTTATCAATCGGGTTACAGGACAATGCTATCAAGATTGTTAGTCCCACTTTCTAACCAACAGTCGCGACGCTTTGCCAACCCTTGGCCGATTGCATTTTTCTGCCTGGGCATGTTTATCTTCGGCCACGTAAGAAGCACAAGTGTAAAATTTAGTGACATAAAAGTGACAAATAAATGCAGAAATTGTGGAAGGCAACCTTCCCCCTTCTACCCTAATACGAACTAAGAAAATTGTGAATTTTAGTTTGTATGCTTTGGCTTTTGTGCGAACTGTATTAGAAGCACTATTTTTTTTTTTTTACTTGGGTATTCTTATACTCTACTACTCGTACATATAACAAAACTTTATTTAAGATCTAAACACTTCAACAAATAGCAACAACCAGGTATTATATGAACAAAGTATGAGTTTTTACTTAGCAACACCGCCATCTTACCACCAACACACAAAATATTGCTGTTGATGATTATGTTGAAGGTGGCAATGCTGCTATTGTAGTTTATACTCGTAGTATATGAATATTATTCATATCATTATCTTGTAGCAAACAGCTACAACAAAATCCATTGTTGTTCACAAAAAACAAAAAACAACATAACAACATAAAGTACTAATGTAGGTATTAATACATTCAGAGAAAAATATGATTGAACATAATTGGGGACAAGATATCATAATCATAAACATGAATCTGACTGAAAATATTATGTTCATTGAGAACGATTTTATCAGCATCTAGCATCATGCAATGATTCTGAGTATGCTCTTAAACTATTATAACATAGTGATCTTTTCTCTGTGTGTATTCCTCTATATGGAAATCTTTGTATGTGAAGTATGAAATACTGGCAATTATTATTGGAATGTTTTAAAAAAACAACACAAAAACTTCTATATAAGTATATTCATAATAACGACCAAATCATCTGTATCTCATTGTCAACGGAATGATGACAGCTCTAAGTATGTTTTTTTTTTGCGAATTTGTTTATTTTAGTTATTCTCTGCTACCCATTTTTCATGTTTCACAAAAATTATAATCTTGGTTGTTGTATATGAACAGAAATGAAAACGTAATATCTTATTCTTTACCAGAGCAGCGACTTTAATGAACTAAAAATCAAAAATATGCGCTAAAAAAAAGCAAAATAAGCATCTAAGGGGAAATATGCATTAAAAACCAAAAAAAAAAAAAAATCACCAACAATTTTAAAATATGAATTAAAAATTATAAACACACATACACATAAACGTTGCCGATTTAAAACTGTTAAATTTTTAGAAAAGGGGTTTCCGTACAGGGTATCGTATTTTGGTCAAAAACGGTTTTATTTGTAAATTAAAATGAATTTATATCATGTTTTTGCTCTATTTTTTTTTTTACTTGTATTTTTACTCGTGGTCGTTGTTTCGAAACTGAAATCCAATAAATAAATTTTCAACAACCCAGCAAAATAAAGTGGAAGTAGTGCTTTAAAACCCCCTTTAACTTGACTTCCAAAGCATTAGTATACGCACATTTTTCGCTTTCATGGAAGCTGTCAAATATGTTAAATTAAAGGTTTTTTAAACAGCATTTGCATCACCATATAAATTAATTGGTATCTAAATTAATAACATCCTAAGAAGTACTTTTTCATAAGTACATATATTCTTTTTTGTATATGGAGGTTGAGGTGATAAGTGGTTGGATTTGCAATCAGAAGGTTGTGAGATCGATTTCGGACTGTGGAGATACATACATTTTTTTATATATATTTTTTTAATTCTAACTAGATTTTTTTAGATATTTAGATAGTATTGTATTGTATTTATTGTATTTTCATCTTTATTTAATCGTATAAAATATTACAAATATATAATAAATAAAGAATAAGTTAATTAACAACAGATCTCGCATCTACATTCTTTCTGACAGTCTGGCTGCACTGAGGGCCTTAATGGCTTATAAGGTGTCGTCCGGGTTGGTCATGGAATGCATTCAGACTCTCAATAGGCTCGGTAGAGGCAACTCTCTAACCTTGGGGTGGATTCCTGGTCATGAGGGGCATGAGGGCAACGAGAGGGCAGATTGTCTTGCCAACCGCGGGGCCCGAAAGCCCTTTATTGGTCCTGAACCATTCTGTGAAATACCTGCGGGGTATGTTAGGGAAAGGCTCAAGGCATGGAGAGAGTCTGAATTCTCTGGTTGCTGGGAAAACTCTCCTGGTCAGCGCCAGGCTAAAAGATTGATCTCTTTTTCCAGTAGGGGGTCGAGGCGACTCTTGTCGCTTGAAAGGGGGAGTTTGAGGACGCTGGCGTCGTACTAACCTGGACACTGTAATCTCAGATACCATCTGCACAAGAAGGGTCAATCGGACACGGATTTGTGTAGGTTTTGCGAGATGGTGTCTGAGACCTCGGAGCATGTTCTCTGCGAATGTCCCAGGCCTTGTGATAGGAGATTAGGTTTCTAGGTGATCGCTTCATTTCGCCTTCCGACATCGCGAATATTTTGCCTAATAGGATAATTGGCTTTATAGGTAGCTTGAATCTGTAGGTAACCTTGGGCAGCACAAAAGACCTACATTGGTCGCGGTGCATAGTGCCTTCTGATCTAATCTAATCTAATTAACAACAATGACTTAAAGTCGTCTGTTGTATATATGTATGTATTCTAGCATATGATGTATGTAGTTCAATTTAGAAATTCAAAATTAAATTATATGAATTCATCGATTATTAATTTTCTATAATTAATAGCACAATTAACAAAATTATAAAGCCTATTCCATCCGTTTGGTATTTCACCGTATAAAATATTTATCAATTCATTTTCCTCTAAATATAATTTGCCTAAATGTCTGAGTCTGAATTCTGAAAGTATTGGGCATCTTGCCATGAAATGCTGCAAAGTTTCTTCTTGTGCTAAAATATATTGTGTTGCCATTCAGTGGTAAAATATCGCACCTGGTTTTAAAAATTGTTTTAATTTGATTTATGTTTCTTGAGTTTTTAATATATTCTGATCCTTTACTGTGATCTAAATGTTTATAAAATCAGTTATCGCTATTTAAAGCCTTTTCCTGCATTTGTATGTGGTTCTTTGATTTTAAATGTTCCAACAGCATTGTACCTCTACTAAGCAATTCTTGTGATGAAATATTTTCAAATATAATATTAAATTCACTTGCAATTTGATTTAATTCATTTGCCCAGAAAATATTGTTTCTTAAAATCAGCAACGATAGTTTATGAGGTAGCCTATCTTGTTTATATATAAAAAGACTTTTAAAAACATAATTCATATGTAAGTTTAACGTATAAATATAGCTAACTTCTGCGTTTGCTTCTAATACAAGTGCATAATTTGGTGTGAACTCTGGTAATCTTAGGATTCTTTTCATAAAAAACCGCTGCAATTTATCAACCTCATCAAAAAAACCAACACCCCCATACCTGAGCAGCGTATGCTTGAATAGATCGGCACACAGACTGAAAAAGTTTCCATTTTGAAGTTAACGTTATGCTGGGCTTATTTAGAAAACTGCTCCAAGTGGCGTGTATGCTGTTTTTTGCAGACTTATTCCTTTTTTCTGAGTGTTTTCGAAAGCTCATTTGTGGGGTTAGGATTACACCCAAATAACAGTATTCATTAACAATCTTCACATATTGTTCATTTTATTTTATTTTATTTAATTTTATTTAATTCATACTAATTTTTTGGTATTTTTTTATTTAATTCAGTTTTTTCTGTGTATTTTAAAATAATTAAGTAATTTAAAACGACCAAAAAATAAACATCTTGACTTTAATCATAAAGAAAATTTTCTTACAAAATTGTTATCCACAGAGTTGACAAATAATTATTTGATAAAATTTCTATTTTTTGCCGTTGAGATGGAAGTTTATGTAAAACTTATTCAAAAATATAAAGAAAAAATTAAATTTTTTTATTTTTAATCTTAGAAATGCAAAGATGTATTTCACTGCAAAAAGTTTATCGAATTTTTCATATTTGTTTCAAGATACACTTTTAAGGTGTGCCTTAAAACGTGGGTAATATTTCAAAAAATTGGGTTAAAAAATTTGCAAAAAACGAAAAATATTGAAGCCAAATCTTGATAGCTAGTATATTAATAATAATAATTCATTTGTTAATTAATTAATTAATAACTTTTACTTAATTTAAATATATCAAAATCTCTCTCCAAATCTTTAGAAAAAAATACGGAAAACATTAAAAGATTTTACGTTCCAAGGCACACTAGTTTCAATGCAGGCCATTTTTTTCCCTACCTATAGTTAAACTACCTCTCCAATACTTATTTTCATTGTCTGGTATATTTTATCTTATTAAATACACTTATCGTCAAATTAATTATTAAAAAAAAAATATTTGAAAATATGCAATGAATTCAAAATTGTTAAATGAGCTTTTTTTATTATTTCTTAATATATATTTTTTTTTTTAACCTTATCAAAACTGAAAATATTTTAAAAAATAATTTATATCTCAGTGATACGAAATCACATAATAAAAATGTATAAAAAATCATTATTTTATCTTTTTTAAATTATATATTTGTGTAGCATATTTTTCTTGTTGTCATAAAAATATATCAATATTTTCAAATTAAGTTCGTTTTAAGTTTGTTGTACTGCATAAGTGCGCTCTACTTCAATACAGCAGATCGTGTCTCAGATTCGTGTGTTCAATACCAGCTGGCACCAAAATATTCTTTTTTTTTTTAATATTTAAAGAAACATCCCCTAGAGTATGCACCACATTTTTATTAAATAACAATGTTAATATATGTTTGAAAAAGATCATACATGAACTGTTGAAAAAGTGCATTAATGCACTGTTTAAAATGCTATTAAAGAAGTTATATATTCACACAATCCGCCCAATGACACGACAATGTTAAAATCATGAATGATTCACCTAAGTTTGCACCACATCCGGATCAGTAGATATGGTGGTTTTACTTTTTCTTAATCAGCTTTTACTTCTTCTTAATGCAGAACCAATCCTTGCTCTTGTAACTAACTAAGAAGATTCACGACCTCCGACCCTCCGGGGCAGGTGGACACCGGGCAATGATATTATAGCACTATGATATTAGCAAATGTGAGCAACGTTTCATATGTTCTTGGGCCAACCCGACATATTCATGGAATAGGGTCAAGCAGATTACGGCACTATTATGGCTGGATAGTGGAATAGGGATGGTAGCGGAAGAACCATTAAAAGTCAACGGTAGTGCCCATAAGCTTCCAGGAAGCCTACGCCTGTTCTTAGTCAAAAGGGGGTGTCAGGCTCCACTAAGATTTTCTTTGTCCTTACATGCATCGAAGAAATCCTGGCAAACTAGTCAACAAAAACATGAATATAACGCAAACAGAAAATAATAATCTCCCAGGAGGTCACAGACGTTTGTCAAATCCTCCCGCTTTGGCGGCAAGCTCCACGTGTCTGGGAGGGAGCAATTCATGTTTAGAGTTAAGCGGAAATGAAGAAGAGGAAGATATTGAGGTTTACAAATTTTTCCTTTAGCTTAATTCTAATTCAAAGCAAAAATAAGCTTTTAAAAAGCATTAAATATGCCAAAAATATGCATTTCAAATCATTAAATAAGCAACAAACAAATATGCATGTAAAAGCAAAATTTGTAAAAATGTGCATTTATAACAAAATATGAAAAAATATGTAACAACAAATGGATGCCATGCAAATTCTGTGATTCGAAAAAGTATTTGGTCAAAATCGTTTTTCAGCAATTAACTACAATATGGGGAATGGGACGGGTTCTGCGTATGCCACAGGATCGGTCCCTTCGTGCCAGAGACCGGTCCTCTGCTAAACCCTACCCTATGTAAACAACTGGCAACTTTAACATTGGCTTGTCATAGGAGGGGGTCATTTGTCCTGCTTTAAAGCACATAGTGGCATGCCACAGGACTAACCAAAGATGGGCATACCACAAGACTGTCGCAAAAGGTCCATGTCGTATAAAATAAACGAAAACTAAACAGCTTCCAATGGATAAAATTCTGGCCAACTGGCTTTTTCTTGTTAATAAGCATTCTGGTTAAGTGGTATGTCCTCCCTTTACCAGTCACAGGTTTGGTTATTTTAGGACAATTGACACTGCTTAACCCATTTCAGTATTAAATTATACCAGTCCTGTGATTAGTCCTTCTTTAAACCAGTCACTTTTAGGTAAATTGACTCCTCATTCCCCATAGGGTACAAACATGCACACAGAGTAATAAACTGCCAACCGAATTGAAAAGTGTATATTAATGGTAACAACTTATAAATTCAGTTAATACAACAATATTTACATTCGATTTCGGAATATTTTGTGTGTTGCAACTAAAATTCAGTTAAATTAATCGAACTTTGTTATGAAAACTAATGTAAAGTTGTGCCAAACGTTTGAAATTTGTTAATAACAGAATTTGAGTAGTACTAACCGAATTTCAGTTGGCAATAGCTATACTTTCTCTCTGTGTGTGCATTTGCATGAAAGTCGCTGCAATGTTAATTAATTTTAGCTTTTTTCTTTCTTTTTTGGCTTTTTCATTTCTCATTTACAATTAACAATTAACAATGCAAAAACAAACATTTAATTTGCAAAAATAAATACATTTTTATTTAAACACCTTGACGAATAATGTTTATTAATTGTCTGATTTGTTTATTTTGATGTCTACATTTCAATTTCAAGAACAACGTTAAATATAATTTTAAAAATTTTAAGCCCAAATGCATATCATTACAGTTTGAAATTATGCAAATTTTAAAAAATGCATTCGGCTAGTGTTTTCTTTACTTTTTAAACTAAAACAAACACTTTGATTAGACAAATTTTCTAGGACTCAACACATTATAAGCTTTGAATGGGTTAAAGACTCAATTCGCTATAACTTTTCAATTTATCCATGGATTTTTTCGAATTATACTTGTTTTATAATCAGTTTAAGCTTCAGCAGGCCAAAATGCATAGCAATTGTAGTGACATTAAGCTCAAAAAATTACTGCAAACTAGTGTAATTTTGCTTGAATTGAAATAGTAGCAATTTTTTTTAATCTTTAGTTTATATCAGACTTGGGCTACGTCAATTACATTTCACAATCGCTCACTTGTGAAATATTTCGATATCATTAATAATATCAGACCTACGTTTACAATTGTGAACTTAATCTCTTCCTTGGAAAATTTGTAAAATTTTTAATACCAAACATGGGGATTAGTAACAACTTCTGGGTATTAGTTACAGGGCAATTACTCAATTACACCCAATTACCTATAATGTACCATAAAAAAGTAATTGCCCTGTAATTAAATACAGAAATATTGGTATTATGTCCCATGTTTGGTATTGACAAAATTGAAACTTTTTCAAGGAAGCGGTGAGGGCCAATTTTTAAGCACATTATCCATTGTGTGCAGCTGTATTTCATCAATGGCTTCACGAATATTGTCCTTTAAAGCGGCAATTGTCTCTGGCTTGTTGGCGTAACACTTATCTTTGACGGCACCCCACAAATAATAGTCCAACGGTGTCAAATCACAGCTCCGAGGTGGCCAAACGACATCAGCTCTGCGGCTGATAATGCGATCTGTGTGGCACGTAGCGCCGTCCTGTTGAAACCAAATGTTGCCAATATCCTCCTCTTCAATTTTTATGAACAAAAATTCGTTCAACATGGCCCGATAACGATCGCCATTGACTGTAACTTGCTCATTACCATGATTTTCAAAGTAATGTCGCAATATTTCCCAGCGTTGTTCAAGCGTATACACAACCATATTCGTTCAGCGGAAGGATAAAACTAATTATCTGTCAAATCAGACATGAGCTAAGTGTTACCATTCACGAAATAAAATAAGCACTAGTTGAAAAAAAAGTTAGATGGCGGACCCTTTATAAGCGTAGGTCTGAAATTATTAATGATATATAAAAATTTCACAAGTGAATGATTATGAGAAGTTATTGACGTCGCCCAAGTCTGGTTTATATAGAACTCCATGATTTCAATACAATTTAAATTTCCCTACAAAAAATATACTTGAAAAGTCAACAAAAGACGTTAATGAATCAATGTACTCTGTTATTGACAATGATTATACAAAATATAATTATTAAAAAAAGGTCGTACGTAATAAAGGCTGAAAACAATTATTTCTAATTGAAGTAATGACAAAACAATTAATAATGAGAATTTTTAAAATTCACATCAACTTTTAGTGGTAAATATGAATATGAATATTTTACAATTAAATAAAAGATAATAATAAATAATTAAATTATACACAAACATAAATAAATTTAACAGTTAGTGACAAAAAACAATAATAACAGAAATCAGAAACAAAAATATAAGAATTAAGGTTCCCCGGGGAAATTTTTAAAAACGTCCAAAATCTGAAGATATTAAAAAAAAAAAACGTTTTTTTAAAACTTCGCCGACTTAAAAAAGTTTAAAGCTGTTTTTATATTCAGTTCGATTAAATCATTTGGTAAGTTTTGGAAAAAGAATCGTTAAGCTTTGCAAATATGTTGATTTCCAAGCCAAAAAAAAAAAAACTTTCCAGCAAAAGAAGTAACTGAATTTATAAGTTGATACCATTAATATACTCTTTTTAAATCGGCTGGCACTTTATTTTTCTGTGTGTAGCAATACCAAACTAACAGTACACTGGTAGAATTATCCTTCATGATATTAATGAAAAAATTTCATATAATTTTTTTTTTTCATAGTTTCAATGAAGAATTTCTTTATATCCAAGAAATTTTATTAATATTAAGACATTATCATTAATATTTTCTCATAAAATTTCATAGTTTCATAAAACAAATTCATTTGATTTATAAAATATCTCTTCAGAGATTCAACGAAAATTTTCTTTAGAACTATGAAATAATTTCAAAGACTTACTTTTTTTTTTTCATAAAATTTCATAATTTCATAAACTTTAGTTTCAAGATTTAATTCTCAAGTGTTCAACACATTTTATAAAGTGCTTTATTATTTCAATATAGCCTTTTATTAATTTTGGACTCCTATGAAATTGTATAAAAATCATATGAAGCGGTTCATTGGCTTAGTTTCAATGCATTTTTGAGAAATTTATGAAGAGTTTTATTAATTCAAGGAAACTTATTAATATTACTAAATTTGATGAAACAGTTTCATAAATTCTATAAACGCTTCATTGCCGGTATGAATAATTAGTTTTATGAAGATATTCATTAATTCTACGACATTTTCATAAACATTGACTTTAATGAAACCTGTTTCTTAGGTTCTATGAAAAGTTCTAGTGAAAATTTTCATTAAAGCTATGAAGAAATTCGTCACTGAAGTGAAGATAATTCTCTCAGTATATAACGAATATAATATATAACGATTTTTTTATATATTACTTATTAATTATCATATAATTACAAATTATACACTGCGTTCCAAAACTATAATTCCACATGAATTTCACAAAATTTCGTATGTTAAAAAAAGTTAGCTGAGTTTAACAGGCATAAATGTAAAACCAATGGAAAGTTAATAAAATATAACAAAAAAAAAAAAACAATTCATTTATTTTTGTTTTACTATTTAAAAAGCAATAACAAATTATATAAATGTTTCATAACTATAAATACACTTAACTTAATTTATCAAAATTTACAAAGTAAAATTTTTTTTTTGCATACTAAATTCTCAATTTACAAAAATTTACGAAAAATATTTTAAAGCAGCAGTTTTAATAATGCGTGAGGAATGAAGTTTTTCTTTTAAATCAATTAAAAAATTGATCAGACATACTGTCTCGCAGATTTATTCGAATCTGTTCCGTTATAGATCTCCATGCATCAATAACTGCTTCTTTAAGATGAAAAACGATTTCATATTGACATTTTTGCTATATTTCTTTTTTTACTGTTATATGTAATTACAGTTATGGAACCACTTGCAAAATATACCTACACATTGTTTCTCTTAAATCAATTAAATTTTACACAATAAGAGATCAGTTATTACACTCTTGAAAACAGTTATAAGTTTTAAAAAAATGTTTGTAATATTAGAAAAAATAACAAAAATCATTTGAAATTATAGGTATGCAACGCAGTGTATACTATTACCCTTACCGAGTACTTTTGTAGCGAAAACAGAACAGTGCCTCTGGTGAGAATCAAACCCACAACACCCACACTGATATGTAAGCACACTTAAAACTAGCCTACCGATGCGCATTTGCCAAATTCAGTTAAATAATAATAAATAATATGCTAAAAATTAACGCAAAATTTTTCAATTTTTAACAACGTCTACTAGCGTATTTTTTGGAAAAATTGAAAAAGTTGTTCCATTTTAAAAGATTGCAGTTTACCTAAACCATGATTTCAGTTGCAAATGTTTTGAACACCACTGTATGTAGAGGTTTCGTGGGCTGACAACTCTTGAGCATGCAACATATAGTTGGCCATGTGCGAAACATGGATTCTCTAGGTTAATACCCGCTACCTTAAGTGATTGTACCTGTGCCTTATTTATGGTATTAAAACGAAATTTTTTTCCTAAACTGTTTTGATTGGATTAAATACTTTCAAATTAAAAAAATCAACTTTATTTAAAATAGTGGAGTTTTTTGATTTTGATGTTTTTTGATCAAAACTCGGTACTTAAGTGGGTTATGCTAATGAAACTTTTACTGAGGCCTTCCTCGGGAAACGTAGAATATATGTGAGTAATTTCAAAGAAATTCGTTAAAAATTTCTTAGAAGTTTGTGTTCAAAAAAAACGAAAAAAGTTGAAAAAGTTGAAAAAGGTGAAAAAAAATTTAATTTTACTTTTTTGTCAAAAGTAGGCGTAGAAGTGGGCGTGTTCGATGAAAACTATACTACGATCTAAGTTGAGGTCCAAGGATTATTCATGCCAAATTTAAGAAAAAACCCGTTGAGAATTGCAAATTTGTATAGAGAAGAAACAAACAAACACACACAGAAATGAGTTTTATATATATAGAAGATAGTGGAATTTTTTGATTTTGACGTTTTTGTTCAAAAGTCGGTATTGAAGTTGGTTATGGTAATGAAACTTTACTGAGGCCTTCCTCGGGAAACGTAGAATATATGTGAGAAATTTCAAAGAAATCCGTAAAAACTTTCTAAGAAGTTTGTATTCAAAAAACGAAAAAAGTTGAAAAATGTGAAAAAAAATTTCAGTTTAAATTTTTTGTCAAAAGTAGGCGTAGAAGTGGGCGTGGTCGATGAAAGCTATACTACGATCTAAGTTGAGGTCCGAGGATTAGTCATGCCAAATTTGAGAAAAAACCCGTTGAGAATTGCAAATATGTATAGAGAACAAACAAACAGAAAATTACTTTTATATATATATAGATTTATATTTTATTATATTTTATTATATTTTATTATATTTTATTGTACTTTATTATATTTATTATTATTTATTATTATTATATAAAAAAATTGTTATAAACATTGAACTTGTACACTGAAACTCAACAAAAAATGAAAATGCATTTTTAACTCCCATAACTGTTGTTTCCATCAGTCGTATTTAAGTTTTAACCAGCAAATTGAAGCTCGTCAAGTCAAAAGTTATAAAATTTGGACCGCCTTCTCGTGAAATTACTCACTGTGCGCATCGCGCCTGTGAATGGAGTTGGAATTAAAAAAAATTATAACAGCATTTTTTTTATTGCTGCAAAAACATCTTAAAAAGTGATGATATCCTAAAAACAAAGAATTTTTACTTTTCTGAAGAACTCTAATATTTATACAATGTTTATTCATACATTGTCGTTTTTATATAATTTTTTTTTTTTTTTTTTTGTTATCACTGACATTTTAATAATAAAATAAAGTTTTGTTTTTTATAAACACTCATGGATTTAAATGAAATCCCCACAATTTTAAATACTTTTCTAATTAAATATTCTACCATACATAAAAATCAACGATGACAATTATAATAATAATAAAAAAAACAAAACAGAAACAGTTTAAATAAAAATAAAAATAAAAAAACAAACATTTTCATGTTTTAAACTGAAACAAATATTGGTATACGTTGATGACATGTTGACAATAGCAGGGAAATAAAAATTTCACAAAAAAAAAAAAATAAAAGAGTAATAAAAAAGAAATGAAACGCTTTGACTGCTACTACAACTACTGTGTATTCCACTGAGATACAGACAGATAATATTGTATTTTTGTTAAAACAACATATTACTTTGTTAAAATAGCAAATAAAAAAAACACGCATAATAAAAAAAAACCGTAGTAGCAGTGGCAGAAAGTGCAGATATTTAAAAGACTGTATTCCACACAACAAAACTTACACACCTTGAGCAGCTTCCTTGCTAGAAAACCCAGCATGTGATTTACATACCCGTTGATGCCCTGATTCTAAATCCGGCATCCAAATTGTTCCATCACGTAACAATTTTAACCCCCCGTCAAACACATATTCTGAAACCTTCGAACAAACCCATATGCCTGACCAGACCCCTTTACGTTTTCATGCATTTGTATGGCAAAAAAGAGTACCGTAAATTTGAATTGAATGAAGTATGCTCGTATATTATTTGGTAAAAATGTAAAAAAGTTATTATTCATTTTGTGGAATGCATGAAAAACAAGTATAATCAACTTTAGAATGTTGTTGGCACACAGGATTAGTGCATTTGGTGCAGTAAAAACGTGTTTTCCTACGCAGCTTTTCGTCTTGCGTGAGACAAATTCTGCAATCTTTTCTGGAATTCAGTGTACTAGGGCCGTTTTGTTGGTTAGGCAGCATGTTGCTGGGAATATTCAACGGGCCTTCTAAAGAAGATTCAATGGCCAATGGGTTGAATGTTGTCCCAAAATATGGTTGTTATTGTTGTATAGGGGTCTGTTTTCTCGAGGGGGGAACTTTTTTCTTTTGCATTTTTCGTCGTGTTGGACCGATGTTTTTAATTTTTTTTTTTACAGATAGAAAGCCAACAATATTTTAGGTATCTACCTAAACTAGAAGTATGTTTAATTAACGCTTAAAAATGAAATATGCCTGGCCAGAACCATGTGTTTTTCCAAGGGTTAAGAAAACCGTGGTTAAAGTTGTCCAAAATGACCATTTTGGGATCTTGCTGAAATATCTTATCCTACGATTGACGCTTGCTAAGCATTCAAAATAAGTAATTAGAATACACTTTACTCTTAAAGATACCACAATGAAAGTTTCTTAAAACTGATTACTAAAATAGCGTAAAGATACATTTATGAAATGCCTTCTATAAAAATCAGTATAGAATTTTAAACTTTTTGTCAACTTTACAATTTTAATTTTATTAAAATTTACAATTTTAAATTGTATTATCAACTTCTTTTAGAGTTCTGTATAGTATTAAATTTTACACAAATTCTGTAATGAATTGTACAATTTTGTGTCCATTCAGTGGGAATTAAATTAGTTGCTTATAGTTTTGGAGTTATTTAGTCAATAAAATTATAATTACTAATAATCACTGTTAAAGTTGTGAAAATAGCATTTTTTCTTATTTTAAAATTAAAAATTTTTTAAATTTCCTTATAAAGGGTCCGCCATATAACGTTTTTTTTTTCTCAACTAGTGCTTATTTCGTGAATGGTAACACTTAACTCATGTCTGATTTGACAGATAATTAGTTTTATCCTTCCGCTGAACGAATATGGTCCGTATGTTCGCTATCTTGTGAAAAAAGTGAAAGAAACTGGCATCCTCATCGATAAACCAAAGCGTTAAAAATTCAAAAACAGTGCGTACACTCGAGAATATTGCAGCTGTGACAGAAAGTGTGCGTGAAGCTCCATCAACATCAATTCACCGTCGTTCTCAACAATTGAACATTTCGGAGACATCATTGAGACGAATTTTGCATAAAGACCTTGGTATGACGCCATACAAAATCCAATTGGTTCAGGAGTTCAAAAAAAAAAAGTTAAAAAAAAAGTCATATTATTCTTAAAGTTTAAAATTTTCAATTTAAAAATTAAAAAAAAAAAAATATTATGTACAGAGTTTTAAATTCGTTGTAAACAATATGAAATTTTACAATTTGAATTTCTTTAAAATTTACAGTTTGAAATCATTATTAACAACTTCTTTTAAAGTTCTGCATGGTATTCATTACGTACATTTTTCATTATCATCACAATTTTTTACATAAACATGTGAGAATGAAATGTTTAAATGTTAAATTTAAATGGTTAAAAAGAGTGAAACGCTGCAGCAGCAGCGCTAGGAAACAATTAAGTGTGGGTGACAAAATACGACTGCAATATAACGAAAATTACACACCCAAGTAAAAACGTTTATATATATTCCGATACAATTTTATACAATTAAATGTTTCAATATAAATATTTATATAGTAACAAAAAACAAAGTAATGATCCGATTTCGCTAATAATTTATACACATCATCTGGCGACTTTTTAAAAGATAACTTGATTCAAAAAAAAGTTCACTTTTAAACATAAAAAAATGTTATATGTGATAATCTGTGTTAGGATTTATTCGATCTCACTCCTTATTATATAATATCCTGAGATAACACTTCGGAGTTAACAAAAAGCACATTTGCGCAAAAGTATTAGGTATGTACATTAAGAGAAATTTAACAACAAAATTAACTTTTCTCGCAATAAAACTTTTTTTTGATCCACGTTGATCCACGTGGCTCCAAAAAAATGGGAGAAACTTAATTTTTTTTACAAAACAGAAAAATATTGTGTTATTAAACTCTTCGAAGTTAAATTGTTAAAATAGAACCTTGATTTTTTTAGAGTCATAGGTTCATCTTTATAAAAAGTCTGACAAAATAATATTTGTCAACAATGACATGTTTCAATTAAAAATACGTTAAATAACTGCCCTAGATATGTCACGAATATTCGGTTATTATAAAGTATTCGGCATATTTTGCATGCTTTGACCATTCGGCCGAATAGCGAATAATAGCACTATTCTGCAAAATATTCGGTTAAAATAAAATAGCTTAAAAACTGTATTTTTCATCTAAAAAATGAGAAAAATCTAGTTTTTCATAAAAGTTTTCTCTTTAAATGTCAAACACGTGTGCTTATATTGAATTAAGGCGATTTTTTCAGCCTAAGAAGTGTTACGGTTCAGTTTAATTATAAGTCTATATCTAAAGTACAGTGTACTTTTGTATCAAATTTATATCAAAATTAATATAAGAACTATTGGGCAAAGATTCGGTATTCGAATACACTATTTGTGTAATCTGTAATCACAAACAAAGTATAATAAAAAATAGTCGTTTCCAATGACATGTAAAATTTTATGAAGTTTATATACAATTTGGTAAAATTGTTGGGAAAAACTAGGAACTGTTTCTATCATCTCTTGTCCAATAATATTAAACTACATCTAATTCGATACAATTATATATAATACACAAACATTTGAATGGCGACGAAATTCGGATGAAATTGTTTCTAATATGCATTAAAATGTACAAAATTGTATTTAATTGCATCGACTTATGTAGATATAATTCGTTACAATTTGATTTATTTTATATACAATTATATGTTCTCATTTTACGGATTAAATTTTATCTGGTCGCATATCTAATTTATATATAATTTATTATAATTTGATGATACGCCATATAAGTGTTTTTTTTTTTTTACTTGGGCAGTCAAAACCGACAATTTATGTTTAACGACTCAATGACAGTTAAACACACACAGACAATCATATAACATAAAACACAAGTAAGAGGACTTTCGTTGAAAACGGTAGACTATCCGATACTCTATAGTAATACTCAAATGCACCCATTTTAAGTTTAGTCCGGTAACTTTAAAAGTTATAACGATTTTGAAAAAATACATTCCGCCGAAATCCTTAAACAAAATCTATAATTCGCTTTTAAAAAAGAGATGTACGCCCATGTTCTGTCTTTTCTTACTTTTTGTATACGAATGAATTTTAAAAACACATGAAATTGAAATTCGCTTTCTAATCCCCATAAATGTATAAAATTCGAAATAATATTCGAAAAATGTCGAAAAATTATCGAAAACTTATGTTTTCTGTCAAAATGCTAAATTTTATATTATAAAGCAGGTTATGATTTTTAAAATATTCTGTAATTAAAAAAAGTGCTTTTGTTTTACTTTCTACAGAAAAGTAACTCGAAAATAAAAGTGTGTATGTGAAAGTCAAAGCATCAAAAAGTCGTATTGATTTCACTTTCATGAGAATGTGAAACATACTTCGTTATCACTACACGCAAAGAAAAAATATGACGCTAAAGCGTCATGATTAGAAATCACATACATAATGTCATTTAACCATAGTTTTGTCTGAGGTAGACAGTGTATTTTAATGAAGTTAAGAAGTTAACATTTATTTTGAGAATTCCGAAAAAGGCTCTTAGATGTAAATTAAATTTCGATATAAATGTAAAGTGGGCGACAAAAAAAAACGTACAGAGATTAATAAAACATTTTCATTTCAATTTATTGTTATTATTTCCCTGCTGCACTGAGAGAATAATCTGCATGTTATCAATAAATTTTTACTTTGGACCTATGAAGTGTCACTGGAATTCTATCATAGAAACTTTTCATTAAATTAATTCAATACAATTTTGCGAAAAACTCATAATATTCAAAATTTTATACGATTAATAAACAAGTTTCATTAAAAATTATGAAGCATTTTCATAAAGTTTAGGAATTTTTACTTCACTAGTTTAGTGAAAAAAACTGGTCCGAAAAAATCTATCTGTGTGTGTAACATTATGCTTTTAAATACTAAATTTTTATTTGCTGTCTGTTTAAAAAAATTTATAAAAAATTTCCTTAATTTTTTTTTTTTATTAAAATTGCTAGTTTATCTACAAAATTAATTCAATTCAAATTACAAGAATTTGAAGAACTGGCGCTATGGGATGAACCAAATGTAATGTTACGGTGCCCAAATTAATTTGGCAATTTCAAAATACATTTGGCAAATTTTAAACTACATTTAGACAAATTCAAAATTGGTGTAGTGTGGACTAGAACTATTAAAATGTACTAGTGAATTTATTGCTCCAATGTCTCCATGTGCTTCCATAAGAATCACCTAGTCAATAGCACTAGTGGATTCTCACTGACAAGCACATGTTAAATGCCTACAGTAGAGAGCATTGAATTTGGTATAATTGGCCTGTTTTGACCCTGAAGGAAATGGCGATAGAAAAACTGTACTGAATTACTATTGACTTTTTCAGCAGTACTACTGACCAATTATACCCCCATTCGATTCTCTCTACTGTAGACATTTAACATGTGCTTCCATAAGAATCACCTAGTCAATAGCACTAGTGGATTCTCAATGACAAGCACATGTTAAATGTCTGCAGTAGAGAGCATTGAATGGGGTATAATTGGTCAGTAGTACTGCTGAAAAAGTTAATAGTGAATCAGTACAGTTTTTCTATCGCCATTTCCTTCAGGGTCAAAAACAGGCCAAAAACGGTCGACATCGAAACATTTTGTGGAAATTGTTGTTATTGTAGCTGATTGTGATTTTTGTTGCCTACTAATTTTTTTTTTTTGTTAATTTTTGTTATTATGGCTGATTACCGATTATTCGTCGATTGCCTATTTTTGGCCGAAGCCGATTAATCGGGCAGACACTAGTTCTCAGTGACACAGGTCTCCTCAGTCGCAGTTATGTAATTTCAGTGAAATCGTAACTGATCCCATTGTCGAGAAAACTCAAGAACAGGTCAAACAAAAATGTATCTATTATATCTATTTTCACTAAACTCAATTTTTTTTAAATAAAGTCCGCTATCTTTTAAAAAAAATAGAGTTTGAAATGAATGAAACTTGGCGACGGTTGACAGCTTTTACATTTTCATACAACAATACGGAAAAAAAGGAATGTCTCACTTTAGCGCATGGCTGACATTAGCGTACACTTAATTACAAATTTTTCTTCAACTTCGATTTGTTCAATTTAACAAAAACTGCTTTAAAATCAACAAATCTAATTCAAAGCCAAAAACAAAAACAAAAAACTGGCATACATTTTGTTAAACTAATAAATTTTTCTGCGGAGCTTTCAAACATTTTGTTTTGAGTGTAGAAAATAATCTTCAAAATAAAAATCAATTTTTTTAACAAACAATTGCCGCACAATTAAACATTTTTGTATTAAAACAGCGATAGAGGTTGTCCTATAAATTTGTGATTTTTTTATGAAAATCGGTCATTTTTATCCACACAGAGAAATATTTAGCTATTTGCCAACTGAAATTCATTTACTACAACTCAAATTGAAGTGAATTTGGTATAAAAAAATATTCAAATTATTCGAGAAGTTCAAAAGTTATAGCAATATATTTTTAAAAACATTTCACAAACTTTACCCAAAACTTTTCTCAGATTATGTAGGGTGTTTAGTAGTAGAGCTCTACAAAAAAAAAATACAACAAAACAATTAAACGTTTATTATAAAGCAAGTCAGTTAAAACAAACCTTCCATTGCATTGCAACTACATTGACAATTTTTATTTTATATACAGATCCGTTGTTTGTATTTACTTAAGTCTTGACATATACCTCTACCTTTTATTCAGTATGTATCCTTTTTTACAGTACATACATGTAATTTGTAGTTATTTACTTTTATATTTAATTTTTATTCTCTACCGTTTGCAACATAAAATTACTGTTACACTACAACAATTGTGGGTGATAGAAAATTTTTAGTTGTTTTTTTTTTGCAACATAAAAAATATAAAGTTACCAGTCATGTTCAAGTGCAGACAATAACAATGTTATTTTCTGTTTGAAAGGACATGTTTTGTTGTCAAATTGTTAATATTAAATAAACATTTAATGGGTACATTAAAATAAAACAAATAAATGTATTTTTTTTTTTCTTTTAACAAAATTATTTCAATCGAAATACTATTCAATAATACAGCGCTACAAAATTGATCCCTAAAATCGAAAACAAGAGTGCCGACCATTAATCATAAATATTTTTGGCACGCCGATTTTAATGGTGTACCCAGTTTTTTCTCTTATGCGACAGATTTTTCTCAAAGTTTATTAAAGTTTTGCATGTTTTAAGGAAGATTTTCTTGCATAACATTTGTTTGTGACTTTGAAGTCGGCGTCGATAACGTTTCAGTTCGCGTCACGTGGCTTGCTTCGAAGTTGCGTCGATAATATTTCAGTTTGCGTCGCATGGCTCCTAAATGCGTCGTAAATGCTTCGATTTGAGTTGTTAATATGAAAATTTTATCGAAGACCAGACATTTCGCAATTTTTTTTGACGGAATTAATTTTATTAATTCCTTTAAATCTGCAGTTGCTAAGTTTTTCATATGAATAGTAAAATTAATATTTTTATTTTAATAAAATCTTTTATTCCAAAAAATTAAAAAAAAACAAATGCTTTTTTATTAAAAAATAAATTGTTTTAACTAAATTAATGGGTCATGGAACTAATCAAATAAAAATCAATACAAATATATTGGAAATTTTTTGTTTTAGTTTGCATCGTTTCAGTTTGCGTCTCATTTTTTCGGTCCCCAATTACCGACGCAAACCGGGGTATAAGTGTAATTTCTGTTAATTTTGTATAGTAAATACTGTAAGATATCTTCAACAAACTTTGGGTATTAAATTTCTTTAGTAAATACGCGTTTTTTTTTTCTCAGATTTTACTATATTTTACACCCAGAAAAACAAATTTGGTAGTGACAACCGTATTTGTAGGCAATCGAATGGTTCGTCTGTAGTTATCGCATGTTTAGGTGGTTATTACTAAATTTCCGTTGAGGGAATCGAAATTCAATTGTCTTGTCAGAATTTATGTTTCTGATTCTTAGCATAACCGAAAAATTCGGTTGCAATAACCGATGCAATCGATTGGCATCATATACGGTAGCCACCATCAAGTCTTTTTTCTATGTGTACTATTTTTGCACAATTTATCATCATATCCGACTTATTAAGTAAAACAAAAATAAATTTGTCAAATGCATATTAATTAAAAATTAATTGCGACTGTCTATATGACGTTAATATAACACTGTACTAAAATACAATTATAAAATTTGCCCTGTGGCGATGTCTCAACTTAAACGCAAAAGTTGTCAACCCTGAACGTAAAAGCCATACGTCAATCTGGTAACATTGTGAAATAGAGACGGAGGAGATTAGAAAAATAAACACAAATTTAAAAATAGCATATTTGTGTTGTTAGTGTTGTCACTTCTGAGTATAATATACAATAACAGAAACGCTAATAGGAAAGAAAACTGCAATTTAGCTGCATTAGATTCGAGGCCATACTTGGGTGTGATCGCTAAACGGTCATGACTTGGTACTGTTACGTTTGTAATGTAAGATGAACGCAGGTTTGATTCTTACAGCCGCAGGTTGTTGAAAAATGTATCATATAGAGACAATCTGACAATTATAAGACACAAATAGTAATCAATTTAAATGGAAAATCACTGATGAGCCTGTCCATAAAAAGGCAGAAACTAGTCTAGTCTGATTCAAAAATTAATAGTGTTTATAATTTTTAGAGAAAAACGTTTGTTCTTCTTCTTAACCTCAACATTTCTAAATTAAATTTCTCAAATGCATATTAATTAAAAATGAATTGCGACTGTCTATATGACGTTAATATAACACTGTACTAAAAGAAAGAGCGGTTCATGGGAAAATGCGAAATGTGACTAAAATTTATTTAGGACAACCTATATTTTAAGTTCATCTTTTAGTATATTATGTAAATAGCTTTAAAAATTACGTTTACCAACCCTGCGGGAAAAAAGGAGTCAGTTAGGAATTGGGACTTTTCCCGTGATACGTGGAAATAGGGCCGGTCTCTATAATACCTATCACGTGATGGGTTTGAAAGTACCAGGCCTGTGGTTGTGAAAATGAGGATGATTCCTGAAGTACTTATCACGTTACCGGTTTCAAAGAGACTTTTACTTGACTGGTTTGAATGAGTGCAAGTATGACAGTTTTTAATGTACATATCATTGGGCCGGTTTCAAAGTATCTATTAGGGAAGTTTTTCAAGGAAGAATTCCGACTGAACTTAAAAAATTAAAATAAATAGATAAAAAGATAAAAGGATAAAAAGTGGTTAATCATGTTTTTATTTATATTAATTAAAGAAATTGGTATCAAATTAAATGTATTTTTAACTTATTGGCCTTTACATAAGAGCAACTCTAATTTCTTGGATGAAAATATTTGTCCGACTAATTAAGTAAAATTATTTTCTGAACGCTAATTTAATTAAAACTAGGAAAAAGTGTAATGAGGAATTAATATTTTAATGGAGTTAGTTCTATGACATGTTCTTTTGCGTTAATAAAGTGACGTGTTCTTATGCGTTGGTTTTGTGTTATGTTCCTTTGCGATATGTTTTCCCGTCAGTCATGTGACATGTTCTTTGGGGTTAGTTGTGTGACATATTCTTTTACACCAGTCCTGTGACATGTCACAGATGGCAATTGACCCCTCCAAGGACAAGCGAAGTGACCAGTCCCTTTCATATACAAAACTGGTACCGTTACAGGTCCATATCACAATGAACCGGTCACGCGACGTGTGCTGTGATAGGTACCTTTCCCGCAAGTAAAATTTAGCCAAAAAGTTAATATTTGCGAAAGTTAGTTAAGTACAAACTTTCGTTGCAGTAAATGTTACTGCAGTGAAAGAGACATTTTAAAATGAGCACAAAAAAAACAACATTTTTAACTTTACCTCTTCTGATTTTAGTAAAACTTGTTATCAAAATTCCCTAGTAAATATGGAGTTTGAGTATAGTTTCTTTTTCCAGAATTCGTTATAATTCCAGAGTTTAATCGCTGCTCAAAGTTGGCGTTTTTAACATATGTGTAATAAATATACAATGTTTTTATCAAAATCAAATCCTCTTCTTTAAGCAGTGTTGTACAAAAATAATTTTTTTTGCGAAAAGGATTACGAAGCTGAAAAAATGTCCTTAATAATTTAACGAATTTCTGAATTAGAAAATACATTTCATAGAAATTAGTTATAGGGTTTTCAAGATATTCGCTAATTTGTTCAATCTTGTTATCCTTTTCGCGAAAGTAATTAAAGAAGATGATTTGATGTTTAAAATGACACAAAATTTTTATTTTTCTGTTGACGCATTCAAAAGTTATATTTCAAGCAAGCTACAATATTTCTTACACATTTGTTCAAACGCGAACTATAACAAATTCTGAAAAAATAAATAAAAAGGAATATATAAATACCAAGTTCAATGAAATTTAAAAGACCATTTTCTGAAAGGTGTGTCGAAGGTTTTTGTTAAAATTTGGCACAAGTAATTTTTTAAGATATTTAGAAAAATATTTAGAAAAATCGCGGATTCATCGGTTAATGCTGCATGTTTATTAAACAAATTTGATATTCAAAGGTTGCTGAAGGTCTTAAAGTAATTACCAAAAAAAAAATGTAAATTGTTTTCAAAATTTTATATATAAAAAACTTCGTTAAAACATACACAACTTTTTGTGAAGAATCTGGCCCATAAGTGAAAAACTGGGTACGGCATTAAAGCCAGCGTGGCCGTATTATTTAACGTCAATGGTCTATACTCTTGTTTTAGTTTTAAAGTTGCTCAGTGTAAAGGAAATCATTCATAAATTCCTTGATTTCTTTTTAAAATTTAGCTTCAAATTAAATGAAATAATTTTTTATATTTTTGAATACAATCAAAACATTTCTTTGAAATAAAATCTTTCAAACGAAGTTAATTAACTACACAGTCATTAATCTAAATTTTAATTTGGTACCAATCAGTCTTAATTTTATTAACTAGAACTGCAACTAAAAAGCGCTACAATTATTTAAGCTAAAGACCACTTTAAAATAATTTTTCATATAAACTTTAAACTTAATTAATTTAAATTGGCAATAAATTATTGTTAAATGAATATATTTATCATAATACAAGTACGAAAAAAAAAAGATTTGTAAAAAACAATAATTTTTGTTCTGTTCATTTTTCATAAAATTACGAATATACGAGATAATTTTGAACTGTGTTATGTCAACATTAATTGCAACAAATTACTCAACTAATGACTCTGTTATAAACGTTGTGATATACTACTATTATTATCAATAGAATTGAATAATAGAACTCAACAAACACGAAAATTTTTAAAAACAAATTACTGAACACATCTAGTCTACGAATACTGTTATTCGACTACCTAACGCTCATTTACTAGAAAACTGTCATAACTCCAAAAATACGATTTTGCAGAAAACGCATTTAAAGTGTTCAATTCATTCATATCTACCTCGCTCGACCATCTCTCTAATTATTTGGTCATGTATTTTTAAAAATATGATTTTTACTGCAATTTTTCTTTTGATGCGAGTTCGCTCATTATCATTTTTTTTGTGTGTTTTCTGATGACAACAGCCTTAACCCTCAACGTGTAAGGCTGCCTCAGGGCAGTCTTCAAAAAAATTTACCACAGATTCGTCAAATTAGCGTTTTATACTTTTAAATTAATATATTCCGATAGAAAACAAAATTTTTTAAATACTGTGCGAACAAATTTTTCGTGTGCTGTCCACGGTTTGGAAGCGAGAAAGCTTCAAAATCAAAATTTCGTTAAATTTTTAAAAACCAAAAAAATAGTTTTCAAAAATCTATAAAACCAATTTAAGTTGACTAAAAACTCTGTATAATAAAATACAAGTAAGACTGAAGCTTTATCTTTAATAATAAGTCCTTGCTTTGGTCCAAGGACTCACAGGATTTTATCAGGATTCCTCTTAACTTATAAACTAATAGACAGATTTTTATGAAATTTGGCAGAAGGAAGACATTAAGTATTAATAGCAAAGCGTTGAAGTTTGAACAATATAAATTGAAGTTTCAATACCTTTTCGCCTAATTTCGCTTTTCCAAAAAGCGAAAATCGTGATATCTTCTTAAATAGGAGCAGAAAAGAAATAGTTTTTGGAGTATGGTTATATCTTGGTAAGAGAAATAATTTGTGTTCAAAACTTTTCTTTTATATGCTTTAGTCTTCAAAATGCACTCTAAAATATTTTTGCTCATATCGTCAAAATTAGGCAACGATAAACAATTTTGTTGAAGATCTTATTACTTGTTTTTCGCTTGGAGCACATGGCATGAATTTCGTTGCAAAACATCGTTTGCCTGTTAGAGGGTTAAAAAGTATGATTGTTGACGAGTTTTCACATAACAGGGAAAATTTTGTGGACGAATGAAACTTTTCTTTATAAAGTGGCAGAAAAATTTCTGAACATTATTAATTATTATGAAACTAGCTTTTTAATGAAAATGAAATAAAACTATTAAAGAAATTATGTTTTTTATAAAATTTTCTGAAAACTTGCATAGTTTAATTAAGAGTCTCAACGCACGAGTTCTAGTTGCTTCTATGCAAAAATTTATTAATATCATCCAGAGAATTCTCTCAGAATAGTATCCGACTAAAAAAAAAAATTTTTTTTTTTTTAATTTTTATAACGACTTCAAATTTTAATATGCTTTTTACTGCGTTGTTATATGGTCTTCCTATTAAAAGTTACAGGCTCTTACAAATTGATGTGTCTTTAAAGACACGTTGATAACAAAAAATGGGTTAACTCGAAAATCGCGTTTTTTACTTATGACAGTCTTCTAGGAAATGAGTGTTATAATGAAATTTTAGACGGAAACTACAAACTGAAAACTATTTAAAAAAACAGACAAAAAACACAAATTAAATTCAATTATGCAAACTTTTGTGAAAAAAAATTAAAAACAACAACGAATTATATATAATTTTTAAAACAAACAAAAAAGATCATGAGTGACACATGACAGCAAAATAATAATTATAATAATGAGTTAAACAATAAAGTTGTCATATAAACGCAAAACAAATTTTGTTTCAAAAAATGACTATGACACCATGAATTGTTTGTAAGAAATAAACATTATTTGTAGATATAATTATTATGATTTTAAATTGTTTATGGAAATTTTCAATTATTTAAACAATTGTTTTGATTGTTTTTTAATTTGATGATCTAATTGTTTAAATTAACCCTATAACGATGATTATTTTTCGTTACATTCATATAATAAAGTTAGTTGAAAAGTCTGTTGTTACTGGTTAAATCAATTATTTAATTAGTTATCACTTTTTACCCCCAAGAACACATTTCATCCGTATTTGAACTAATTTTTAGACCTAAATTTAGTAATTCGTGATTCTCAATTTTTAATTTTTTTTTTTTTATATAAGCAACACTCAGGAAATTCGTCCTATTTAGTAATGTGATGCTTTCTTTGGAATGGGGGGGAAGTTGAAGGGCTTCAAACATGACAACACTATAACTGCTCGAGATTATAAGTCTTAAAACAGTTGTTGTTCGCCACCTTATGGATAGTTGGCGAAATTATTAAAACTTTTTAAGTTTATAGCCCGGATTCATTATTTTACTTCGGTGATAGAAAACTTTTTTTTTTTATTAATTAATAATCATATAATTACAAATTATATAATATTACCCTAACCGAGCACTAGCTACTTTGGCTTTTGGCACGTTGTAGCGAAAACAGACCAGTGCCTCTGGTGGGAATCGAACCCACGACCCCGCTCTGATAAGCCAGCACGCTACCATCTAGCCTACCGGTGCGCACGGATAGGAAACTCATAAGTATTATTTTTTCTAATTTAATGTTGTTGTCAACGGCGATGGAACATCTGTGCAACAGTCCAACCAGTACACCACAACTCCCACAAAATTTACAAATTTTGCCAGTTAATTTAAGCCACAATTGCTTACAAACCCTTATTTTTTAGTGTCTCCGCTATCAGTCAAACTTGTAGATGTTTTGTCATATTATTAATTTTATAAACATAAAATAGACTATAACTCGGAAACTAAGCGAGATAGAGTAAAATGGGCATGCAGCTGTTCAGATCCGGCAAGACATTTGTAGCAGAATTTTTTTGTTAATACAGCTTAAAAATTCTGTTGATTTTGATAAATTTTCAGCTAATTTAACTACAACTGTCAACTCAAATTTAGGTCACCTAAATTAGGCAGACTGCGATTCTCAACTGCATGGACAATTCTGCTGTCGCAAATTGAGTTACTATTTTTTGCTGTCGCAGCAGAATTTGAAACTATTTGTACGGGTTTTTTTTTATGAGTGTAGTGTTGAAATTTAAACTTTATACAGGGAATTATAAACTTAAAAAAAAAATCTATATCGTGGGCGCAACTAACTATTTTTGATACTAATTTGTTGAGGTCAATGCATCGATATACAGTCACGGATAAAACAAAACAAAAGAACAAATGGAATTTGGAAATTGCTATAAATTTAACTATGAACTGAAAGAATTTTGTGGGACGAAAAATTATGAAAGTGTTCAGTATAATAATAAAATTTTATTACAAGATTAAAGAAAAATTGCTTAAAACTAATGAAAAGCTTAATGCTTTCTATAAAACTACCCAGCCAGAAAAATACGAAGGGCAAAGCATTGGCCCAGTGCTTTCAACGGTTTTATGAGCGTTGGCAGAGCGTTGGATTTCTGAAGATTTAAGTGCTTTGCCAACCCCAAAATGATAACACCGGGCAGGGCTTGGCCGTTCCTTTTTTAAAACGTTGGCAAAGCACTGGCAATGAGCGCATTGCCAGTACCAAAACCATAATTTTAAAACGTTGGCAAAGCATTAGTAGAACAACCAATAAAGTGCTTTTTTAATGATAAAATAAGTGCTTTGCCAAGCCCACAATTATAACACCGGTCAGGGCTTGGCCTTTTCTTTTTTAAAACATTGGCAAAGCACTGGCAATGAGCGCTTTGCCAGTACCAAAACCATAATTTTAAAACGTTAGCAAATCATTGGGAGAACAACCAATAAAGTTGGGAAAACGTTGTGAACAAGGGCTGTGCCACTGTTTTTATTATGTTGACGGTTGTAAATTTTGTAAATAAGTACTGGCAATGCACTTTTTGCCATTGTTATGAAAGCGTTCTAAGCACTGGCACAGCAGCTTTTTTATTTTTACGGCTGTAAGTTTTGTAAATCAAGTACTGGCGAAGCACTTTTTACGAACATTGGCAGAGCATTCTCAATTATGTTAAGTACTGGCAAAGCACTTTTTATTAACAATGACAGAGCGTTGTAAATTAGTGCTTTTCCAGCACTTAATTTGTTGGACCATTGGAAAACAGTGCTCTGCCAGTGCTTGATATTTCAGACCATTGGCAATTTCTGGCTTGGTAGTTTTATAATGAACTATATACAAAATAATGCTGTAAAAAATATTACTTGAGCCAGAGTAAAAACTATATATTTTTTATATAAATCGAACATTTTAGTCTTCAAAATTAAGTAACGTCATGATGCTTGTTAGGAAAAGACCCTAGCCACGTGTTTGATTACTAATAAGACAAAATCAATGATTAATAGGTTTTTTGTTAAAGCTCTGCCTTTTCTGGAGGCTGCAGCTTTTCTAAGCCTTCGGGTTCTGATGAGATCTTTAGCCAGATCGAAATTCTAGTATCAACCTAGCTAATAGAATTGATTTGCTTTATTTTTGTAAATATACGGAGTTTCAAAATAATCTCGATTTACATAAAAACAAAAACCTAATGAAACTGTAAAAGTTCATTTATAATTTGTTTGGTACAGCCGGGACCGTCTGCCAATTGTTAGACTTTACAGCCGTTTATAATTTCTGACTGAATAACACTGGGAAAACACTTTACCATCGTTGGCCCAGTGTTCTTCGACAATTCTTTGCCAATTTTTATTTTTTGTGGACCACCGAAGTTATTGTAAAACAAATACTGGCAACAGGCTTTTTGGAAACGCTGGTAAAGTGTCTTGAATAAGGGTTCTGCCCAGTAATATAATTATTTACAATTCCTCGGTTAGCCAGTGGTATGTCAGTGATTGATTTTTTGTACTAATGACAATTTCTGACTGGATACTTTCGGAAAAATTCAGTTTATTTTTGGAATCGCTCTGATTACCAACTTGAAATGTATATAGGTGGTAAGTGATACTTTGAATTAATCGGAAAAAAAAAATTCACAAAAATCAATTATGGTGTTTTTGAGATAATCGCGAATTAAGGAAATTTTTTCTATTCTTTTTTTTTTTTTTAAAGAGAAGCAACACTCAGGAAATTCTTAATATTAATTAATGTGTTGCTCTTTTGGAAAGGGGATAGTGGAGAGATGAAAGTTGGTGAAAGATGAAGGGCATGGCAACACTGTAATTGCGCGAGATGATAAGTCTTAGAACAGTTGTTGCTCGCCACCTGATGTAGAGTTGCAGAATTTATTGAACTTTTTGTTTCATAGCCCTGATTCATTATTTTACTTCGGTGGGGTTAAGTGCTATGGGAACACCGAACATATTATTTTTCTAAATTGATGTTGTCGTCACCGGGAATCGAACCCGGGACCATCTGTGTAACATTCCAAGGCACTAACCATTACACCACAAATTTATTTTTGTGCAACACGGTTGAAAAACGAGGATTTAATATTCACAATGACGCTGCTTGATTCTCTACCTAGTTCGGCCACAAACAAGATTTGCACGCCATAAAATCATGGAAAAGGATCATCGTCTTAATTGTATCTAAAGCCGCATTTACATATACCATTAAAATCCAGTTTAAACTAGATTTCGATCATATGGCTGTGTATAAAATTATACACAAACTAGATTTCGAAATCTAGCTTAAACTGGATTTCGAGCTAATGTAAACGCATCCTAAGTGTACAAAATTTAAATTATTTTAGTAGATAAACGCACGTCAACAACCTGTCATAAATTTTAATCTACAAAACAAAATCTGTATGAGACAAATATGTTGTCAAACAAATAGTACCACACGTCATATAAGTAACAATCACATTTCACATAACTCATACGCAACATTAAAACCAGAAATTTCCATATAAATTAAAACAACCAAATTTAAATTGAATTTTTAAATTATACATACAAAATGTTTACTATCTGATTTTTTAGGTGTGCATATGCTCCCTTAGTAAATAATATAACCATTACAAAAATATTAATAAAATTATCTTTTTTTTTAAAAAATTACCACAATTTTATTTCGAAACAATATTAAATATTTCATTAAATAAACAAACATAAATATTATTGCAATTCCCTAATGAAAATGAATATCTGTACAAACAAAAAAACATCAATGTATGTATATCCAATGAAAATTCCTACATCCTATGAACAAAAATCAAGTATTTAAAGGAAAAACTTTACATCCATAAAAAAAATTACAATTGTGCATATTTAATTGTAAAACATTTTGAAACAATATTTAACAAAAAATAAAAAAAATTACACGTGTGTCATAAAGTTTGTTTTATACATATTTTTTGTTGCGTTGCCTACAAACGTGTTTCTGGAAATTGTTCCTGGAACAACATATTTTGTTGAAGTAATTTTCCGCAACAATATGTATAATATGGAAAGGTTTAACAAAAAAAAAAAAAAAAACACCGTCAAGAGACATGTATTTCATTGTGCAAATAAAACATGTACAACAATTTATGTTTTATTTTTTTTTTTTACTTTTTAAACACATGTTAAATATAATAAAGGAAAATTATAGTTGGTTAAATCTGAATTGAACAAAAATTAAGGAAATAATAACTATAGAGAATGAAAAGTTTACGAGTATTAACAGAATTTTATTGTATTTATTGTAAAATTTTTCCAGGTTCACATCATATCATTGCTGTTGCGAAAAATGGCATGCATAACCTCATCTAAGGAGATCGCATGGAAGCACATCTAATATAATTTGATGCGAAAAATGGGTATATCTAATTAGATCAAGTTATATATAATTTGATTAAATTTGATATAAATTTATAAAATTATTTGAAAACCCACTCTACTAATTTGTTCCACATTCCAAATAATAATGTAAAATTTAAACATAAATCAATGGACTGGAAAATTAGACGTGATATTAAATTGACTAATATGTGATGCCATATACAATTATATGTAAAAGTAATAGACCTTTTTTCTTGTTTCTATCATATCTGTTTAATATACATATATAAACAAAATAAAATGCTCGAGCTCGAGGTCAGTTGCAGTTAATATAAAAATTAATTTATTTCTCAATATTTCGACATTCGTCGAATATCATCCTCAGGAGAAGTATATTTAATGTTTACAAAAAAAACACAGCTTAAAACTATCGTTGTTCATTTTTTGTCACAATCTGGTATTGCCATTTGATTTTTCTTAAGATTATTGGGGTTTTCATTGCTTTTTTAAGATTTTCTGATTTAAAGATTTTTTTACTTTTACTTTTTTGTTTGCTTTAAATAAATTATATTTATCTTTTTTGATAATTATATATAAAAGTGATAGATTTTGTTTACCCGAATAAAAAAATTTATATATAAAAATATATTCTTCAATATAAAATTATATATGATGAAATATTTTCCGCAAATATAAGAGGATATAATTTGATCCGAAAAATGGTTCCATTAAATTGTATCACTTTTGGATCTAATTATATTTAAAAAGATACAATTTAATAAGAACCTATCCAAATCAATCCCAGTTTTGTCCCGATATAATTACATCTAATTATATTATTTTTGACACAATTAGATGCAAAATAATCTAAATATATTTAATTTAGAAGATATTAAGTTAGATATATTGTACCTCCATAAAACGGGTTCAAAAGACAAAATGTATGATTGAAATTTGTAAATAACTTAAATTTTATTTATATTTTTTAGGACATCAATATTTCGTTTTAAACGAAATTGTTAATTTTAATTTAATTGAAAAAAATGTTTACCAATATCAAAATGGCCCAGTAAAATCGAAATAACAGGTTTCAGAACATATTATATTTTTTGTTCTACAACCGATTCTTTTTATATGGAGTTTGTCATATTTGCAATAGGTTCTTTACCTCCAAATTAGAACAAGTTGCTTTAGATTCAATTCTAGAAAACGTCTATATCTAATTTTATAAAAAATTAATCAAATTCATCCACCATGTATTATCATATATAAAATGCAGAATAGTATATTTTTTACACATGATTGGATGTGCTTATACATGCATTTTTTTGGTAAAAAATTTTGAAAATGTCCCAAGAAGAGCGCAATTTTTAAATTTTAAATAAAACACAGATATTTAAAAAAAAATCGTGAAACTTTATTATATCGTAAAGTAGACAGAATGAGGTTATGTATGGAACAATATATCGTGCAGATGGCCGCCGCGGCTTTGCTGGCATGCACGCGATCTTTTAATGAAATTTTCAATGACCGTTTTGCATGAATGCTGCGGTATTTCATTAATGCAGCGTCCAATTTCCTCTCTTAAGGCTTGAGTCGTCGTCGGCTTATTCGCGTAAACCATCGACTTCAAAAAACCCCAAAGAAAAAAATCTAATGGTGTTAAATCGCACGATCTAGGCGGCCAATTCTGATCTCCAAAACGCGAAATAACACGACCGGGAAATGACTGATGCAGCAATTGAATTGTTTCTCTGGCTGTATGACATGTGGAGCCGTCTTGTTGGAACCACATGCCCTCCACATTCATTTCTTCAATTCTAGGCAAGAAAAAACTGGTTATCATTTCACGATACCGAACACCATTGACTGTTTGCGCTTGAGCTGCCTCATTTTCATAAAAAAAGGTCCAATGATTCCTCCAGCCCAAAAACCACACCACACAGTGACACGTTGAGCATGCATTTGCTTCTCGTGAATCACTCGAGGATTTTCCTCACCCCAAATGCGACAATTCTGCCTATTGACGAAGCCATCAAGATGAAAATGGGCCTCGTCACTGAAGATGATTTTATCGGCAAAATCAGCATTTTCATGTTGTCTCTCCAATACCCAATTAACGAACTCCCTTCGCTGTCCATGGTCAGCTGGCTTCAGTTCCTGAGTCAATTGAACTTTGTATGCATGAAGATGCAAATCTTTCGTCAAAATTCGCTGCAAAGTGGATGTGGAGACACCAATTTGCTGAGCTCGGTGTCGAATTGAGGTGGATGGATTTTGAGCGACATCATCACGTACAGCTGCGACATTTTCGGTCGATCGACCTGGTCGATGGCGCGTTGTTGTCTTTACATCACTAACAGACCCAGTTTCGGCAAATTTATCCATTAATCTCTTTGCAGTTGACTCTTTTGGAGCATTATTGTAACCCCAAATTGATCGCAATTTGCGAACTGTAGCCGCAAAATTTTCACCATTTTGGTAAAACAATTTCACAATGAGAATGCGTTGTTCATTCGTGTAGCGCTCCATTTTTACTAACCTCGTACCTTCTACTAGCAAACAATAACAATTGTTCAAATGTCAAACAATGACACTTCGAATGTTGCCAGATTTAAAAATTGCGTTCTTCTTGGGGCACCCTTTATATAAATACATATTGAAACATATGCTATTTTATATGATCAGATATTTTTATATTAAAGAATCTATAGTCATATATAATTTTTTTACTCGGGTGGTTATATCAAATATAATATGTGTCAATATGTTTTTATATATAACAATATTTTCAAAAAGTTTTTTCATGTATAAGCCATAACCATATATAAAAAAATGCTATTCTGAAATTTATATATGATAGTACATAGTTGATAAATTTGATGGAAGTTTTATATAAAATTAGATATAGCCCAATACCTAATTATATATAACACAAAATGAAAAGAGTTTTCAGCCATTTGAGACATAATTATATATAATCAATATTTGTGAACATTTTCTAAGTCAGTTTATGTGTATTAGACCGACTCACCTTATATGGAGAATAAAGTGTGTCTTGCCCACTTCTCAAAATGTACCTTGGTTTTTTTTATGATGATTCCCAAAATTTTTCGTGCCTAGCATTAAGATACCGTGAGGTGGACCTTTTTCAAAAAAGTTATGTTTTTTAGTTTTCAAAGAATTTTGTACTTTAACAATATTATGTCATATGAAAGGTTTTTTTTAATACTCGTCCAACGCTATGCATATAAAACATGTCCAGACAAGAGGACTTTTTAGTTTTGTTGTATTGAGATTTTTGTAATTAATATGTGAAATTGACATATTTTAATCTTTAGTCGATTTTAGTTAATACGTGTATTAGCTTTTTTCGAAGATTGCGTTTTAGGAAAAATTTAAGAGGATGAGGAAATTATGTTCTAATCAATTTAATTTTCAAAATTTTTCTTTAGTCAAGTGCTTCATCGATTTGTGAAAATAATTAAACATTTTCCAAGGCTACCTAAACCAACTTTTGAAAAAAAATTTGAATTATTATAACTTAGAAGCAAATTAGTTCAATCTACAAACATGTGTCTAGTTGATGTAAGAATGAAAATTCGGCTTAAAAAAAAAATTTCACTACAACGGCTTTTTTTGGCGGAATAATTTTTTTTTTTTTGTGGAATAATTTTAGCTAGATATATAAACAAAAATAAAACTTTATACCTTTTTTTAATGCACAAAAATTATGCCACGGAAAAACGTAATTTGATTTCTCTTAACATTTTTATCCCTAACAATAAATCGAAAGTAAACAAATAATAAAAATCGTAGCGTTTGGCGAGATGTTTCGCGGCTTATGGTGGCTCTGTGTTTGTCGTTTCTCTGCAGTTGTAGGATTCCTGATGTTGTTGTGTGAAGTTGAAGTTCCTGTTGATTTTTAATTGAAAGTTAGTTTGAAATCTGTGATGCCAAGGCTTTAACTGGTGTACACATTTTTAGTTGGCTTAAAAGTAAAAGTAACGTATTTAAAAAAAATTTCACAAACCTAGATTAATTTCAAAGCCGTTTCTATTAAATTTAATATTGTTGCCGCTTGATTTTTGATTTTTTTTCTGTATATAAAGATTTTCTATACAATCGTTATGAGATTAGAATTATTCCCTTGTAATCATTAAAATCGATTGTTTACCAACTACCACTCCTAAAAAAAGTTTTACTATTGAAAACGTCCTTATTAGAGTTGGTCAGAAAAGTATAAAATTATTTTGTTTTTGGGATATCATCACTTTTTCAAATGTTTTTTGCATCAATAAAAGTAAAGCGTTATTGTTTTTATGAAATTACTTTTCCTGCTGGGTAAACAAAGCATTGCTTATATGAAATTTGAATTTACACTGAGGGAACTTTTACTTTCAAAATACGTAGACCTTTGTGTTGTAATACAGTATCTTTATTTTTAATATAAATGTCAGTCATTTGTAGAACAAATAATTTTGTTTTTCCTAACCTTGTAGTTCATTTTAAAAAGCAAACCACATCAAATGACTGTTTTATGATTTTACATTAATTTTTTACAGTTGTTTTTTGTTATTAAAAGAAATAAAAAACATAATGTTTGTTTATTTTTTACTACCATGTGGTTCATTTTTACTACAATTGTTAGTCATTTTTTTAACATTAAAAAACAAATGACAATGTTAGTTGAATTTACTGAAATGTAAGTCGTCCTTTCTTTAAGTGAAATTTCATTTGTTTTTAACTACATTTGCAGTGGTCTTGGCCTACATGGTATTTTAACCCTTAAATGCTCAACAGCTTCAATTTGAATAAAATTGTGTTTTTATGATATGAAATGCTAAATAAAAAAACTGCGTACCAAGATTTTTCAAATAATTTTTTTTACGCTTTTTATAAGCAAAAATCCAAAATTTTAAATTGCCCGTTACACAAAAACGGAGTGACTTAGGAACAAAAAAGATATATCATTCAAAAGCTTATATTTGCCTCTTAACACTAATGCCTTTTATTTAAACTTTCTAAAATTACATGTGCCCTTTTTTCGATATCATAAAAAGCGCAATTCTTGAGTTTTTAATAAATTTTGAAGTTTTTAATTTTTTTGACTTTGATGGTTAATAAAAGGTACCATCCTAAATATTTATTTATAAATGTATTTTATTAAAGAGTGCTTGAGAGTTCTTAACACACTAGTGAAGTTTCATTTTGATTAAGCTTAAAATAAAGTCGTAGGAAATTTTTGAATGGTTGTATCTTTAAAGATACTGTGAGCATTTAAGGTGTTCGCTCGACAATGAAATGCACTGTTGTTTTGGTGCTGGTTAGTTTAATACTCAATTTTATTTACAAGAATTTTGATCTTAAATACTATACATGAAAATATTTTACTTAACTAGACTACTACCTGCGCACATGTTATACGCATGGGTAGCATACTTAAACCATTAATGTGTTTTCTATCTTTTAGAAAACCTTTACAATCTTATATAAATAGTTCTTAGAATTATCTGATAATACAACACAAATATTATTTGGGAATTCTTAAGAGCTAATAAAACCCATCGTCATAAATTTAACTATTAACAAAATATACAAAGATTTATTATATCCTTTTGTGTATTCCTTAAAACACATTGCTTTCAAGGAAAAACATACTGATAACAAAAACTAGTACAGTTATGAAACTGAACATAAGGGCTAAGTGTAAATTTAGATTCTGCACCAAAAATTATTTTAATAAAACATTTTTCCTCGTTTTGAAAAAAAGAAACAATTTTTTTTTTTAAAAAACAAAGTATTTTTGTTATGACGCACAATCATTTTTAGCTGAGAAAAATGCTACAAAGTTTTCGCTTTATGGTCACCCGGTAAAAAGTTATTAAGTTTTTTGAAATGTTGTCTTTACTAAAATGCAATATTTTATATATTAACAATTATTTTTGAAAATGTTTGTAGCATTTTTAGTAGCTCAAAATACTTTTTCATTGTGTGTGTTAAAAAAAATATTTTTATAACTTTTTTTTACCAAATTGATACCTCAATAACATTTTAGCGGTTCGCGATTATCAAAAATGTTTGTACCATTATTCTCAATTGGTCCACTCTAAAAGGTCCGTCTAAAAGGTTGCACTTTGAAAACGAAAAAAAGTAGAGTCGAATTTTGAGTTCATGTCCTTTTTGTTTTGTAGTTGTGTGCGCACGTGGAAGGAGTTGAAATTAAAAAAAAAAAAAAATTACGCCATATTGTTTTATACATGCAAAAACCGTAAAAAAATCTGATGATAACCCAAAATCAAATTTTCGTGACTAACTCTAGTCCTTATATTCCGTTTACAATCACTTCATTTGTTTGATTATATTTTTTATTCTTTATATCAATACAAACATCATTTAATTAACAATCATTTCATTACGGCTCTTCTGTCTATCTTCTCTCTTTTACCATTTTTTCTGTTGTATTTGTAGGCATATGTTTAATATCATTTGATTTAATTGATTCTTCAACGTTTTTTCATTATTATTTTTTGCTCTCAATTATATTTACTTTGAATTTATTTGTGTCTATCTGTCGGTCTGTTTTAGTCTGTCCTTCAATAATCACTGGACTTATTCATTATTGTTGAATTGTTTTATGTTACAATGTACGAGTATGTTGTAGATTTTCATCATTAAATTTTAATAAATAATTTTTTATTTTTACCATTTAATGATTACTTCAATTTATACACACACTGGCAAGGGTTTAATTTTGATTTTCCAAAGAAAAATTGAGTCCCGTAAACTGTATCAAACAATTCAAGTTTTTTTCTTTATCAATTTAATTTTTAAGTATGAGTAGTAGAGTGGTCCACAATTTTGGCGCTATTTCTTAATGTCTAAAAGCTCCATGTGCCAAATTTCAGCAAAACTCTTTAACGGCCTGTTTTTGTAAGACGTGTCACTCAAAAAATTCGTGTAAATGAGTGAAGAAATTAATTTTGGGGTTCTGTAAAGCAAATGTCACTTTGAATTGACTTAAAACGTAAGAGTTGTCGTTTCGTCTCTTTTTTTGGTTTCCACATTGCGATTTGAAACGTCACAAAAAAGTATTCGTCAAAGAAAAAAGGCAACACAATTTAATATAAAAAAAAGATGTAATAAAAAATGAATAATGATTTTTATTTTCATTTATGTATATTTATATTTATTTTCATTTTAATTTGTAAATGTTTTTGTTTTTTTTTATACAAATTATATTTTTATCGCCACTTTTGTTGTTTTCTAAACAAAATAAATAATTTTTTTAAGCAAAAATCAGCTGTTTTTCTTTATATTTCATTTACAGTATTTGGGTTGCCATCTACCAATGAAAAATGAGTAATTTGTATATGAAAAAGCTAACAAAAACTGAAAACCAATATTATTGCAATCTCTACTGTTTGACACAACATAAAGCTTTAGGTACTCAACCGCAAGTCAGACGAACGAATTATAAAAACTCATTTCCTTACGTATTCCTTTCGGGTACCACAGTTTTGTCTGAAATTATACACTTATTATAAAAACAAGCCGTAACATTTGGAATTTGCAGAAAAAGTTAACTTTTAAGAATAGTTAATTGCACACAGAGAATTAAAGTGACAACCGAATTGAAAGTGCCAACCGATTAATTTAGTTAGTACAACGATATTTACATTAGATTTCTGAATATTTTGGGAGTTGCAAGTGTCTCTAGAAGAAATTCTCACAAAGTAGGGTTGACTTAAATAATAAGTGTCTGACCGAAGAGTTCGGTAAGAAAATGTGTAAAAAAAAATAATTTTGTTAATTGAAAAATTTTGCTGGGTCAATCGGATGTAAGTTTTAGGTGTATTCGTTGTTTAACGAATTGCCGCACTTTCAGTGCAATCAGAAAAAGTTTGGCATTCATTTTGCTTTACAGCCTCCATCGGTTTCTTTAAATTGTACATTCCTAGTCGCAATAAATTGGTTTAGCAAACATTTTTCCACACAGAGAAAATGTTGTTGGGCAAAAAAGAAAAAAGAAAATTTTTAAGTACATCAATGAAAGCTTTTTTCATAAATTAAAAAAATATTTTCTTAAAGTTAATTAAAAGTTTCATATTTTTTATGAAACCAGTTTTCTACTGAAACTGCTTCAGTGAACATAAAATTATATTTCCTCATACAATTTTATGTAAACTTACATTAACTTAACAATAATTTTCAATAGACAAATTCCAGAACAATTTCATTAATTTAATGCTTAAATTCTTTAATATCATGCAAATAATTCTCTGTTGAAATTTATTATAAAGCCTGCAAATGTCAAAAAAAAAAACAATAAAATAATTTGTTTGGCAAAAATGTTCGGTCGGATGCTACACTGAGAGAATTTTCTGCATGATATTAATGCATAGAAGCAACTGGGACTTACTTATCCATTGAAACTTTTAATTTAACTAATGCAATTGTTCATAAAATTTTATAAAAAATTTTATTTTATTTAATAAAAGTTTCATTCACTCACAAGGAAGGTCTGTCATTTGATGATCTCCGATTTTGATGAGATTTGGGTATTTTGTAGAGGAAAAAATTCTAATGTTGGAGTGCAAGATTGTCGTCCACAGTGATTATCGGCCACACATTTTTTATTTTTTTTTATTACTTCGGCATTTGGTCCAAGAAAACCATATATAAATGTTATATTTTCGGGTAGAAGTTTTCAAAAGGCATCTCCTGGTTCCTTTTTTTTGTACTTTTTTTGTTATTGTACAGTTGTTATTGTAAAAATAAGTGCTAATTTTATGGTACTTTATATTGACTTTGTATGGAGTGGTACGACTGTAAAATTCACATATATTGATCCTTATTATTTCTGTAATAATTGTTCTCCGAAGAAGTCACCCAATGTGGAGACGAAATATTGGAAATAAATAATTATAATAAATAAATAAATGATCTTAAGGTCATTTAAAATAAGAAGAATTACTTTTAATCGTAATATTGTAGACATGAAATATCATTTTACTGAAAGACATTAAATCACAGCTTTTTATAAGTGCTAAAATCCGCGCTTACTTTGCCCAATTGTAATGCTTCCAAGCAGGTTTGTAATGGATTCTTTTCGGCTTACTCCCTTACAAACCTGATTACATGTAAGCAGCGTTTTTTTACTGGGATTTGATCCAAAGAAACTATATATCAATGTTATATTTTTGGGCTGTCATACAAAAATTAAAAAAAAAAGATTTTTTTTGCGTTTTATATATTTTTCTAATATGCGACGAAGTAATTATTTTTTCGATAGATTATGCCTTCTTCAATAAGTTTTCCAACGATATAAGAAACAAAAATAAAAAAACTAAAATTAGAATTAGATTATAAAAAGGCACCAACCCCTTAACCCATTAACCCGTTAAATCCCCACAATGGCCGATAATCTTACACACCCCAAACTTTTTCTCTACAAAATATACAAATTTCATCGAAATCGGATGAAGACCTCCCTAGTCAGTGCAGAATTTTTTTTTAAAAAACACTAGTTTCATAAAAAGTATGTAGATTTTCACAAATTTTAAGAAAATGTTCGTTCACGTTGTAAAGAATATTTTCATTAGTTTACTGAAAAGTTTCATTATTTTTCGTCCACTAAAATTCTCTATGTGTAGAGGCTTGACAAATAAAAGAAACATGCCGATTATGCAGTGTACCGCATAAAGACCAAATATTCTTGACATATGAAAAAAAAAAATATTTTTAAGTAAAAATTTTTATCAAAAAAATTAGTTTGGTTTCTCGATCATATTTAGTTTATTCAAATATATTTGTTAACAAAAATTTTATCTCACATAGAGGACATTTCACCGAAATATATCCATGCAAAGGTGTAATTTTCACAGCATTAATTATATTGAAATTAGTTGATCAAAGTGAAACACCGTTTTGTATTTTCGATTTTCGCGAATTCTGCGACTCCGATATAAATTTCGATTTCGTATTCGCAATAAACGCCCAAAAATAAATTAGCTTTGATGTGTCGCGATAATAACAATTATTTTTCATTATTTTTTATTTTTTGATTCAAATAAAATAGTTAATAGAACAAGTACTAACTACGTTAAAATTTCAATTTGGATATGAGACCTCAAAACAAAACTTTTTTTGAAATTTTTTTTTTTGCAAAATGTATTTGTTTCATAATGGCATATTTTAAGTGTTGTAGTGCTTGAGAATTCCAATTTTTTTTTGGACTACCTTAATGAGTTGTTAATGATAAAAAACACATGTTGAAACATTTATTATTCATTTGTTAAATATTACTCATACGTCATGTTGTACATAATTATTTTTTAATCAAATATTTTAATATACAAAGTAAATTGATAAAATGTTTGTGTTAATCAAGTATATTTAAGTGAGAATAAAAGTTTTTAAATTCTTTAATTGCCTTAACTAATTAGTTTCTAATTAGTTTATACCAATAACAGATCTAGAAATTACATATTAATCATACGCTATGTGGTGTTGTTATAACTACTCTAAGAGGCTTTCTATCCCTTTCAGACCCATCACGAAAATATGCTCCCATTTTCACAAAAGTAAAGATTTTAAATTTTTCTTTTTACAGACGTTTAAAATTTATTTTTTAAAATTTTTTCACAATCATGAATTTTTGAAAAAGGACCTGACACGTTTGTGTATTTTGGCCATTTACATGTAAAATAATTATTATTTTTCGAAAAGGACCAAGCACAATTGTGTATTTTGGTTGTTTAGTGGTAAAATAAATTTCATATTTTTATTAAAAGGATTCATTGTATTTTAATTTTATTCAACTTAAAAATCAAAAATAAATTAAATTAATAACAAAACAAAACAAAACAAAAATAAAATAAATAAATTATACACTAAAAAACGCAGCGTATAAATTGATACAAAAGAAAAAGAAATTCAATAAAACTCGACAAATATAATTATTTAATGAGATATGTTTTATAAACTTACGACTAAATTTTAGGAACTTTGTGATTCATTCAAAACTGGAATTAACGTTTGGTATGATATTCCTTAAAACAGTCCTTGCCTTTTGCAACGCACAAACTTACTTTGCACTTTTGACATATTGCCCTTGTTCTGCTTTCACAGAAAGTGTTCCGACATCTTTTTGCGGTTCCATCTACAAATTGGGGCCAATGGTCATAACGATCGTATCTGATGTCATCTGTAGCATTGTGAGGACGGAATTTTGTTCCGTGAAACTCATGAGGTAACTCAAAAGGTTCAGCTATTTCTGGAGGAGCTTCTTTGTACTTAGCTAGCACTGCTCCTATTTCTAATTTGAAAGTGAGGAATGTTTTTATGTTTTTCTTCGGAAGACCAACTATTTTTGCATCATTTCTGTATTCCATCCAGCTGTTGTAGAACGCCATGTCAAGATAATGAAAAAAACTTTGACTGGCCATTTCTTAGTCTTCATGCTGATGCGGTAGTATTCCATCATTTGATCTGCTGTATCCACGCCACCCATTTTTGAATTGTACAATTGAATTACCGCAGGTATTGGGACTGGCAAACGACGTTTTTTAGCTTTTATCCAACGTTCTACTTCGCCAACCGCAAGATATATTTATATAGGTAGTCTTACTAGAACAAAACTACAACAAACAACTACAAACAATACAAAAAGAACAGGCATTTTGTTGTTGGGTACAGTACAGTAAGGTGTCAAAACCATGTAAGAAATGTGAAAATCAGGTAAGAGGAAGATAAACAGCTGGGCTACTAAGACTACCTATATAAATATATCTTGGCCAACCGGGTCTTTTCCACATGCAGTTGAAGCAATCGTTAGACACTTTGTGTCACACCACTTTACAACAGAAACTTTGTCGTCTTTAACGAGTTGAGTCATACTATCACGTTCCATTTGCTTGTCTGACGGAAAGTTAACTCTTTTTCCTAGCCGATTTCCCATAATAGTACCAGTTGCTTTAAAACCATTCTCTTCAAGTTTTACCATTAGAGATATTGTTGTGAAAAATCGATCAAAATAAAGAAAACTGCCTTTGGGTAGGAACTTGGTTAATCTCAACACAATTGATGGTCCATGACCCAGTCCACTATCAGGAAATGTAGCAGCCCCTTGAAACATTTCGAAGTCAACGATTAATCCTTCGGAAGTAGCACAAACAAGATTTTTCAAACCCACCGGTCGTGGCTTTGATCTTATTACTTGTCTTGCTGGACATCTGCCAGTAAATGGTACCATTTGCTCATCAATTGAATAGGATGTAACATCGGTAGCTAATTGATTGCAACGATTCCTTACTAAATCAATTACTGGTTGAACTCTCCAAAGCTTGTTCGTTGCATTGGGCATTTGATTATCAACAAAGTGAATCATATTTCTCAGCCTAAAGAACTTGTTTCTCGACATTGCGCTAGATATAAGCTTATTTTTAAAGTCCTTTGACCAGTACATATATACCTGTGGATAATTTAGGCAGCCCATGATTATAGCGCAGCCGTAAAAATTCTTAATATCGGCTTTTGTGAGGTTCATCTCTTCCCCGGCAGTTGCTAGAGCATATATTTTTGTATATTGTACAGTTTCTTCATAGTGGCTTTCCACAAAATATCTTGACAAATACTCGTAAGGCGATCGTAGTTCAACAACATTTTGACAGCTATATACCGTTGGAATAGTATGAACTGGAAACTCCTTTTGTTTCCATATCTCTGCTCGTGCCTTATTTAAACTGGTATCTAAATTTGAAACAGCAACTGATTCTAAAAAAATGTAAATTTATGTTCAAATACATGTAAGCGCAGTTGCATAAGAAGCGTTTACCTCCTTCAGATCCGCCTATGAATTTTTTTGATGCAGATGGAATGCTTAACACTGGTAATATTAGCAAGATTTCCTAAGAGCAATAATAAATAATATAAGACACGAAATATTACAAGAAATAAGCGGTTACTATCTTCAACTTCGTCCTCGGATGAGCTATCATCGATATGTGCACTGTTAAGAAGAGAATAGCTAGGTTACCAAGCAGCATCGCGGCACTCATCATCAGAGGAAAAATCATCTTCTGAATTTTCGAGTATATTCAGGACTCTTTGCAGGTCTGCATCCGAGGATAAGTTAAATTTCTTACCTATAAAATTTAGATAACACAATTGTGAGTTTGCAACGAAATGTCAATTTGTGACCGTGATACACGATTGTGTTATCTGAGTTTTAGCTCCATTTAACTATTGATAAAACTTTATATTTTAATTAATTCACTTTCGAACACTATTTTATAAACTATTGGCTACTCAAAATCACTCTCATCGGAAACAAAACACTTTTGCTCTCTCTTGTTTTTTTACTTACCACGCGACATACTTCTTTTCACTTCGAGTGCACTGAGGAAACTGGTTTTTATTTTTTGTTTGCAAAAAGTTTGCACTTGTTCTCTTTTTTTATAACTGAAAAAGAACCTAACACAGCTACTGCTTTTGGAAGTTTATTCAAAAATAAAAAATTAGCTTCCTAGAATTTTTTCAATCCACATCGCACAATTGTGTATGCTGGGTCCGAAAGGGCTATGCCATGTCTAAATAAAGAAACGGTATATTGTGTAAATGTCAAACTCACCGAATTTACTATCCTATATAATACGAATAAATTACGGGACAACCTTTCTTAATTTCTCTAAAAACTGGGCTGAGTAGACATGTTTAAATGTAGGACAATTTTGTATTTTTTCAATATATTAATAATAATAATTTAACCCTCTAACTGCCAAACGATGTTTTGCAACGAAATTCATACCATACGCTCCATTCGAAAAACAAATAATAAGTTCTTCAACAAAATTGTAATAAGTTCTTAGAAAAAAAATAATAAGTTCTTTAACAAAATTGTAATAAGTTCTTCAACAAAATAATAATAAGTTCTTCAACAAAATTATCGTTGCCTTATTTAGGCGATACGAGCCAAAATATTTTACGATACATATTGAAAACTAAAGCATATAAAAGAGAAGTTTTGAACAAAAAATATTTCTCTTATCAAGATATAACTACGCTCGAAAAACTATTTTTTTCTGCTCCTATTTAAGAATATATCACGATTTTCGCTTTTTGAAAAAGCGAAACGCTTTGCTACTAATACTTAATGTCTTCCTTCTGCCACATTTCACAAAAATCCGTCTATTAGTTTATAAGTTAAGATGATGTCATTTAGAGGAATCCTGATAAAACGCTGTGAGTCCTTGGACAAAAGTAAGGACTTATTATTAAAAATAAAGCTTCAATCTTACTTATATAAGGTGGCGCAAAAGTAATCCTCCTATCAGAAAATGCTATACATAATAAATACATAATAAAAAAAAACATCGGAAGGTTATTTTTGCGCCACCTTATATTTTCTTATAAAGAGTTTTTAGTCAACTTATATTGGTTTTTTGATTTTTGAAAACTATATTTTTTAAAAAATAATTAGTTTTTAAATTTTACGAAATTTTGATTTGAAGCTTACTCGCTTCCAAACCGTGGACGGCACACGGAAAATTTCTGCGCAAAATATTTAGCATCTTTAGTTTTCTATCGGAATATATTAATTTCTGAGTACAAAAAGCTTATTTGGCGCATTTGTGGTAAATTTTATGAAGACTGCCCTGAGGCAGCCTAACCCGTTAGAGGGTTAGTGGAATTTAGAAAAGACAAAAATTTTACTATTTTAAAAAAGTTTTTATATACAATTTGAAAAAATAAAAAATGTTTAAAAGAGTTCAAAACTGGTTCCAAATATTTAGTGTCCCAGTAAAAAAGTAAAAGTCAAATAACAGATTGCAGAACAACTCGTACTGTATCACAATAGGTTCTAATTTATGTTTTACAACCGATTCTAATTGCAATAGGTTCTTTACCTCCAAACAGAACCGGTTCCACAACCAGTTATAGAACTTGTTCTGGAACGGTGAAACCTTCCATTTGGAATCCCAGGAATCCGTTCTAGAACCGGATCCATGCAACAGGACGTAAAAGAAACTGTTCTGGAATAGATTGAGAGGTAGCTAGTTCGTAACAATTATGCTGGGGTATATATAAAAATCGGGCAAAAACGATGTTTATTTTTTTTTATATTCAGTCAGACTTCAGTAATTTCCAAACTTTTCAAATAAATTTTAAACAATTATAATTATAATTACCTTACAAGGTAAACAAAAATTGAATGCCACGAAAAACACCAAAATTTATAATATCACCATTTCAAAGGAAAAACAGCACGAAAAAACATTTTTAAAAACAAATAAAAGGTGGTAATTATTTACTAAAGCTATAAATAAATAAAATAGAAAATCCAACAGTTAACAAACAAATGTTAAAATGCACACAAAAACTTAATTAAAAGGTTAGAAGGAAAAAAGTTAAATTACAGTGAAATAAAACAACTAAACTACGAGTATTAAAAGAATGTTCAAGAGGAAAAACTTTACTTTGCATGTTGATTATGGAGTAAGAAACAAAATAACAAACCATTAATAATTGTAAACGTTTTCCAAAAAAAAAACTTTATACACTCATAGAAATCAACCTGAAAAAATAGCAGAAAAAGCTACTAAAAATTAGATTAAAATGACGTTGCAGAAAAAACTTCAAAAATTAGCATGTTTTTTCTGCTAAATATTAATAAAATACGAATAGCAAAAATAAAACTGTCAGCTTTACAAAATTTTAGTTATATTCGAGTTGAATTTAAATTAATTGAAAATAACAAAGTGTTTTGTTAAAATTAGCAAAAACTTTTACTATATAAAGGGCGTTTTTTATACAGGTATAGAACTTTAAGTTGGCAACACTTTTTTACTGGCGGCTATTTTGTCAGCTGTCAAGTGATTTAAGTTTAGTTTGGTTTGCCATTTCAACATGAAAAGACTGAAGCCTGAACAACGATTCCAAATTGTGCAAAATTTATTTTGAAAATCATGGTTCTGTTCAAAATACGTACCGCGCACATGCCATGATTACTGACATTTTCGTTCATCAATTTAACAACCATGATGTGCAGGAGCCGTGGTTTCAACAAGACGGCGTAACATGCCACACAGCTCGTGCCACAATTGGTTTATTGAAGGAAACGTTTGGTAACCGCATAGTTTCACGCACGATCTTGCCCTCCAAGATCGTGCGATTTAACGCCGTTGAACTATTTTCTGTGGGGATATGTGAAGTCGCTAGTCTACGCCGATAAGTCCGAAACGATTGACCACTTGGAGGACAACATTCGCCGCGTTATTGCCAATATACGGCCACAAATGTTGGAGAAATTTGGGCCTCCAGATTAGACTATGCCCGAGCCAGATGTGGCGGTCGTATGCCGGAATTAGCATATTTAAATTATAATGCCAGAAGATTATCTTTCGAATAAAGTAAATTTCATGTCAATTTACAAAATTCATCTTTGTTTTATTTCATTTCAAAGTTATATACCTCTATAAAAAACTCGCTTTATTTTTAGACTAAAACCAGCAAACAAAAACTGTAATATCAACATAACGTTTGCTATATTTACCTAAAATTTAGTAGAACGTAAATAGCAGTATTTTTTGCTTAAATCGACAGAAATATTGGTAAAGAGCAGATTTTTATTCGTTTTAAAAATATAATCTAAAAAATTTCACATTTTGTTATGATTTTTTTGTCTCAAATATTATTAAATACAGTGTGCGAAAGAACCAAAGCATACAAAATGAGAATTTATTTTTCTCCTTTCTCGAATTTTGCTAATATTTGATGATTATACTGTAATGATGTAAGGATTCAATGGCAACATAAATAAATTTTATATGAAGAAGGGTAAAATTGTTATCCGTGTATTTTTCAGAAAACTTTCTCTGTAAAATGAAAAAACAAAAGCGTACAGGACAAAGAACTGTTGGCATCATACACCTTACACGGAAAATTTTATTTTTATAAATGCAAATTTACCTCTTTTAATTATTTAATTTTTTTTACTAATTTTTAGTAGTTTTAGCAAAATATTTTACTAATCTTTTTCTATTTGTGTACTATAGAGTAACACTCTAACTAGCAATTAAAGTTAAGGAATTGTAAGAATAAGGAATACAATGGAAATATTAAAACAAATACTTCTACATAATAAAATGTTAGCCAATGTCTAAAAGGTTACCAACCATCGAGTCAGCCGTATTCTTACTCTATGATTATAAGGAAATACTTTAATGGAGGGAAAAAAAAACTATATTTTAATAAGGATTTCTTTAAGGTCTTATTGTTGTTTGACTTCCATTTGAATAGAAATGGCAAAAAGGTAAAACTTAGACGGACATGGACATTACGATCACCCTTCGCCATCATCAACATGTTTATTGTTAGTAATTTAGCTAAATAAATTACATGTGATTTGTTTAAAATACATACCAACAATTTTGTTGTTGTATGTATTGGAATTGTGTACAACATGTGTTGGTATTCCATACTCAATGATTCAATGGTATGTAACTATTTTAGTTATTAGGGTAATAATTATTTATTACTTATATTGTTTTAATATGGGCCCATATGCCCATATTTCGGATGAGATTTTATAAGATTGCATATCGCGTCACACAAAAATTCATATGACTACATAATGCTAAATATTAAATTTTTTTAATTGGGTTCTTTATTTAATTCCCTGAATTTAGTTTGTCTAGAAAAACTTAAATTCAGGAGATTTAGCAAAAAGACTAATTGTAAGTTAATTGCTTTGGGACATTAAAAGAAAAAGTTTAATTCCTTCAGGGAATTAGGTAAAGTGCATAATTTAATGAATTGATAAGAAATTTTACATCAGGAAATAAATTTCTTAGTCAGAAGTTAAACGAACTAGATTTTAATGATTTCAATGAAAAAGAAAATGAAAATTATTTAAGTTCGAGGCCATACTCTATATTTCATTATTAGGATATTGCCCTAACAAATAATCTATAGAGTTTTTGTTTTCAAATTTATTAATTGACCCCTTTCAGGAATGTGTTAAAAGATCTATTTCGGGAATTTTCTAGGCTCATATTATCTGAACACGTTTTGAAAGAAAACAAAAAGCGTGCATTATATGTCTACCAAAGGTAGAGGGTGCACATAACAAACAAGTTTTCAATTTATTTTTGATCAATGGTGATAATCATTAACTTCGAGCTCATATATTAGTTCTCATTTAGTGAGAAAACTAGTTTATATGAATGTTTGATGTTTACATGGGATTGTCACTTCTTTCCCGAAATAGATCTATCAACACATTCCTGAAAAACGTCAATTAATAAATTTGAAAAAAAAAAACTCTATAGATTATTTGTTAGGACAATATCCTAATTAAGAAATATAGATTATGGCTTCGAACTTGAATAATTTTTATTTTTATTGCACAGTTAAGGGTCGAAAAAACATAATTTTCATTTTTAATAAAAATTATGTTAAACTTTTAATGATTTCTTTAATTTTAAAGCTTAATGTTTTGTTCAAGGAAGACATTCGCAAAATTTTAGTTCTTTATATTCATTCACACAATATAATTAATTTATGGCATTTTGTTTTTTAATGAATTTATTGATTTGCCCAGAAGCAGTTCTAGAAGGCATTAGTTAATTACCGAGCTCTTCCAGAACAATTCAAGAACTCATGCTTTTTGTTCGCGATGTCCCACTTGGTATGTGCTCTAAGAAGCAATAAGTACATGCCTTCATAGGTAATTGAGAAGTGTTTTTTTGCGTATTGACAACATTCTTTACTGATGCATTTGTATGCAGTATTTACTGCTTCAAAACAATGTATTCAGGGAAGCACTGCTAAATGACTTCACAATTGGTTTATTGTACACTCAGGGAACTTCTGCTGTAAATATTTTGTAGTTTTTTGAGTTGTAATACAGTATCTTTCATTTTAAGTGAAGAAAAAGTCATTTGTAGAAGAAATTTAACTTTTTACTACAATTGTAGTTGATTTAAAAAAAAAAACAAACCCCATCGACTTACTGTATTATGAGTTTACATTTGTTTTATATTGTAGTTGCTTTTTATTTAAAAATAAATAAAACAAATACATGTTTGTTTATTTTTTACTGCATGCGCGATTAATTTTTACTACGTTGTGGGTAATTTTTTGAACAGTAAAAAACAAATAACAATGTTGGTTGAATTTACTGAAATGTAAGTCGTCTAGAACCACTCAAAATTGTGTTGGATTACAATCATAAAATTATGTATTTAGAAATCACCAAATGACAGTTAAATTAACTAAAATTGTAATAAACAAAGGCAAATTCTATTTATCAAAAAAATTAATAAAATTGTAGTTATTTTTATTTATTCAAAAGCAACTAAAATTTATTAAAAAAAAAACACAACCGTAAACATTTTTCAAAATCACTAATAAAAAACAGTAACTTATATCTTTAAATCAACTGTAAATGTAGTAAAAATTAAAATGAAATAGCTAAAACTGCTCTATTTTTTCATTTTTATCAAAATTTACTATACAAAAATTTGGGAGTTCGCTCAAAAATGTTGTCGGTTAAATCTTATAAAAATTTAAGAATTTATGCATTTCTGAAAAGCCTAAAAATGTATTTACATATAAAAGTTAGTTATTTATTACTATTTAAAACAACTAAATAAATCTACTAAAACTACTTCCAATTTCGTAAAAACAATTGATTTAATTTTAACTATAAAAATGTTAAAGCAACTGACAAAATTGATAAAAAATTAATGTTTTTAACAGTTATTTATTTTTTTTTGAATAAAACTCAACGATTTATTGGTTTAATAAATCGATATTAGATTGAAAATTTAAAATGAAATACTTTCAATTAAATTTGTAAAAAAAATAAGGGTTTATTAACTATAAATTTCTCGGCTAGTGCAAAATTGATGTAATCGTGCTGGTGGTTGTAAGGCAAGAAGAAAATGGAGGTCGTCTCAAGTTACGACGAAACCTCCGTTTTGCCGCTTTACTTCCACGGAATTACTGTTCAGTGGCAATTCGAAGATAAATCCAGGGAACAATTCACAATAGTTTTTTCGAAATGCCACATTTACATTATTAAAATAAAGTATGTATAATGAGGTAAGTATAATACAGTAAATATATAAAAGGTAAGTATAATACAAGTAAATATATAAAAGGTAAGTATAATACATTTGAATATATAAAGGGTAAGTATAATACATGTAATATAAAAGAATCAATTCAATAAATACTTGGGAAATTTAATCTTAAAAAGGATGATAGATGTTGTTCAAACGTAGTTTGGACAATTTTTATTGTTATTTCAACGACATATTTTAATAAAACTGAAATAAAAACATTGTAATTTTTAGAATTTTATTTGCAAACTACGGAAACATCAAAAATAACAAATAAAAACTAAACAAGAATTTTTAAAAACTTAATGAAATTTTGTAGTGTTTGCATAGCTAACTAAACTTAACTTTGTAACGCAAAAAACTGGCAAGTGTTATTAAAATAATTGCTTCAAACAGCAGTTAACACAGTAATATTCTTAAGCTGTTATTTTAAATAACTGTCATAACACCTGTTTTGTATTATTTCATATAAAAACAACTGTAATCCCAGTTAAAAACAATATCTATTGATTACTAGGCAATGAACAGTCACACAGAAAACAGTTTTGTAGTTGTAACCGAATTTTTGGCCAACCGAATTTTTGTGGTTCCACGTACTATCGACTATTATTAAATTTTAATACTATTGTAACAACCGACATTTATTTACAAATTTCGAATTTTTATTGTAACAATTGAATATTTTATGTTTATGGACTATAATATTCTATAAATAGATTCGCATGCATTCAACAAAATTTATTTTATTTATAAAAAAAAAATGTATGCCTCGAACTGGGCTCGAACCGGCGATCTTCCGTTTGTCAGGCAAGTATTTTACCTCTAGCCTAAACCCAATTTAAATATGTTTTTTTTTAATTTCAACCTTGAATATTCTTTTGTTTTAAATTTAAATATGTATGGCTAAAAATAGAATTGTATGTACAACAGAAATTCGGTTGCTAATCTCAATATTTAATTACAGTTATCAAAACTATAAACAAATGTTATATTATTTTAAAATTATTTTATTAATAAAAAATTCTTATGCCGCGACCTGGGATAGAACCGGCGACCTCCTGCTTGTCAGACAAGTGCTTTACTTCTAGCCTAAACCCAATTTGAACTTATATTTTCCAATTTCAAAATTGAATGTTTTTTTTTTTTTGTTTCAAATTTAAATATGTATGTCTAAAAATAGATTTGTATGTACCACAGAAATTCGGTTGCTGATCTCAATAAGTTATTAGAGTTACCAAAACTATAAAAAACTATTTTATTCCAGAAACGTTTTATGCAGCGGACTTGACTCGAAGCGGTGACCTTCTGCTTGTCAGGCAATTGCATTACTTTTAGCCTTAACCCAATTTGATTTTGTGATTTCAAATTTCTACCTTAAATATTTTTTTCTTTCAACTTTAAATATGCATGTCTAAAAATAGATTTGTATGTACAACAGAAATTGGGTTGCTAATCTTAATATTTCATTGGAGTTACCAAAACTATTAAAAAAAAACTTCATATTATTTTAAAATTGGTAACGAAAACTAATATTTTAGATAGAGTGCTTGGTTTTTTGCAGGCGAAACTAATATTCGATTTTAACTGCAAATATTTTATTCAAGGGATAAAATCTTCGAAAAGTGGTTGGTTGTTGGTATTAAAGTTAATGTAGAAGATAATATTTTTTCAATATTGATTAGGCAAACCAATATTTTGAATGATGTGACTGTGTTTTGGTTAATTTTATACAAAATCTGTTTAAAATATTGGTTAATTATTCTAATGATGAATTTTAAATAATAACAATTAAAATTACTGAATAATGATTATTTTTTTTTATTTTTTTTTTTATTATTAATAATCATATAATTACAAATTATATCCTATTACCCTAACTGAGCACTAGCTACTATGGCCTTCGGCGCGTTGTAGCGAAAATATACCAGTGCCTCTAATGGGAATCGAACCCACGACACCCGCACTGATAAGCCAGCACGCTACCAACTAGCCTACCGGGTCGCACTGAATAATGATTAAATTTTATTGTTTACATTGGAATTCCAAACAATTTATTCTCTTTGTTTTTACGTGTATAAATTAGTAAAAATTTCTGGTCTTTATTTTATCACTACCGAATTTAACGTTTTCCTGATTTCAGAACTTTTAAAAAATCCCTAAATATTTGCCACCCCAATGTATTTGTTAGTTAAAAATGTCTGTAAAGTTTTCTTTGGTTCAAAACATTATTTGGAGATGTTTTTTCTTCGGTTTTCATTACAAACTATAAAATAACTTTCCTTTTATTTAAGCAGACTTTAAGTCATTAGTTTCATTCAATTTCAAACATAAAAAAAATATAAAAAACACAGTGGGTGTTGTAGTTTGGTCATTGCTACTCATGGTGTATCTTAAACAATACAAAAACTGATTATTATTACAACACAGATGAATGGATGGATGGATGGTTGATATGGGATGGATGATGATATGGAATGGTATAAGTAGAAGAATGCAGTAGCAGCTGCATTAACACCATCTAACAACACTTACTAACACTCCTTAGAACAACAACATATTTGCTAACAACAATTTTTAACAATCATTCTCACCATCGTCATTGACGTTGTCGTCGCCGTCATCGTCACCACCAGCATTTTCATTATTATTGCCAAACCATAGCTTGGACATTATATACATTATTATTGATTACCTGTCGACAAGTTTTAACATTTACAGCACAGCCTGCCATCTAGACAGGCATCGAACCAATGAACCAACAAACCGACAAACTAACCAACATTTGATGAATGACAGATACCACCCCATGTATATAAACAATTTTATACAAACAGACTTTTCCAACAATGAAAATTTTATAAAACACAAGGAGTTTTTTTTTTTTTTTTAATTTTTTCGCTGAATATCTCTAAACAATAACCACAAATTTATACATATTGACTCATGAATTTATGCATTTACGTGTTTGGATGGATTGTGTTAAAGTGTTGGGGATTATGAAGAAATCCTTTTGTGTAGATACAAATTTATTATAATAACTTCATTAAAAGTTCATTTACTTTTAAATTAAGAAAATATATAAATAAGTTAAACAAAAAGTTTTAGCCAGCTTTATTATTTTGCTATGGAGCTGGATGAAATTAAGATCCATAATGTTTCCGCCATTGGTTGTGGAAAATTTTAAAAGTTTTCAGAAAAAGGGTATTTTATTAATGGTTTACCGGAAAATTGTTGATATCGTGATTAAACTTTAGAAGTTCTAATGGACTAATTAATTGAAGGTACTAGTTTCTCGTACCCCTTGCTAAATGTTGCAATTTCACTTTTTCCTCGCTCTAAATATTCCATTACGTTAACCAAGTTTGGTGTTTCAATTCCCCTCTCAAATGTATTTCGTTACATTCTATATCGTTTCTATTCGGAAATAATAATGTTCACTCAAATCCAGGCTGGATCAGGACCATCCTGTTAAGTCTTCCAATTCCGGCAGTTTTCCGTTCGATTCCATTTTGTTACGCATGTTTAGTGTTCCATATCGTTTCTTTTTGGAAAAAGTTTTCGTTAAGTCAATTTGCATTAAAAAATGTTTTGTTAACACTCTGCAGAGAATCACGAGTCAATTGGATTCAATGGAAAAAAAATCAACCGAGGCATAGCACCAAAGTTGCCACCTCTTGAAGTGACAAAATGGCAAGATTAGATAGAAATACTGGTTCCAAGCAAGCAGTGTTTTTTGCTAGATTATAAGGAGATCTATAAATTGATTGTAACTTCCCAGCAGATATTTGGAAGTAGTAAAATTAATAACTGCTTCTGTTTTGATTCGTTTCTGCTTCTTCTACTGCTTCTTAAGATTAATAGTTTGCAGTAGTGCGTTAAAAGAAGTAATACAGCTTTTTTTTTTTTTGGATATTTGAAACAGAAATCATGCTTCATTAAACCAGCAATGCAAGCGCTTAACTGCTCACTTTCCTTGCCGAAACTACTTCCAAGCAAGCAGTGTTTTTTGCTGGATTTTATTAAAACGGAACAAAAACTGTCATTTAAAGATTTTTGTTTTTAACTTTTAATCGCCATATTTTTTGTACCGTTATAGAAAAATGATTAACGCGGATTGATTAAGATTAATTAAACTTCCACTAACACATAGACAAGAACTCATTCATGTCATAAAAAAATTTTAATTTCTTTTAATTTCGAAATTTTTTATAATTCATTATATAATTTTTCTTTTATTCAGCCAATAGCTTAAATGATAGAGCTTCTGCCTTGTAAACAGAGCGTTCTGTGAGCTTCTGCCTTGAAAGCATAGCGTTAAGTTCGTAATTATTTTGTTAATTGAGTAAAAATATATATTCAGATGCATCGCTAGGTGTCCAATTGTACTATTGTACAATTGTTTTAAGTCAATTGTACTATTGTACAATTGTTTTAATTCAATCCTTTGACACATCACAGAGTGAAATTAACATCATTCTTTGGTCCCACTAAGAACTAGTCCCACTAAGGACCAGTCACGTGATGTGTGCTGTGACCGGTCCCATTCCACGGGGTGTGTACTGATTTCTATTAAATTTCTTTACACTATTTAATTGATGGCACTGATTAAATATCACTTTATTTTTTATAAAGATATACTTTACCTATGGGGAAGGTTCCCCAAACTTGATGAAAAACTTAACAAAATCTGAAAGCTTTCTTGATAATTAAGATTATTAAGATTCATGTGTACTAAGTATTAGAAAAGTTCAAAGAACATAAATGTTTTTCGGCAGTAGTTTCAAGGAAAGTATTCCAAACAATATACACGCTTTTTTTCTTCCATTTCGTACCACTTTAGGATCTAAAAGTCAATACCACATATACAAATCGAACATTTTTTTTTGGGGTTTTTTTCATTTTTTGGAAATTTTATCCAAAGGAATGATATGCAAATTTGGTAACATTAAAAAGGGGATTGTTTTTGTCCGGTACCTTTTTTGGTACTTTTTGGCATTTTAAATTTGCTATTGTTAAAAGATATAAAATTATGGATAATATAAATTAAGATGCATGACTTTGGAATCCACATATACTGCATAAGATTTTTTTTTATATTCGTCTTTTTTTTTTGAGCAAATTGGCAACCCTCAGCTAAAACATGTACAAACATTTTCTTTTGTCAAATGTACATTTTTATGTAGTTTCTATATCGAATTTTTTAAGTTTCCAACATGATCCGGAACAAAAAAGCACAAAAAATACCCAAAGTTATTTATTTATTATCTTATATAAATCTGCAAGTTGGGAAGCTAAATTTGGAATTCTTTCCTTTAAAATTTTAACATTTCTTATTGACTTCAAGTTAACTTACCATTAACCTTAAACTATTATCACCAGAAATACTATATTTAAACACGTACCTGAAAATAGAAAAAAAAAAATATAAATTAGAGTTTATTTGCAAACAATTCACATTTCAAAATAATCATTGTGTTAATTTAATTAATTTTTATTACTTTAATTGAAAAGTTTTGGTTGCATTTTATATTGAAATTTCGCAGCAGTAATAAAAATAGAAACTTGTGGTTAAAGTTGAAAATTGTAGTAACAATAGTAAATTGTTATAAAAGTAGTAAACTTTTTTAAATATTTTATAAATAGTTGTACGTAGTGGTAAAGTAGTATATGTAGAAAAGGTAGCGAATTGTAGTAAATTAAAGTCAAAGTAGTAAAAATAGTAAATTATAGTAAGAGCAGTATATTATAGTAAAAGCAGTAAATTTTAGTAAAGGTAGTAAAGTGTAGAGAAAGTACTAAATTGTAGTTAGTAAATGAATAGATACTGAAATGAATGAAATTAATAACTTTCCATTCAAAACTTTAAACTTTACTGCAACTGCATAGCTTTATTTTTTTTTTTTGTTGGAACTTTTCCAGTTGAAATTAAAATAGTAAATTGTAGTTAAAAATGTAAAAGTAGTAAATTGTAAAAAAGAATTAGAGAAAGATAAGTACAGGTAGTAAAATTAGTAATGTATTCAAATAAGTTAATTGTAGAAAATGTGATAAATTTTAAAAACAGTTTGTAAATTGTATCAAAAGTAGTAAGTGGCAAGAAAAAACTTTAGCAAAAATAACAATTTTTAGTAAAAGCAGTAGATTGAATTAAGAGTAGCAAATTGTACTTAAAGTTGTACATTTTAAACATGTTTGATATAATTTTTATTGAAAATAAAAATTATGTTTTTCGACCTTTAATTGTGCAATGAAAATGAAAACTATTCAAGTTCGAGGCCATACTCTATATTTCTTTATTAGGATATTATCCTAAAAAAATAATCTTTAGAGTTTTTGTTTTCAAATTTATTAATTGACCACTTTCAGGAATGTGTTGACAGATCTATTTCGGGAATTTTCTAGGTTCCCATCATCAGGACACGTTTTGAAAGAAGTGACAATCCCATGCAAAACATCAAGCATTCATATATAATAGTTTTCTCACTAAATGAGAACTAATATATGAGGTCAAAGTTAAATATTATCACCATTAAAATTTTGGTAAAAGTACTAAGTCAACGAACAGACCTATAATATAAGTATTAAAAGATTAATACGATCAATTTTCCACACAAAACGAGACAAAAAAACTCATTGCAATTATTCGAAAACTCTTATTTTTTACCAAAATGGATAGGATAGCTTTCGCTTGAACTAAGTAACTAAATTTCATGAAAACTTGGTATTACTTTTATTGAGCAAAATTATAGCTAGACTTGTTCACTACAAAAACTTAAAAATATTTTTTCAATTGTGGTAAAATTTTTAAAAAATTTGAACGCAATGAAAATTTTGACAATATGTAATTTCAAAATAATTTTAAAATTATGATTTCAGTTTCATCACACAAAAATTTTAATTTTACTAATTTTTTTGTGGTATTTTGCAGCCATTTAAATTTTTTTTTTTAATTATTTATATGCAACCAAAAATAATATACTTCTCTGTAAAATTCAATGCTTTTAACACATTAAAGACACATCATAGATCCTTTGCATATTTTTTTAACTTTGTAGTTATAAAGGCAATGCATCATTAAGAAATGGTATTTTTCCACTTTGGAAGCGTTTTTGGCAGATGAAAATATATTTGACGATGAAAATATTTTAAAAAAAAATTTATTTTGTATGATTTAATATAAATTAAAAAATTTTTTTTAAAAAAAGGTTTCATCCAAAAAGAAAACAAAAATCGATTTTTCCAAATAATTGTTTGTCAAATCTGAATAACAATTTTCTATTTTTTTTTTTTTTTACGATTGTAGTCAAGATGTTGAATTAATTAAGGATTTTTAAATTTCTTTATCCTGTATATAAATATAGTCGTTTAAATGTACCGAATTAAAAACAGTTGATCCATATTATGTTAAATTCACAAAATTTTTTACTTTCGCGTTGAAATAATACTTTATGACGTAATATTTTCTGAGTAAGAACGTAGATAAAAGTTAGATCAATAAAAATTTCTCCCTAGTAAAAAATAATAATTTTGTGAATTTTCAAATTATATACATATATTTATATCAGAAAAATAAGAATATCTGATTGTATCGTATAAGATCTAATCTATTCTATTATATTAGACATTATTTAATATAATTAGATCCAATTTGATGAAATAAGATATATATATATATCTTATTTCATCAGCGGCACTTCCTAGATTAGACTATAGTGGCACTATGCACCGCGACCAGAAGTTTGTATTTTGTGCTGCCAGCGAATACACCCTATAGGTTCAGGCTCCCTACGAAGCCAACTATCCTACCAGGTGAACAGTTCCAAACGTCCGATGGCGTCACTATTCGACCACCAAAATAACGCACCCTCCTGTCGGAGAGCCTCGGACATTTGCAGAGAACATGCTCAGAGGTCTTCGGGTTCCAATTCACAAAACCTGAACGTATCCGTAGAGGATCGTCCCATCTTGTACAATTGATACCTAAGGCCACAGTGTCCTGTGAGGTAACCCGTTACGGTCCTTTGTTCGCCCCTCGTCATAGACAAGAGTTTCCACGATCTCTCCCCAGAGGGAGATATAAACAGCCTCGCCTGTCGCTGCCCAGACAATCTGGCCCAATAGGCCTCAAACTCCGACTCCCTCCATCTTCTGAGCCTCTCTCTGACATACCCATTGGGTACGCCACAGAAGAGTTCCGGGCCAATGAATTGTCGACGAGCTCCGCAGTTGGCTAAACAGTCAGCCCGTTCGTTCGGCACTTAGAATACTATGTAGAAAAAGACCACTGCAAATGTAGTTAAAAACAAATGAAATCTCATTTGAAAAACGACGACTTACATTTCAGTAAATTCAACGGACATTATAATTTGTTTTTTTTTTTCTGTTCATGAAATTAACCACATATGTATTAAAAAATAAACAAACATTTATTTGTTTTTTTTTTTAATAAACAAAAACTACTGTATAAAATGAGTGTAAAATCATAATACAGTAATTTGATGTGGTTTGTTTTCTTTTAAGAAACTACAAATGTAGTCAAAAAATAAATTTCCTCCACAAATGATTGTTTTTTCACTTAAAAATAAAGATACTGTATTACAACTCAAAAAACTACAAGTATTTGCAACAGAAGTTCCCTGAGTGTAGATAGATAGAATTGTATCCGAATCTGGTAACAAATTATATTTAATTTGATTAAATCCAACTAGATACAATTCAATACAAATTTTTACAATTGCATGTGCAATATATAATCATAAATATGTCGATATGTAATTGGATATTTTTATATATTGCACTATATGAGTGTGTAATATAAAAAATTATATAACTATCTAATTTGGAAGTAGTACAAAGATATACTTATATAAATACATCAAAACTTTTTTACTTGGGCTCTCAAAATATCTTTTATTATCCCAAACCTTTACAGTAACAATAAAGTTACGCATGATATGAAGGAAAAATTAAATGTCAACCACATTTAAAAGCAAACTCAATGACTAACAAAACACCATCAACGAAAAAAATTACATATTCCTGTCAAATAGATAAACCGATAGATAACTAAACATAAACTGGCAGAAAAGACATGTAAATGGTGTTGTAAATTGTTAAATTATGAGACAATTTAAATGCGTAAATATAGGCAACAGCAACAACATTAAAACAAACAGCAGCAACATCATCATCATCATCACCAACACCATAGTCAATGTTATCGTCGTCATCATCTTCATCACTGCAGCCATCAACATTTTATCATATACAACTTACAAATCCCAAAGTGAAAAGGCAAAAACGACACACTCAACACTCAACAGCAGCGACACACAGTCAAATAATGCGCTAATTGTTTTAAATAATGGCAACATAGTTGTTGTTGTTGTTGTAGTCGTGCTAGTTACAACAGAGACCAATTCAATTTAAGTCCAACCAAATATACAGCCAACTAAGTAACTAGAACTTGAATTTACGTACGTTCACTACGCGTACAACATTTCCAAAAACGGAAATTGGAAATGCATTCAATTTATACCATGACCAAACACTACCAACAAAATAAAGTACTTAAACCTAAATAAAATGTGAACTGAATAAATGATAGAACAATTTTAAAAATACCAAAAACAGCGCGTACTATTTTTAATCAGTAGGATGTCCTTTAAAAACAGATTTGTCGATTTTCGTTCATCGCACCCCCAGTTGTATTGCAAACGCCTATAAAGGGAAAGAAATCGATTTTTTTTTTTTGAAAACGTTTATGCGTGCCGGATTTCATCCGAAAATGGTCTATTTTTGAAAAAAAAAAAAAATTACTGGAAACTTACAAGCTTTTTCATTTATTTTATTTTTGCTTATAATTTTTAACCTTCAGATCCACACCAATAAAAATGGAGTCACTAGACTTCTGAGATACATTCACTAAAAAATTAATTTCTATGTCGCTGATTGGTGAAAAGTTGTATGGTGGTTTATAAGCGCATGCACGGCTCCAGCAATTAATATAATTGGAAATTTCATACGCCTCAGTGTACAGAAAACAACAAACACATGCAATTGTACATCATGGCGTATAAAATTTCCCTGTACATTAATTGCTGGAGCCGCGCATGCAAGTAAAATCAAAATTATCCGATTTTTAAAACTTTCGCAGTTTTTTAAAATATGTGTTTTGAGTCGTTTAATAAAATTGAGTTTTGAGAACATTTTATTTAATAGTTCAATTTTATAGAGTTTGATGTATACCAAGTAGATTTCAACGCAGAATATGAGCATCACATACTTTAAAAACTTTCAAAAAAAAAAAAAATTTTTTAATTAATTTTTTTTTAATGCCAAAATTCATTTTGTACACAATATTATAATTTCTTCGGTGTTCAAATAGACTGAAAACATAAAAAATCAACCAATCGATTTCATCCAACATTTCCGATTTCAACCAATCTTGGCATCTGATAACTAGCTTGGGAAAGCTGGTCTCAGAGAATTTTAAAAAATCGTGTTTCAAAATAAATATAAAATTTTTTTTAAAATTTCACAAAAGTAGTTCAAAAATCGCAAAATTTAACAGAAAAAAAAGTTATATAAAATCGTTTATATCTTTTTGACGGTGAAAGCTACACGATTCTTTGTTAATATATTTTTTTAAAGCTAACTACTGTTATCGTGCTGTAAATAAAATAAGAATACAAATAATTGTTTGAAAATAACATGAACTTTTTTCATAGCATAACATCTTTCAGAAGGTTCGATCCCCGGTGATGACAACATCAATTTAGAAAAATAATAATACGTATCGCAGCGTCCACCTTCGGTGTTTCCATAGCACTTAACCCAACCGAAGTATAATAATGAATTAGGGCTATGAACCAAAAAGCTTTAATAAAAGTTCGCCAACTCTTCATAAGGCGGCGAGCAACAACATGCTCTAAGACTTACCATCTCGCGCAATTACAGTGTTGCCATACGTGAAGCCCTTCATATTTTCGCACCTTTCATCTCTCCACTATAACCCTTTCCAAAGATTAATGAATAGGAAGAATTTCCTGTGTTTAGAAAAAATACATACTAGAAAACATCTTTCACATATTTAAATGCCTTTAATTTGATACCTACTTTGTATATTTTCTTTCTAATAAGTGAAAAAAAGAAACGAAAAAAAAAGAACTTTAAACATTTTTGACCCTGCCTTTATAACCTTTTAAAGTAAGATTGGTACCATAAAAACTAAGTTTCTTCGACAGTTTAGTACCATACATCACATATCCAAATTTAATAGAGTTGTATTTAATAGTACATAGGTCATTTCGTTCATTTCCATTAATTGAACTAGTTCGTTCTTTTAGTTCATATGTTTGCTCGAAAATTTTGTTTTTAAGTATGCTATTGTTATATCGGTCAAGGGCGTGTTTTTAACAAAATCTACCAAATATGAACTAAAATAACGAACTAGTTCAATAAATGGAAATGAACGAAACGAACTAAGAACTAAGAACTACTAGCTTAGCAGTAAAATTTAATCAAAATCTGAAAGAAGTCATTCTGTAATTTGCATAGAGGCTCTTTTTATTGGTAAAAAGTATATTTTTCTTTATTTTATTAATTAATATCATATAATTACAAATTGTATAATATTACCCTAACCGAGCACCAGCTACTATGGCCATCGGCGCGTTGTAGCGAAAACAGACCAGTGCCTGTGGTGGGAATCGAACCCACGACCCCCGCACTGATAAGACAGCGCGCTACCAACTAGCCTACCGGGGCGCACTGGTAAAAAGTATAACATTTACCCTATATAAGTCAAATTACAAAAAATTATAATTTTTATCAAGTGAACATTTTTTCAGATCTTGTAATCACAATAAAAATAATGTTTTATGGGTAATTTTTGTTCCCAAAGCCACTAAGGGTTAAACATTTTTTAAATAAAAATAAAGTTTATTATAGTCTAATCAAATTTAAGTGAAATATTTTGAAAATAATGCAAACTTTGATGAAAACATTTTTTTCTTTATTCAACTTTTGACAAAATAATCAAGTTATATAAAATATCTGAGAAAGACGTTGCTTCACACACCAAATCTTTAAAATTAATTTTAAAAAGCACGTTTTTTCAATTTTTATCAAATTCGTGGGTAATTTTTTATTTCATGCTAAAGAGGGTTAATGAAATCTGTTGAAGTCAGAATTGCATATCTGAATAAATAAAATATTAAATTTTCAAAATTTCGAAGATTTGAACTTCGATTTGGAACGATTTGCAAAAAAACTGGGTTGTATATAACCACTAAGAATACTATGTAGGTTAAGATGACAGCAATTGTAGTCAACGTTTCCAGATTGACGTATGGTTTTTACGTTCAGACTTATGGTTTTTACAACTTTTGCCGTTTTTATTTTTTTTAAATAACAAAAACCGACTGTAAAAAATTAATGTAAAATCATAAAACAGTCATTTGATGTGGTTTGTTTTTTTAAATTAACTACAAGGTTAATACAAATGACTGACATTTACATTAAAAATAAGGAAACTGTATTACAACCGAAACAACTACATAAAGCAGAAGTTCCCTGCGTGTATCGACATTTACATATACATATCTACTTTGAAGGGACACCCCATCATCAGGAGCTTCTAGTGGCTCCTGATGATGGCCGCGATGTTGTTGTATGTAACAAACATTTTGCCTGTAATTGTCATATCGAAAAAAAAAGTAAATTTTCAAAATGCTATTGTGTTGCGTGAGTGTAAAATGGTATAAAATTGGAAATAATGTTGTTGCTGTTGCTTATTGAGTGTTTGGAACTATGAATAACACACAGCAACAATAAAAAGATGGGAAAATAAAAACAACTTAAATGCCGGAAAAATCATAAACAATTGTTAATAAAAACAACAACAAAAGCAGTTAAAGCGACGCGCAAGTACATCACTGAAACCAATTTTATAGTTAAACACATAAAAACTGTAACCATATGTATGAACGGACGGACGGACGCACGTTCAAGTATTAATGTATGGAGGTTTTTGGGTGCCAAAAAAGAAACAGGACTATAAAGTTTATGATATAGTATACAATATTATTTAGTATTTTCTAGTTTAATGCCTTTGTTGTGAGATTATGACAATAACTTCCAGGTGAAAATCGAATCAAATATGAACATATAAGATCATATATGTGCTTCTATATGATCATATATGAACATAGCTGATCATATATGACCATATATAATTCAATATATGGTATAAAAGCGACCATATATGTTCGTCTCCGAAATTTGAGTGTATATAGTCATATATGTTCATATATGCCAATATATAATTTATATATGCTCACAAATGTTCATATACGACCATATACCTCGGATCCAAGTATTTTTGGTCATAGATGATACCATATATGATTATATATTGAACATATATAATATATATGACTAGTAATGTAAAAGGTTATTAAAACGACAACTTCAAACTGATCCGAAATAATAAGATTTGCATAAATTTAGCAAACATATTTCCTAATTTAGCTTTCTAAAAATTAAAACATAGTTTTTCTTAAGTTTAAAAGTTTTATAAAAGGAAAAATATATTTTGATTTGAAAAACATGGTATAAGGGAGATTTCACTAGAGTGAGCCATTCCTTATGTTAAAAAATTACTAACGAAAGATTGAATCAATTTCCTCAATCGCAAACGGTAAGAGTTTCATTCACAATTTGAATAATCCATCAAGAAAACCAATATATAAAAATAATATTTATAACGAAAATTTTTATAAAGTTCGGTGATGTGATACACACAAAAAAAAAATAAATTAATAAAGTCATCAAAAATGTTGCTGATTCAGCCAAATTTTAGTCAGGAGGGCGCTTGCAAAAAAAATTATAATGTAAACAAAATATTTTACAACAAAATTATTAGATTCAGGAAAAGTTTTTCTAACACTTAGTTGATTACAAATTCAAAAATACTTGCTAAAAATTAATAAAATTTTAAAATTAGTAGACTGAAAAAAAATGTGTAGAAAAATTATACTTTAGGTAATTTATTTGCTGGAAATCTTAAAAAAAATTTGTGGTTTTTCTAAAAATAATTTAGAATACGTTACAATATATAAAAATGTTCATACTCCCACATTGACGACATAAATTAATTTAATACAATATCTGAAAATATATAGAAATAATTATATATGATGTAAACGAAATTGTCTTACATATATGGTTGTCTAAAAAAATTTCATAAGATGGGTATCCTTGTCTTTCGCTTTAGTCAGTTTACCTGAACGTATATTTGTTTGCAATTTGACGACACTACATTTTTTTTGAAAAATTTCAATTTACAAAAACATGCGTTTATTTGATCATATTTATGTTTGAAATTAGAGATAATGTATGACCAAATATATTTTTAAAATTACATTTAATTTTTTGTCCACAGAGACTTTTTGCGCAGGTCGTCAAGTGTTAAGTAATACGATTTCTCTTAAATTTTGCAAAAGTTAAAATTAATATTCCTGCAATTATCATATGTATGAAATAAAAAAGCATAACAATTGTACTATGTAAATTTTCTGTTTTCCGAGATATTTGTAGGCAAATTTACAATATTCAAACAATATTGACATAATTATCCTCAAATGTAAAATAGTTTTATCTACTTTGCTATTGCTACAACAAAAATTTGTAGAATGGGCGAAAAATACCATTTTTAGTAAAAATCAAGACGTAATATCTAGAAAACCGTTAGGCCGATTTCAAAATTTTTTAAATATTCGTGTTAGCATTAATTAAAAATAATTTGTCGAAAGGTGCGCCCCGGTAGGCTAGTTGGTAGCGTGCTGGCTTATCAGTGCGGGGGTCGTGGGTTCGATTCCCACCAGAGGCACTGGTCTGTTTTCGCTACAACGCGCCGAAGGCCATAGTAGCTAGTGCTCGGTTAGGGTAATAGGATATAATTTGTAATTATATGATTATTAAGTAATAAAATAAAAAAAAAAAAAAAATTGTCGAAAGACATACTTTTATTAGAGTAGTTTAAGACTAATTTTTAAAAATCGAAAACTTTGTGCGGGTTAATGCTTTACGATTTTTTTTTTCAAAATTGCACCAGCTAACTTTTAGACCTAGTTCTACAATAATCGCAACAATAATTGCCGCTCAATGAACAGATTTCTTCCTATGGCAATCCAAAATCTGAAACATGTTAAATAGTGTAATCTATTTGGCTTTGTTAAGAACATCTTGAAAAAGAACATTTTATTTTTAAAATGACAAAAACAACAGAGATCACTTTTTTTTTAACATGTGATTTTTAACAAAATATATTAAAGAGAATAGGTATTTGTTAACTAATTTTGAATTAATCTTGTTTAGTTATTTCGTGTGGTCCAATAAATAAAATTCTTTTTAAAATTTTGAAAAATCAAGCCTTATGAGGCGAAGGTAGATCCCCATAATAAAAAATATAAGAAATAAATTAAATTAAGAAAACAAAAGAAAATTACAATTTTTAATTTACACAAATTTCAAAGTTTAACACAATTTCTTATTGTTTGCTTCTATTTTTTTTTTTTTTTTCTTTATTTAAAATGCAAAAATGTATAACTAAAAGAGTCTATATTTGTTTGTGGTTAACAACTTTACATGATTGTTATCTACAATCAGTGTTACCAGAAAAAATCGTCAAACCCGTCATCATATTTTGAAAAATCGTCAATAAATTGTAAAAAATCGTCATAATAAGAAATATTTGTTATAAGTGGAATAAAGGTTTAATAAAAAACAATGGACAATAACGTGATTCACATTGCAAGTAAATTGACAATTCCATGGACAATTCCATGGTTTAAACTTCGAATATCGTAATATTTTACATAATTCTGTGAACAACATTTGAGTAGCACAATTTTTTAAATCTTAAATTCTTTTACAAAATTTGGAAATTCTTTAACAATGTTATTTACTTTAATTATAACATTTGGATTTCCACACGCAGAGAAACGAGCATCATATTATGATAGTTTAAGAGCATCATGTTATGATTGCCATGCCAAACAATCATAATATGATTGTGGAAAATATATTATGATACAAGATGGCTATGAAATCGTCCTCGAAAATCATAATATAATCAGCCAGAATCATATATATGATTTAGTGTCCGCAATCATGTTCAATCATATTTTTGTCTGCGTGCATTAACGAATTAAAATGTATTATCAAATTCAAGTCGCTTTACAGTTAATAAAATAAATTATGAATTTTTTTAATTTTTTTTTGTTTTGTTTTATTACTTAATAATCATATAATTACAAATTATATACTATTAGCCTAACCGAGGACTAGCTAATATGGCCTTCGGCGCGTTGTAGCGAAAACAGACCAGTGCCTCTGGTCTGGTAGGCTACCCAACTAGCCTACCGGGGCGCACATTATGAATTTTAATTTGTTCATGTATTTCATTTTGGGTACGGTTTTAAAATTTCTAATCATAAATTATTTTTATTCAAAAATTGATTATTACTACATGTTTTCAATTTCCAAATATAAATTTTAAATATCTGAAGCATCACTTTGAAACACTTTATAATATTTGGCCAGTGTTTAAGCACCGGATATATTTTAGGATTTATTTTGTCTCTTTTAAAGTTCAATGTACTCGACCTTTCAATATTTCATAAATACGAATATTCCAGATCGAGATCTGTTTGTTTCACAAAAAATTACATGCTCTGTTTTGATTTAAAAATATTTAACTGTTATCTAAATCTCACATTAATTCAATTTTATAAAAATGTAAAAAATTAGATTTAAAAAAATTTACAAGCAGAAAATAGAATAAATAAATCCGTTTTGAATTTAGTTGCATTTAATTTTATTATTTGCATTTTTGAACAATTTTATTTCACATCATATTAGCAAATAAATTATTGATTTCGATAAAAAAATAAAGTTATTAATTTTTAACGAAATAATATAAATCCAAATATAGATCCGCTGATTTTATATGAATGACAAATAAATATGTTTTGCTGACATATTAAACTAATGTCGCAAAATCGTCATTTTTTGGAAGCAAATATCGTGCAGTCGTCATTTAGTTATTTTGCGTACTAAAAATCGTCAAAATGACGATAAATCGTTCAACCCGGCAACACTGTCTACAATCCAAATTCCAATCCAAGCAACATCATTATCATAAGCAATGAACTGCAAAAATAACTGAAAATTACTGTCAATTTAGAAATAAAAGAAATTTAACGCGAATAAGTTGTCATCACAAACACACTCACACATACACACACCCAGATACAAATGTAATGTAAAGTCATGAAAAAAAAAAGTTAAAAAGCGAAACGAATGGAAAAAATTTGTAAAAAATCGTCTGTAAGAAAGTTATACATACTAAATTATGTTAATTTATAACAACAACACAAGTCAGAGTATAAAATTAAATAGATGTTTTGTAAAAAAAAAAATAAAAGAGAAAAAAGACGTTGACATTTATTTAAAACACAAAAAAAAAATTGTTTTATTTTTATTGTCTTGTTGGATTTTTATACAAAGATTTTATTACACATGTGAGTATTTCTTTACGATGAATATATCCATGTGAAATTAGGAGAAATGGCAGGATTTTTTGTCAGCGAAAGTTGGTTTACTTAAGTTGACTTTTGCCAAGAAAAAAAACTATGAATTATGCAGAAAACTTAAATGGAATTGAAACTAAAAAATTAACTGAAACGAAACCTACAAAAGAAAATTTTAAACATTTTAATTATACATCTTTAAATAAATCAAATTATCAAAAGCTTTGTAAGTCCATCATTATTTCAATGCTATTGTGATAACTAGAGCAAGGAGTTTCATTAGTAGTCAGTTGCCCAAAATCGATTTTGACCAAATACTTTTCCGAATCAAAGAAATTGCAATAAAATGGCATCGATTTGTTGTTGCATATTATTGCATATTTTTGCATATTTTGCAATAAATATACAGTGGGGAGCACTTGTGAGTAAAGGTACAAGGTACGCTGAATCCAAATCTGGCCTTAGATTCACTCTCCGACATCAGGCGTTCGAGCTATATTAACGAGAAAAGTGAATTTTTTGATCAAATGCTCCGATTTTTCACGTTCCTGGAAATACATTTTTCATAATACTTGTAACGTCACCTGAACATACTACTCTTACCATTTTTTTCAGTTTTTCAAGTTTAAAGATAACTTATTTCCTTATTCCTTGCCCTAGTGATAACCATATGAGTGGTTACCATATAAGTAGACATTTAGTACTACACTGCGTATGAGTAATATTTTCTATTTATTAACATTTTTCTTGGAGTGGCCATAACTTTTAAACTCACCGATAGATTTTATTAAAATATGTGTTGTTTTCTTTGTAAAAATCTGACTTTTCTTTCATTTAAGAGACCGGTTGTGTTACTACACACGAAGAAAAAAAGTGCCAACCGAATTGAAAAGTGTATTTTAATGGTAACAACTTATAAATTCAGTAAGTACAAATATAATTACATTAGATTTCTGAATATTTTGGGCATTGCAACTAAAATTCAGTTGAATTAACCGTACTTTGTTGTGAAAACTAATGTTCAGTTGTGTCAACGGACTGAAATACATAATCACCGAATTTGATTCATATTACCCGAATTTTAGTTGGCAAATAGCTGAATTTTTCTCTGTGTGTAAAATTTCCAATAGGGTAACAATAAATTCAAAATATCCCATAACACAGTTCAACAAAATCAGAAATATTTTTAAAAGAGTTTGGAGCACAGATCACGAATGTGGCCTTATATTTTTAAAGTTAGGTATAGTTAAAGAAATCTTTGCCAAACACTTTTTTATGAAATTTAAATTTTTTTTTCAATTTTGATATAATTTTTATTAAAAATAAAAATTATATTTTTCGACCTTTAATTGTGCAATGAAAATGAAAATTATTCAAGTTCAAGGCCATACTCTATATTTCTTTATTAGGATATTGTCCTAACAAATAATCTATAGAGTTTTTTTGTTTTCAAATTTATTAATTGACCAACTTCAGGAATGTGTTGATAGATCTATTTCGGGAATTTTCTAGGTTCCCATCATCAGAACACGTTTTGAAAGAAGTGACAATCCCATGCAAAACATCAAACATTCATATAAACTAGTTTTCTCACTAAATGAAAACTAATATATGAGCTCGAAAATAATACAAAATTTCAGATAATAAATCAACTTTTTTGCAACTTCCAAATAGTATCAAATATGCTCTTTAATTTAATATAGTACACGTTGTGAAAGGTGTGATAACATTCTCCATGTATCGATTTATAGTTTAAATTTCTCATTTTGCACGATTTCGTTAATAAAATATCTAAAACGAAAAGAAGATCAAAGACTTTAATACGTACCTTTAGTGAACATCACAGGTTTACTTAATTTATGAAAAAACTCGAGTACTTTCTCTTTTAGCTCAAGCAAAAAAAAAGCTTAAACTCTAAACATTTTATGTATTTTTATGCCCTAAAAATATGGGAGTCTGTGACAAATCTTAATTAATAAAATTCAGATAAAAACATTAAAAAAGATTTGTCTATTTTCGTTCATTACACCCCTAGTTTTCCTGCAAATAGTTACAACTGGAAGAAATCGATTTTTTGTTTTTAACGTTAACCTGTGTCGAATTTCGTCCAAAAATTACACATTGTGAAAGAAGTGTATTTTTATTAAAAATTCCCAAAATTTTATATTTTCAAAAATTTAATATGATATGGAATTCTGCCTGGAACTAAAAATGACCCACGAATTTTCAAAAACGTGTTTTTTTTAAATTTATTTATTTAAAAAATTATATTTCGTGTTTGAGTGCAGAGCGCGACTCATTTCCATGAGATTTTATAAAAATTGATTATTTTGTCAAAAATTGAACAACATTTTAATGTTTTTATCAAAGTTTGCATAGTTTTCGGAAAAATATCATATTATATTCGATTATACCATAATTATCTTTATTTTTATTTAACCGTTAATGGTCTAGGGACTAAAAATTGATAAAAATTATTTTAATTAATTTGATTCATATAGGGTTAATGTTTTCACTTTTGAACAAAAAAAAACCCCCACTAGAAAATTTATTATATAATTTCTTTCAGATTTGCATTATATTTGGACATTAGATAGAGCGTACGCAAATATTGAACAAGCGCAATTCCTTATCGTAACAATCTTACTTTTGAGGGTTAAGCAGGTGGAGCCAAAAATGGTTCCAGTTTTCCTTTTTTTTTCTTTTTTTCATATTTATTGCAAAGAAACTATATAAAATGCGTATCAAATTAAAATTTCAATATATCTAATGATATACGTAAATAATGTAAAGGGGCACACACTCAGGGAACTTCTGCTGTAAATATTTGTAGTTGTTTGAGTTGTAATACAGTATATTTGTTTTAAAGTGAAAAAACTGTATTCGGTTTTTAGATACATTTTATACAGTAGTTTTTTTTTATTTAAAAAATAAAACAAATAAATGTTTGTTTATTTTATACTACATATGTGGTTCATTTTTACTACAATTGTGGTCAAAAACAAATGACAATGTTAGTTGAATTTACTGAAATGTAAGTCGTCTTTTTTTCAAATGAAATTTCATTTGTTTTTAACTACATTTGCAGTGATCTTTACCTACATAGTATTTAAAGTGTATGCAAACTTTTTCTTGGAAGCATACAAATGTTGCTTACCAAATCGAGGTAATTTTTTGATGCGTAATTAAGAAAAACGATAAATAGAACAATAGGTTTTAAAGAAAAGAGTTATTCCGCAACCAGTGTATTGATATAGATGATTTTGCACGCTTTTAATCTTTTTTTTTTTGATTAGGATATTATTATTTTTTAGGAAAAATCTTCAAGAAATTAAAAAAAAATAAAAGAAGCGTCATTTTTGGTATAAAAAGCATTAAAAATCAAGGCAGGATCAGCCTTTAAAATATGGGATAATCCCGCCAAAAGCGTGGAGATTGGTGAGGTTAAGTGTGAGTAATATCTTCTAAACACTCGTATTAATATAAATATTTCTTGGATTGGCCATAATTTTTAAATTTATTAATGGATTTCCATAAAACATGCCTTATTTTTATAGTAAAAATCTAAGTTTTTATCTCATCTCCCTTTTATATAAATAATATTTCCTTTGACGAATAATATAAATTTCCCAGTTGGGTAGGAATTAAAAGGTTTGAATTTTTTCAATTCAATTCAATTCTTTATTTACATAACATTTTTAGGTGCATTCATATAACAAATTTTCTTAAAGAGTTTAGGATACATATTCCTTTTCTGCTTAAATATAAATAATTTGCAGGCATTAAAAGTTCCTAGAATCCGGGTGCGATAAAGTAATGCATTACCGTGTAATGTGTACTCCTTACCTGTATCATTATTTTCCAACAAGAAGTAATGAGTTACCGATAATTGAACACCCATGGAGTACCTTGAAATGATACCTAATTATATTTTACATTACTTCAAAACATAAAATAATGACTTACCGATCATCAATTATATAATGCATGAATTATAAACGTCAAGTTATTATTAGTATATATTTTTTAAAATCTATTTATAGACACATTACTATATGTTTTTTTGTAAGCATGAGGGTAAGGTGTATATTTTTGATATCACGAACGAAAACACGAAGCACAACAACTCATCTACATTTTAAACAATTAAATATTATATGTATCGATAGCTCAGTTGGTAGAGTTCTCGCCTAACTAATTGTTAAATACCAGCGACCCCAGGTTCGAATCCCAGCATGACCACGTTATTTATTTAAAAAAAAAAAAAGTTATTTATTTAATTAAAAAACAATATATGTGAACAAAAATTTTTATGCATTTTTTTTTTATGAAAATCTATTTATAGACACATTACTTTTTCCCACCATGTAACCATATAAGTAACCAGTTACTTTACCCCCTACAAGGTAATGAGTCCACCCAATACTTTTAGGCTCATCGCCTGTAAAATTCATCAGTGAAGTCACGTGTAAAGTAATGCATGGCGATACATTACTTTACCCATGATTTGGTAATGTGTGGTTTTGCTGGGATTTTGATTAATTTGGATGTAGTAACAACATTTAATAAATCGAATTATCAAAAATTTCGTAAATCAATTATTATTACTTATTTCAAAGTTATAGTGAAAGAAGTGGTAAAAGAACAGGTTCAGAGGCAATTTGTTCTAAAAAATTTTGCTGGGTAACTTTTGAATTCATCGATTGATTTTCTTGAAACATGACTATCCAGATGGAAAAATACAATCGGCACAGTGTTGGCAAAGCGTCGGAGACGGTCGGATGATCGTTGGCAGAACATGGGATTAACAATATTGACAGTATTGTAAACCGATTGATAACATTGACGAACCGTTGGTTTGAACGAACTTGCCACCGTTGGCATAACGTTGGCAATTCAAAAAATTTTGTGTATAATAATAATTCACATTTAAAAAGCAGCAATACAATTCCGTCTTAGTATTATATTTAAATGTGTGAAATACATATAACAATATATTAAAAAGAAAAGCTTCCAATTGGTTGTAATATTGCTAAGAGAATTTTGAGTTTGGTACTGGCAAAACACATGCTTTGCAAACAAAATTATGTTTTCCTAGTACAATATTAGTTGTACCTATGGTAATTTTTAGCACGGCTGGGTTTACAAAAATAGCAGTGGTTTGCCAGTACTATTTTTTGGTATGGTTGGCAATTTCAACGTTTTTAGTTTTCTTTGTAAACCTCCAAATTTTTAACTCATTTGACAAAGACATGTTAAAGTGGGTTATCTTCTTCATAACAAAAAAACTTTTCTGTGCCCAATCATATAAATTTCCCATTAGGTTAACACTATATAATTCAAAATATGCCATAACTAAGTAAATAACATAATCATAGACTATATAATGTCATAAACAATTACACAATATATAACTATATCTGATCATAATAATGGCAATGATGATGTCTATAACAATCACGATTATAATAGTGGGTATGTTGGCTGATTTTTATTGAATCCATACAGTCGTCTGAATTATACACACAATAGTCTTCTTAAATAATAATGTTGCCACATTAATGGTGTGTGTGTCTGCCACCCATATGTTTGGTTTAACAATATCGATGTCAGCACCATCACCAACTTTGTGTCAATGAAAACGGCACCAAAAAAAAAAAACATTTTAAATAAATGGCAAATATTGCGAAAAAAAAATTTTAATTTTTTGTTAATGTATTGCATTCAAATGCAATTAATTTTGCACAACATAGACACATGCTCGTCATACAGGAGACACAAACCTACACTGAGAGAACAATCTGCATGATATAAATTAATTTTTGCCTTATTGATTGAAAGTTAAAGTGTCACTTGAATTCGCACAATGAAACGTTGCATTGTATTAATGAAGTTTTTTATTAAATTTTATGAAAATTTCCAGGGATGTCAGGCAATACCGCTAAAATACCGTTATCGATTCAAATCACTTTCAATTGACTATTGTTATGCCTAAAACACCGTTAGCGAAATAATTGAAATACCGTTACATGTATAATAACCGTTACCGATATAACTAAAATACCAATATCCTTAAAATACCGTTACCGAAATAACTAAAATACCGTTACCGCAATAATTGAAATAGCGTTATCTTTAAAAAATATAATCGCTGCAATATAAAAATAGATCAATGTTCTCAAAGTTTGATTATAAACTAGCTAGTCATTGGAATTCTGGCATAATTGGCTAAAAATATCATTACCTGATTAATTGAAATAACGATACCCTTAATCCCTAATCCCGTTATCCCTAAAATAACGTTTCCGAAATAAACGAAAATACCGTTATCGCTAAAATGTGGGCGTTGTGGTGTAATGGTTAGCGCGTTGGACTGTTACGCAGATGGTCCCGGGTTCGATTCCCGATGACGACAACATCAATTTAGAAAAATAATATGTATGATATGTATCGCTGCTCCCACCTTCGGTGTTCCCATAGCACTTAACCCCACCGAAGTAAAATAATGAATCAGGGCTATGAAACAAAAAGCTTCAATAAATTCGCCAACTCTACATCAGGTGGCGAGCAACAACTGTTCTAAGATTTATCATCTCGCGCAATTACAGTGTTGCCATGTTTTAAGCACTTCATCTTTCACCACCTTTCATCTCTCCACTATCCCCTTTCCAAAGAAAGCAACACATTAATTAATTGCAAGAATTTCCTGTGTTGTTTCTCTTTAAAAAAAAAATATCGTTACCTTTACCGTTACCCGCATCAAATCGGTCACCATGCATGAAAATTTGTTATTATTTTTTAAAAACATCATATTCCTAATGTTTCAATAAAAATAATTTCATAAAAATTATGAAGCTTTTTCGTTAAGTTTAAAAACTTTTTCATTCACTTTGTAAAAAAAAAAACTTCAATGAAATTCGTCCAAAAATATTCTCTCTGTGTGAGAGCAGCATCAGAAATAAGAAAAATATGAAAATTAAACGCAGAATGTATAAAATGTAATGTATGCTATGTCATGCATTATTTGATGGTTGACTGCCGCGGCTCGCACTGTCACTCTGGTATAAAAGTGATAAATTTTAACAATTTACCACATTTTAATTATGCCGGTTTATATATGTATGTATATGTATGCACAAACAAACATAGATACAATTTTAGTCTAATCATTTTATTTTTCGGTAGATATTTTTTTAAATAATTAATCATTGAAAATGTTTATGGCCTTAACAGGCCTTTAAGCTAAATATTACAAAATGTATTTTTGATTTTATTTTTCATAGATTGTAAAATAAATTATGCAAATGCATAATTTTTGGTATGCATCGAAATGTAAAATGCAATTGGGGAGTTCATTCGGTTTTTTTTTTTGTTGCTAAATTTTTTTATTTTTTATTAATATCCGTTATTTAGCATTGTTTACTAGGGAGTAGTAAATGCATCTATGTTATGCATGTTTGCATACATTGAAATTATTTTTTTTGCATATTTGTTTTTTGTCGGTTTAATTTTGAGTTGTATGTTAAATATTGGCATAAAGTCTTGCATAATTCATAATGATGACATGCACTAAACACTGCAACATTTTTTTTGTGAACATGTTTTTGGCGTTTTTTTTTTGCATTTGGCAAATTGCCAAATTTATTAACTATGCAGTTTTTAATATTTCTATTTATTACAGGGTTTTATAATTTTTGGCATCACACAGAAAGTTTTAAATTAACCCATTAATGTATAGTGTGTCCAGGGAATTTAATTTATATAAGAAAAATTTTTTGTCTTGATAAAATATTACAAAATCTTTGCTTTCCCAGGAAAAAATTACACATTCCAAAAAGAAGGTGTTGCCCACACTTGCTTACATATCTCAATGCCAAATTTAGTAACTGCAATACCAAACTCATTCCAACGATAGAGTCAAAAAAGGAAGTACTATTGTAATCAATTCTTTAAATTTAAACCAGAAAGCATGAACTCAATAACAAAGTAATTATTTACTTAAAAGAAAATAACAATGTTATTAACTTATATGTATAACTTTTTGTACTCAAGAAGTAATCATATACTTTTTTTTAATACAAGGACGTTATTGGAAGTAGTTCCGAATTTTGAAAAAAGAAGTTATGCAATTTTAAAGAATTTATCTCATATATTTTTTCAAACAAATTTTTATTTGCAGGAAAATAATACTAAAAACAGAAATTGCATGTTGCCAAAACTTTGTTAAACTGTGGTTAGGTATAATTTAGGGAAGCGCACGTCAGCAGAAAATTGTGAGTGGAAGTGGAAATTACTGACGTTTTTCGAGGGTGATTTTGCGTGAGTCATATTTTTGTTTTTCAATTTTGAATTGTTCTTTTTTTGAAAAATTTATATTTTCGTGGTTTATAGCTCCAAAATTATGACAAACCCATGTTATCATAACAATTCGATGTTTCACTTTTTAGGATTTTATTTTCGTATGAGTTTAGATCGTTATATTTGAGTGACCTAGGAGAATCACGTGTGAGTAAAAGTTGAATTTACTTATGGAACTACTTCTTTTTTTTTAAATGTTAGTACTTCTTATTTTTTCTAGGGAACTATTTATTTAATTTTTTGTGTAAGTACTTCGTAGTTTTACAATGGAACTATTTCTTTATTTAAAAATGTATGTAGTTCTTAAAAATATAAAGTAAATGGTTCTTCGGTAAAAAAAAAATCAATTCTAAAGAATCAATTATTTTAGTCTCACGCCCTGTTAAAAGAATCGAGTAGGTAATCTAGTAAGGAATGCGTTCTGCCCAAAATGCTGATTACAAACCCGCTTACCTTTTTGGAAATTTTTTGCTGGGTTAGTTCATACAATATATGTGTTTATTTTTATACTATTTTTTGCTATTTTCTTTATTTTAAATCTTTAGAAGGGAAATTGTTCTTGCTTTATCAAAATGTTCTAACTCTTCTCTTTTGGACATACTACATTCCTGATTGCTTGAAATATATTACTATTTTTTGCTATTTTAAATATTTTGAATAATTTTAGTTTTTAACTACTTTTACAATGCTTACTTTTTTACTTCACTTAATATTTTTAATATTTCCCCTATTTTGACTATTTTTATTAGTTTTATTATTTTCATTATTTTTACTAAATGCATTTACTATTCTTCCATTTTTATTATTTTCAAAATTTTAAATATAAGTTTAACAATTTGGTAATTTTTTTACTATTTTAAATATTTTAGCAATTATTTTCAATATTTTTAAATTTTTAAATTTTATTTTAATATTTTTTTTACAATTAAAAAATGTTTTAATTTTTGTATTAAAAATGCAAAAATTGTTTTTTCGGACTTTCTATATTTTCATATATTTAGTTAGAATATTGTTCTACCTCAGGTACAAAAATCTAATATGATATTCTCAGATTAGGTCTTATTTGTAAAATTATTATTTTTTTATGCAATTTTTACCATTTTACTATTTTCACTTTAATTACTATTTTCACAATTTTTAATATTTTTAAAAAATATTTTAGTATTTTTAAAATTTACAATTTCTAAAATGTTTACTATTTTTACATGTTTTTCTATTATTTTGCTATTTCTACAATTTTACTATTTTTTACAGTTTTCACTAGTTTACTATTTTTACTATTTGTAAGATGTTTACTGTTTTAACTACTTTACTGTTTCACTTTTTTTACTGCATTTATTAGGTTTCTATTTGTAAGGGAATGTTCGCTAATGTAGCCCTACATCTGAATTTTTGTTCTTTATATAAAAAAATAAGTGGCATTTTCCAAATCCAAACAGTTGGGATTTTTTTTTATTTATAGATAATTTTTTTGTGGCAATTAAAAAAAAAATGCTATATAACAATTTTCAAAATAATTCCAAATATCCACATTAGCGAACATGTACTCTCAAGTAAACCTACAATAAAAAAAACTCTCTAAAAGCAAATAAAATTGTTAGAAAATTAAGTAAAATCGAAATAAATCTGTACATAAACAAAAATTTTATTTAATTTTGCTTATTGAAACGTTTTATGTATCGTTTAAAGCTGATTAAGAGGTTGCCATGTGAAAAAATTGTCCAAAATAGACGAGAACACTTAAGGAGATCCGTAAACCATTACAAAATGACTAAAAATAATAAAAAAAATTAAGAAATATACCAAAATTACACTTACAAATTTCTTACATTCGTTTATGGAATCAATAAGTTTTATTAAAATTGTGAATAAAATTGTTACCGTTTACAAAAATTCAACTTGGAAAATTTTTTTTTTTTTTTTTTTAATTTAACCAATACTCAGGGGATTCCCCCTACTCATGCAGTGCATTGTATTGATCAGGAAAATAAGGCATGGGAAGGAGGAAAGAGGGAGTAGTGTTTGTGGATATTTGATTTAAATTTTTCTAAATTGTAAGTAACAGGGAAGACTTCTGCGGGAAGTTTGTTCCACATACGAATCGTTCGACTAAAAAACGAATTTTCTCTGTAATGCGTTGTACGAAACACAGGACAATCAACTACAAACGGATGTGCTCTACTAGATAAGCGAGTATTACGAATAAAAACTCGGGCTCGTGGAATAAGTTCACTTATCTCAGATGAGCATCTCCCATGGTAATATCGATAGAAAAGTGTCACACAACCCACATTCCGACGATGCTCCAATGAATCAATAGAGTTGGATACACTACTGTCATTGATAAGCTTCACCGCCCTCCCCTGAACACGGTCCAGAAGCTTCAGAATAGACAATGGAGCCCCTGCCCATATATGAGAGTTGTATCAATAAAATCGTGCTCTTTCAAGTGGAAACTTTTTAAAAGTTTTGACATTTTCATGCAACAATGCGAATAAAACGAAAATTCCATTTTATGGATCAGACTACTTTTACTTCAGAACCTATTTTACCATTTTAACGAGTTTTAAAATGTTTACTAATTTCACTACTTTTGTCTAATTCGTTTTTGGCTCAATTCCTTAATTTCAATTATTATTATTAAAAGATTGCCAAAATTAAGTTCTTTTCAAGTGGAATGGTAGTAAATGGTCTCAAAAGTAGTAAAAAAAATAACTGCATTAAAAAATTTGCAAATTTCACGTCCAAAACGAGTTTAAGAGGAGAAAAACTAGTAAGAATTAATATGTAAGCAAGCACGAATTTAAATATATTTTTATTTTTACTATTTTTACTTTTGAACGTGTTTTAATATTTTTACAAGATTTACAATTTCTACTACTTGCACTGCTTTTTTCTAATTCATTTCAAGTGGTAAATTCGCTAACAAAAATTGTCCAATTTCACCTCAAACCCGAATTTTACAGAAATAACTAGTAAAATGCTAAAAACTAACATATAAACAAACATGCATTTTACTATTTTTCATGGTTTTAGTATTTTTTTTATTTTTTTTTTTTGTTTATTTATTTTTACTGTTTTTACTACTTCGACTTTTTTTTCCGAATTCCAAATTACTATTATAACTATTTTTGTAGTTTTTACTATTTGTATTATTTTAAATATTTTTTTTTACTATTTTTCTGTTTTTCTAATTTTTACTATTTACTATTTTACTAAACATTGTACAATGTTTACTATTATAACTATTTTTATAGTTTTACTATTTGATTTTTCACATTGCTATTTTTAATATTTTTGTAGTTTTACTATTTATAGTATTTCTAATATTTTTTTTACTATTTTTCGGTTTTTCTAATTTTTACTATTGTTGCTATTTTTAATATTTTTTTTTTTTAAATTGGTTTTGGTGTTAATTTCGATCTGGTCTTCAAAAGATTAATCTAATTTTAATTTTTTTACAATTTATTTTTGGTTAACTCAAAGGTCAAATTAATATTGAACTACATTTTGTTAAACAACAAAATTTGAGTAGAATTTTGTTGACCGTTTGGATGTAATCCCAGTCAGAAAAAGACAAACGGACCACCGCTGGCAAGACCCTTTAACATGTGGTGCAAGTGCTGGCAACATATGCTATGGTAAAAAGTTGATAAAATCATTAAATATGTGGTCTAAAAATAGATTTACCAAAATAAAATTACAAAGAAGTTCATTTACAATTTTTTTTTTTGTCCTACCGGGATTCGAAACCCTGGTCGCCAGTTTGGCAGTCGACAGCTCTTCCCAAACATATATTAATTGATAGCATAAAACGAATGTGAATGGTAAGTGCTAGATAACCATTGATTGATGAAATATGCTAGCACTGGCATAAGGTTTGCTGGAAACAACATGCCAACGTTGGTAAAACAAATAAAGGTTGGTCTTAAAAGAGCTTTTCCAGAAACAAAAAATCATTTTCATATAAAGTAATATTAAAAAAAATCCCAAAAACAATGTATGCCTGAAACAGGGATCGAACTCGGAACCTTCTGCTCTTTTTAAAGCAGAGCATCATCATTTTTATAAAGTCAGTGCTCTACCAGTGGTTAGACTTAAAGCGTATTAAACAAGCGCTCTGCCAACAATTTATTTACAATTCCTCGGGTAGCCATTGGTATGCCAGTGCTTGATTTTTTGTACCGCTGAAAGTTTCTCACTGGGATGTAGTATAAATGTTTCCACAGGTTATTGCATACAATTTTATTCCATTTCAGTTTTTATTACATATTTTCACATTATTATCTGGTTTGATATTATAGTAATTTTGTAAAATTAATATTATTTAAAATCATTACAGTGTGCAGTTTTTAAACACTGAGAAGAATCAAGGTGTAGAAGAAAACGATTTTAAATATTTGCAAAATGCTGAATTTTTATTTAATCAAATTAAAAAAGCTGTGTTTTCTTAAAAAACTACATTTTATATAAAAAACTACATTTTGTTTAAAAAACTACATTTTGTTTAAAAAACAACGCTTTGTTTAAAAAAACTACGTTTTGTTTAAAAAAACTACGTTTTGTTTAAAAAAACTACGTTTTGTTTAAAAAAAAACACGTTTTGTTTAAAAAAAACTATGTTTTGTTTAAAAAACTACGTTTTGTTTAAAAAACTACGTTTTGTTTAAAAACTACGTTTTGTTTAAAAAACTACGTTTTGTTTAAAAAAACTACGTTTTGTTTAAAAAACTACGTTTGTTTAAAAAACAACGTTTTGTTTAAAAAACAACGTTTTGTTTAAAAAACTACGTTTTATTTAAAAAACCACGTTTTGTTTAAAAAAAATACGTTTTGTTTAAAAACTACGTTTTGTTTAAAAAACAACGTTTTGTTTAAGAAAACTGCATTTTGTTTAGAAAAACTATGTTTTGTTTAAAAAAAACTACGTTTTGTTTAAAAAAACTACGTTTTGTTTAAAAAACTACATTTCATATAAAAAACTACGTTTTATTTAAAAAACTACGTCATATTTAAAAGACTACGTTTGTTTAAAAAACTACGTTTTGTTTAAAAAACTACGTTTTGTTTAAAAAACTACGTTTTGTTTAAAAACTACGTTTTGTTTAAAAAACTAAGTTTTGTTTATAAAACTACGTTTTGTTTAAATAGCTACATTTTGTTTTAAAACAACTACGTTTTGTGTACAAAACTACGTTTTATTTAGAAAACTACGTTTTGTTTAAAAAACTACGTTTTGGTTAAAAAACTATGTTTTGTTTATAAAACTACGTTTTGTTTAAATAACTACATTTTGTGTACAAAACTACGATTTATTTAGAAAACTTTGTTTTATTTAGAAAACTACGTTATATTTAGAAAACTACGTTTTATTTAGAAAACTACGTTTTATTTAGAAAACTACGTTTTATTTAGAAAACTACGTTTTGTTTAGAAAACTACGTTTTATTTAGAAAACAACGTTTTATTTAGAAAACTACGTTTTGTTTAAAAAACTAGGTGTTGCTTAAAAAAAAACTACGTATTCCAAAAAAAAAGAAAAAGTTTTCGAAAAAACAATTGTGTTTTCTAAAAAAAAGACTTTTTCTATTTGTGTATAATATTAACTATATTTCTAAATATTTTTTTTGAGTGTAGACACCTTTTTTGTGGTTTCTTCTTTTTCAACTAACCATCATTATTATCTGGCTGTTGTGTGTGATTATCTTTAATCATTTTCAACAAGTTTGTAGTTGTTTAAACGGTTTTAACACTGTACTTTTGAATATAAGATAATTTATTAAATCACGACTTTTAAATTAACACTTAACACTTTTCCTCATGCTGTTATTTTTCTCTCCTCTTCCTTTTTAAAGTAATTTGCAAAAGTTTTATAAATGTTTATAATAAATTAGTTTCTTTTAAACGGATATAAGATTTATTTGAGTTCAAAATTGTTTTATATAAAAGAAGCCAATTTTTTTACATAACGTTATCATATGAGAGGAAAATTGACTTTTTGTAATATGTCACAAGCCTAATTGAGGACATGTCACCGAACTGTTGCTTTTAGAATAGTTTGGTGACTGATCTAAGAATAGTTTTAATAAATTTTAATTGGCATTAATTTTAAAAAGATTATTTGTTTATAATGATTATACTTGACTAACATTAATCCACATTTTTGCATATGCATTTTCTGACAAAATGCATATGCACAAAATTTGTGGAAATAATTCGGCCATTTGTTAACTTGTGGTCCGATTGCAATGAAATTTGGAACATGCATAAAAGACATAAAATGATTTCGAAGCTTCCAGACCCTTTGGGGCGGCAAAATGGCTGCCCAAATTTGGGTACTTTTTTCATAAAAAATTTTGAGTGTTTGCCATTTTTTTTGTTTCTCATCCGATTTTCAAAAAATTAACATATTACTAATCTTCTTGTAAAGATGAACAAAAAACATGCTTTTCGAATTGGGACCAATTTTCGTTTTAAAATAACGGTTATTTAGCCAATAGAATTCTTGATTGAATAAAAAAAAATTAGTTCAATATCTTATTTCAGTCAAAAATTACATTAGTTTAAAGTAGAAATTAAAAAAAAAAGTAAATTTTGGCGATATTTTCCCCAAAAAGCACCAAACTTCTTATCGCTCCAGACAAATATTTTTCTTCTGAACATATAAAGTATGTACACTTTTCTGGAAGGTCTTTTTATATAAATGCGAGTTGTGGTAAAAAAAATTTTGATTTGTAAATACTTTTCCCCCCATCCGCTTCCAAAGTTGCCATATTTTTGAGGTAAATATCAACTTTAACTCACAGTTAAAATTTGTGCACGCCTCCAATTGGATAGTGGAAACCGGTTTTAGATACTCCAACAGATACCTAATGTAGTGTGTAAGTCATTTCTAATCCCCGCTTTAAATGACGACATGGCAGCAAAAAACGAAAAAAATCCCATTTTTGGAAATTTTTTTTTATTTGTAGGAATTGTGGGATTGTTTTCAGAAAATCGTAATTTCTGAAATTTGTTTCGATTTGTTGACCTTAGAGTCTAGTTAAATCCAAAAAATCATTGGATTATGTCTATTAATACATATTTTATTGAATAGTGAAAATTTTCATTTAAGCAAAAACTGAAATTTTTACCTTCATATTTGGATTACCCAAGTTTTTGTTTTACCAAGATGGCTAAATTCAACCTTTTTTAAAAAAATCGCAATTTACAGGTAATTTTCTTTTCAACGATACCAAACACTGGTATGTAATGTTCATAACTTCTAACAGAAAATCTTCAAATGTTAGCCCTTATTCATATATTTATTCTAATGTGTCTAGACCCATTATTTTTTCCTTCTGGTAATTGCTTATTATTCATACCATTGCATGCATATAGGTAACCCATTATAATTCGTATTTACGTAATGCTGAAAGTAATGCATAACTCATTACTTTTGGAACATTTCATAAAAAAAAAAATTGGAATTATAATATTAAGGGGAAGTACGTCCGCACCTTCGAGTTTAGATTACTAGACTCATTATTTGGTAAGATATGTTTTAGCTGGGTAGCAAGCACAGGAAAAGTTGGATTAACTGTTAATCAGAAAGTTTTTTAAAAAATGGTTTAATCAACTTGTTTAGTGCTGCATTAAGCAGTTAATCCCATTTTTGGTAGATTAACTTTTCTGAGTAAATTCCCCATATGACCCTACTAAATAATTTCCTTTTATCTGAATTAAATTTGTTTTCTAAATTATACAGAAACTGTTCATTTCAAAGTTTATTTTAGAATTTAACACATTTAATTTTGTTTATAATTTTCAATTTATTTTGTTAGACAATTTAATGTAAATTACGTACAAATTAAATTAGCAAGTAGGTACCTAACTAACATTTAACTAGTACAAATATAATTGAGCAATTGTTTTTTTTTTTTTTGTTTAACTAATTTTATAACTCATAGTAAACAACTTTTTTCTATAGTCAGATGATCATCTGTCTAAATTTAAACGTTAAAAATGTATAAACAGAAAATAAAACAAAATAGCAAAATCAAATTAAAGCCGTACTATATGATACCCAAGAAGAAAATGTTTGCTAAAGCTAACGATACCGATTATACCCTACTTAACCATTAAACTGCTTACAAAGAGCCTGATGTATTTTACAGTTCACATTTTTTCCAGCGATGTCACCTTATGAGAAACAGAAAACACCGCTCAAAACGCGTTAAAATTATCATATATTGACATTCAAAAGCTTTAAAGTAATACATGCGATCAAAGAGTTAAAAAGCGTGAAGAGAAACTTATTACTAATTTTTGTATATTTATTATGGTATTTAATCGGTTAACCGTTACTCGATTAATCGATGAGTCTTAATCAAACAATTGTTCGATTAAATTGAAATGGCAAATTTCGAGTAACGACTAACTCGAACGATTTTGGTCGATTAATCGAGTTTAGCAAGTAAATCAAAATATATTCAAATTCATTTAATATTTAATAAAAAAAACTTAAATTTGTTCGCTATTTTCAATTTATAACGAGCTTTCAACCTCCGTATATTTACAAAAATAAAGCATATCAAACATATTAGCTAGGTTGATACTAGTATTTCAATCTGGCTAAAGATCTTTTTTCGTTAATTTTTAAAAAGATTTGATTATAAAAGATAAAGCAATGTGTCAGTTACCATTTTACTTAATATATTATACACATTTGTTTAAGTAAGGCTTTAACTATTCCAGTTGGCTCCACGATATGGGCAATACTGTAATGATAAAAAAAAAATAGTTTTCTTTGCTCATTTTGGAGAAAAAGTTTGGTACCGAGACCAATGCCTAAAATATTACATTTTTAGCTATTTCTAAAGATATTATTAAAATATCCTCGAACAATTACATACCAAAAAATAGTGCATACCCAGAAGAAGTTCTATATGGCATTATTTCACTACCGAGCGCTTCCTGAACTTATTCCAGAATGCATGATTTTTGTTCGCGATGTCCCATTTGTAGAGTTTTTCATGCGAATTCCAGGGATGGGATTTTCCGGAAATTCTTAACATTTTTCAATCCCGATATCCCAGGAAATACTTCGGGAATTGCCGGGAATTTTATTCGTAATGTTATTAATCCAATTTCGAAATATAAATTCAAAATTTTACACAGAGAATTTTCTTGGACGAGTTTTTAAGAAATTTTTCACTAAACTAATGAAGTGTTCTGCACAAAGTGAATTAAAAATTTATTTAATTTTATGAAAAAGCTTCACAATTTTTATGAAACAAATTTTTCAATGAACTTTTTCATAAATTTTATTTATTTTAATAAATAAAATGAAATTTTTCCAAAAGATTTATGAAAAACTGCATTAATTTAATGCTTCAAAAACTTTATGATAGCAATGAAAATGCAATCTTAAATTCAAACTTACTCTATAACAAATGACCTAAATCTTTTGTAAGGGTCCTTATTTTTAACAATCGTACGAATTTTATAGAAATTTTAGAAATTTTTCGAATGTATTTTATAAATACATATTAGTAAGCATCGAGTATATATTTTGAGTATAAAATACTGATCTCAGCCTACTTGTTAATCTAATCTAATTTAATCAGTTACACTGAGAGGATTTCTTGGAAGAGTTTTAATGACATTTTTTCACTAAACTGATGAAGTTTTCTTCACAATGTAAATGAATAATTTCTTAAACCTTATGAAAACGCTTTGCCAGCACTGTGTCGTTTGTATTTTTCTGCCTGGGTATTTTTAACTGTTCTAAAACTATATGCTCCCCTCTAAAGTGGGATACATGCGTTTTTTTTTCACATTTTTTTTTTTTTGAAAATCAACCAATATGAACAAAATATTTAAAAATACAATACTTTGTCCGCATTTTTAGATTTTTTATAGATTAATAAATGTTTTTGGTCTTGTATTTCAGACTTAATAAATAACTTTGAAATCGAATTAAATAAAATGAATTACAAGTTTGTTATAATTTTTATTAAAAATAAAAATTGTGTTTTTTTCGACCTTTAATTGTGCAATGAAAATGAAAATTATTCAAGTTCGAGGCCATACTCTATATTTCTTCATTAGGATATTGTCCTAACAAATAATCTATAGAGTTTTTTGTTTTCAAATTTATTATTTGACCCTTTCAGGAATGTGTTGATAGATCTATTTCGGGAATTTTCTAGGTTCCCATCATCAGAACACGTTTTTGAAAGCGGTAACAATCCCATGCCAAACATCAAACATACATATGAACAAGTTTACTCACTACATGAGAACTAATATACATATGAGTTTGAAGTTAAAGATTATAACCATTGATCAAAAAATAAATTGAAAACTTGTTTGATGTGCAAGATCCACCTCTTGTGAATGAATTACGTCAAAATTATCTTTGAAAGCAAAGCAAGTTCATATCCAAAACAAAGCAAGGCCATATATTATAATAATAATAATAATAATAATAATAATAATAATAATAATAATAATAATATAATTATATAATTAATATAATAAGTTATACTTTTTATATAATAAAAAATCAAACAGTTTATGTCGATATACTCGATTAAAAACCTAAAAATCGTGTTACTTGTTTACTCGAAGAAACCTAAATTTAAAAATTTCAAAAGTTTAAGAAATTATTGCTTCGTTTTTTTAAAATCAATTTTGAGAAAAAATTTATATAAAATAAATAAAATGTCAGATTTTTGCTTAAATCCGTTTAAATTAGCTAAAATTTCACGTTTTATTAAAAAATCATTATAAAATGAAGGAATTTTCTAATAATCGCTTCAATAAAAAATCTCTTAACCCAGCGCAAAAAGCACTAAGTTGGCAATGTTGATTTTTATTAAGTTAATTCCAAAACTTCGTCCGGCATTCAAAATTCATTCCATTTAAAAAATTTTTCTGAGTCAGCAAAATTTAAGTCACGAGGATGCTTGCAAAAAAATAGCTAATGTCAGCAAAATCTTTTGCTGAAAATCAGCGAGCTGATTTTTAGCAACAAAATTAGTAGATTCAGCAAAAGTTTTGCTAAAACTTAGTGTTTTAAAAATTAAAAAACCCTTGCTAAACATTAATAAAATTTTTGCTAAATATTAGTAGAATGAAAAAAACTCAAAAAATTTGTAGAACATTTTTATTTAAGTAATTTATTTTGCTGAAAATCATAAAACATATTTTTGTGATTCTTTTTAAAATAATTTACAATACGTTACAAAATATAACAATTTTCATACTCCCACATTGACGACATGAATTAATGTAAAATCTGCAAATATATAGAAATAATTATACATCAATGGTTGTCTCAATGATGCTATCTTTTAAAGGAACGCTAATGCCGCAGAGAATTATAGAAACGAAACGAAACCAAAAAAATAATAAAATGTAACATATACAACCCTTTTTTTGAAATAAGAAAAAGGAAAAATAAAAATCTTTCTGTCTACCTGCTGTATATTTGTTTGCAACTTGACCACTCAATTTGACTACAAACACACATTTAATCTTTTTTAAATTTAAATATTTTATTTTGTCTTTTATTTAATTAATAGACAATTACTTTCACAAGCTGGTGAAAACACAAAATTTAAGTTGTTTCAATACACAATTTTGTTTAACGGCCCTTTGTTCCTCTTAAGGAACCATAGGACATTATATATATATATATATATATATATATATATATATATATATATATATATATATAAAAAGCAGATACAAAATCTTCCATGGTTGATTTTTTTATGTGTCTTACTAGAGTTGTACTTTTTAGCATAATTTTCCTCGTCACTACTACATCTTGGCATCTAATTTATTCTGCGTATAACTTTTAATCTGGTTGTCGTTCACACTATTGATGTGCTAATCAGCACAATTTTAGCAAAATAAATTAGTAAAACATTAGTAAAATATTAGTAAAACATTAGTGCAAAACAATTAAGTGCTGACTAAGTATAACTAAAATTTTAGTTTAAAACATAATTTTAGCAAAAAATTTGCTGAAAAATAGTATACCTGATGTACAAGATGTTTTCCTAACTTTTCTACTAACTTATTTTTCTGAGTGTAGTAAAAAAAATTCGTGTTTTTAGAAGCAGGATAAAATAAATGCTCTGATGTAAGGGCTTACTATTACATAATACTGCGAAGCATCAAAAAAACGAATACTTTACACATAAAAATAAACACAAAAAAATTTTGAGATTGCTGTTTTCATTTTTAAGGATGCGGGTTGTAATGTAGAAAATTCCATATTTTGGATTTTAGACGATCTGTACCAATTTGTGTTTTCGAGTATGTTCTAAAAACAAATTATGCATTAACATTTTTCTGAAGAGCTAGGACGTGGTGTGGTAAAAAAAATAAATAAAATTATTATATTTATAAAATTTTTACAAAAAAAATTAATATCTGCAGAATTTTATGTAAAATAAATTATATAATATTTATATTATTACTTCTAATCGCAATAATGTAGACATGAAATGTAATTTTACTGAAAGAGATGAAATCACAGCTTTTTATAAGCGCTAAAAACCTCGCATATTTTGCCCAAAAGTAATGCTTCCAAGTGTGAATTCCTCATATAAAAATCATGACATATGTAAGCAGGTTTGTAAGGGATTCTTTTTGGCTTACTAAGCAGCGTTTTTTACTGGGTATAAACAAATGCCATCACATATCGGTAATATCGTTATTCCAGGTAGGGTATACTTTAAAATTACAAAACATTATGGCAATTACGGTAAACTTGTAATCGTGACAATGTTTAACAGTATTTTTTTTTTTTTTTTTTTAATATTGTAAAGCTGTATACTACGGTCTCCTCCATAGACAGATACATTAAATTGAACATGGTATATCAATACATTAGGTTGCAATTTAATTTCAACGATTCAAAAACTTTCGTCGGATATTCATCTTTAATCGATATAATTCTTTAAAGTTCTGGATTTTATTGAAAGCTTTGAGGTCCAATTATACAAGAAGAAATGGTTTTGGGCCTGTTCACTATAGAAATGCTTTCATGGTTATTTTATAGCGCTGAATACGAACTTTTACTCCGTTTTTTTAAGATTGGTTCTAGTTTTTGAGTTATTATATTAGTTAGTTCTTTACTATTTTTACACGTTTGATATAATTTTTATTAAAAATAAAAAATTATGTTTTTTGACCTTTAATTGTGCAATGAAAATGAAAATTATTCAAGTTCGAAGCCATACTCTATATTTCTTTATTAGGATATTGTCCTAACAAAAAATCTATAGAGTTTTTGTTTTCAAATTTATTAATCGACCACTTTCAGGAATGTTTTGATAGATCTATTTCGGGAATTTTCTAGGTTCCCATCATCTGAACACGTTTTAAAAGAAGTGACAATCCCATGCAAACATCAAACATTCATATAACCTAGTTTTCCCACTAAATGAGAACTAATATATGAGCTCAAAGTTAAAGTTAAAGAAATTATATCAAACTTGTGAAAAAGACAAAGTACGGTCTTGCTTACTTCCCTTTTACATCTTGTTTTTAAACAAAAACAAAACAAGTGTAAAAATAAAAAAGGAGATTAAAAACAAAAAGCGTGTTTTATATATCTACCAAAGCTAGAGCTTGGACAAAACGAACAAGTTTTCAATTTATTTTTGATCAATGGTGACATTGATATCATTTTCATTTTACACTTTATTCAATAAAAAGCGTTTCATTAGAAAGGAAGATTGCACAGTGATTTCAAACATAATTATGGATCTTACAAAATACCGATTCAACCGAGAAAAAAAGTGAAAAGTCTTTATTTCTTAAGATAGTATCCTTTTAGCTCGATTCGCTTTACCCAGCGATAGTAAGAACTGTTTAGTTTCTTAAAATCGCCATCAACCGCAGACTCAATCTCTTCATTGTTGGCAAATTTTTTACCACCGAGCCATTCTTTCAAATTTGGAAATAGGAAATAATCAGAGGGAGCTAAACCTGACGAATAAGATGAGTGTTGAAGCAATTCATCAAAAAAAAAAAACATCTGCTAAGCTTAGTAGTTTTTTTATGCAATATAGTTTTTAACTGATTTTTAACGTTTTCTGCTATTTTTACAGGTTTATTTTTATGAGTGTATTAAAAATATTTTCTTTTAATAAACCTCCTTCATTTCAATAACTCTTCTCCTTGTTCTTGAAATGCATAAGAATTTGTAAAATGTTTAAAAACTTTAAGACCTTTCAATGCTCCACGTTTAAAGTACTTATTGTCTTGAAGTCTCGAAACAAGCAGAAAGTTCCATTTCATTAACTGTCATCCTATTATAGTTGTATAAAAAGTATAACAATAATATTCCATCAATTTTTATGAGTTATTTAACCATAAAAATCTATAGAAAATGGTTGTGCAAAAAACCTATGGTAGTGTCTCTTAGACAATAGTTAGTTTATCATGGTTAAAAAGTAATGGTTAATAAATGTTTCTTACCCCTCAACGATTTTCAGTGTTTTAAGAAATTCATTTTGTTTGATGGATATTAAAAAAAGAATTTGAAATGAAAATATTCCACGAAAAAAGTTCCGATATAGGTATAATCATGTATAGTAACATATATAATTCATAATGTATAGTAACATATATAATTCATAATCACATTCATGGCATACATAATATTACCTCATGAGATCCCATGGGATCAAATTTGATAGACCCATTTTTCGTATCAAATTATATCAGATGAGCAAATCGGTCTATCAAATTTGATCAAGTTATATGTAATTTGATCAAATTTGCAGTAAAAGAAATCCATATGTGGCAAAATCAAATTATATATAAATAAGATATGCGATGATATAAAATTTTATCCAAAAAATGAGAACATATAATTTTATCTATTTTTGTATCGAATTAGATACAATCGTATCGAATTAGATAGAATTCGATTCAATTAAATGCAAATTTGAACAAAGTTTCTTCGATTTTAGTCATCATACAAATTTTTGGGTATTATATGTAATTGTATCGAATTAGATATAAATTAATATTATTGGATAAGAGTTGATAAAAACAGTTCCTAGGTTTTTCCAATAATTGTATCAAATTATATATAACTTTAGAAAAAAAATTAAAACGATTATGTGTAATTTAAAGCTACTGTTTTTACTTATACCTTGTTTGTGTGATAACTGGATATAGTGTATTTGAATCTCGAACTTTTGCCGAATAGTTCTTATATTAATTTTCATATAAATTAAAATTTAAACTGAACCGTAATACTTTGTAGGCTGAAAAGCAGCCTTTTTTGACATTTTAAAGAGAAAAGTTCTATAAAAAACTAGATTTTCGGCAATTTTTTACATGAAAAATACAGATTTTTAAGCTATTTTCTTTTAACCGAAAAATTCTGCCGAATAGTGATATTATTTGCTATTGGGGCGAATGGTTAAAATATGCTGAATACTGCATACATTACTAGTAGTAATGTATGCAGTTATTTAACGTTTTTTGTGTTGAACTCATATGCGTTGATATACAGGACCTATGCTGTATATACTATATATATATATATATATTGCCACATATACAAATTTTTGAAACAACACAAATCTATATACAATTAGATAGAATATTTATGCTATAACATAAATGTTTGTATTACTATATATTAAAACATTTAATAGTGTAAAGTTGTATCCGAATGTATTAAAACTTTTCTGCTTCAATAAATTATAATAAACATATTAATATAAATCAGTGGACTAGACACGAACTTACACGTGCCCGGTTCAAAAGAACTTTTTGAGTCAGAATATAAAATTAGATATAAAAATATGTCTTTTTATTTTATTATTGTTTCTAATAATTTTAACACATATTTTTTCCTTTTAATTTTAACACATATTTATATAGAGGTATATTTCATGCCATATATTATTATATATAAAAGTGATAGCATTTCTTTAGTTTCATTGCATCATATATTTACTTATATGTATTTATACATGAAAGTATATATGATCTCATATTTAGCTATATCAACTATATATTATGAGATAAAAAGATCAACTTATATATAAAATGTTCGTAAAAATAAATATAAGATGTAAATATATATCATAACTTACTTTAACATATGTAATTATATATAATTATATCAAATCATATTAAGCTATATATGACTCTATATAAACTTTTTTCGTCGGGTATTTAGTAATTTTCGTTGGATGAAGTAATTAAATGCATTCACAAAACTTTTTATTATACAGGAATTCATCCAAAAATATTATTTTACTCATTAAAAAAAAATCACACACTCAATGAAGAAAGTTCATTAAAAAACTGTTTTCATAAATAGTGTGTACACTCAGGGAACTTGTGCTTTAAAAATATGTAGTTGTTTGGATTGTAAAACATTTTTTTTTTATTTTTAATGTAAATGTCAGTCATTTGTAGAAAAAATTTAATTTGTTACTAACATTGTAGTTCGTTTAAAAAAACAAACCACATTAACGGACTGTTTTATGATTTTACATTAAGTTTTTACAGTCGTTTTTTTTGTTATTTAAAAAAATAAAAAAATAAATATTTGTTTATTTTTTACTAAACGTAGTATGTGGTTCAGTTTTACTACAATTGTTAGTAATTTTTCGAGCAGTAAAAACAAATGACAAATGTTAGTTTTTTTTTTTTTTTTTTTTTTAAAAAGAGAAGCAGCACTTAGGAAACTCTTCCTATTAATTAATGTGTTGCTTTCTTTGGAAAGGGGATAGTGGAGAGATGAAAGGTGGTGAAAGATGAAGGGCTTCAAACATGGCAACACTGTAATTGCGCGAGATGATAAATCTTAGAACAGTTGTTGCTCGCCACCTGATATAGAGTTGGCGAATTTATTGAAGCTTTTTGTTTCATAGCCCTGATTCATTATTTTACTTCGGTGGGGTTAAGTGCTATGGGAACACCGAGGGTGGGCGCAGCGATACATATAAATGATAGAAAACTAATACATATTATTTTTCCAAATTGATGTTGTCGTTACCGGGAATCGAACCCGGGACCATCTGTGTAACAGTCCAACGCGCTAACCATTACACCACAACGCCCACAATACATATCCTTAGTGTAGCTTTTCAAAAATTTTATGACAAATTTCGTTTATTCTGTGAACGTTTAAATTTGAGAAATTTTAGAGATCTTTCTATAGATATGAGAAAGCTTTATTATTGCTATTCTTTTACGCATTAAATTAGTTCATTAATTTTTTTCCAATTTATTTTAAATTTAACAAACTGAACTATAAACTAGTAACTACCTTCTTTTTAACTGTAGGGTTTCTAATATTTGTTGAAAACAATGTTAGTTTAACATTTTATTTTAATAACTCATAGTACAAAACAAAATACTTGTTAATACGAGATATTAATAAATATAAAAACAAAAATCCATTAAATTTATATTTGTCTCATAATAATAACAATAAATATTGGAACTTAGCTGTAATAACGACAAAAATATATCATTCATTCCTTGAGAGAACATGAAAAAATTGCCATTTTTTGATCTCACGTCATCCGCTTTTCTTTATGTTATTATATTAAACAAGTGGAAGCATTAAAGTCCGATGTGCCGAATTTGGTATTAAAAAAGATTAAATTCGGCTGTGACGAATTTTTGGATACCCTCCATCTCGGTGTTTTCATAAACCAGGGAAAGTGCAAACAATATTAATATCTATATTCTTTGTAAAAATAACAAAAATAATGTTGTTTTTATAAGTAAAACAAAATATGACGGATTGATTAATGTATTTGGGATGTTACAAAAGAAAAAATGTTTAATTAAAGTTTACTAAAATGAATCTGAAATTCTGCAGTGGGTATTCAAAGGTTATTCTGATTACCTAAAGAAGAACGTGTAGTGAAATATATATATATTTGTATAGTTCCTTATGATGTTAAAAAAACTGTTGTAAAATTCGCCTGTTGTTTGTCTCTTTGCCTATATAATAATGAAAGAAAGTTACTAAAATATATTTTTGGATCGTTAGAAGAGATGCAATGAATACAAACGCATAAAAACAGTTTCGAATAATCAGAATTTTAGATAAATTTAAGGGAACAAAAATACACTTGCGGAGACATACATAATGAAATAATTATGAAATGCCAGTTTACATTACAACACATGTATTTATACTATACATCACATAAGTAAAACGGAAAGTGTGATGAAACTAAGTTTGTCAAAAATTATAAAAGAAAATCTTTCGACTGTTTAGGGTGTTTTCGAGACACAAAAAAATTAAAGAAACTGGTATTTCAAATTATTGTTTTTCAGCTCAGTTGCTTGTGCAATTCTCGTTTACGACTCCTAGAATAAGAACCCTAAGAAATTTTCCCAAAATTCGATTGGTTTTTACACATCAATACTTTAATTTAGATTATTTTTGTATGTATCAAATAAAAATTAGGGCTTTTAAGGAAAACAAATACATATAATCAAAAGATTTTAAGATGAAGTATGCACCTTATATGTCTTAAATAAAAAAGTTCTGAAAGTGTATGTCCTTTAAATTGAATGGGGTTTTTAATAAATGTAATTAGAATGTAAGAGTTTCCTTGCAAAATTATTAAAGGTTGAGAATGAAAATAAGTAAAAATAGTGTACGAAAAAAAGTTATGAATTTACATTGTTGGATTCGGGGATTTTGTTCCTGGATATTTTTTTGATCTGATAACGATTAATGTGTCTGGCAACTCCGGTTAATGCAGTCAAATAAATAAAGAATTTTAACTAAACTATTTTGTTCTACCTTTTTCTTATTGGTGATTTTTTGATTTGTTGGGGTTAACAAAAAAAGGTATATGGCAAGCCTGGTATATGGAAAACAAAAGCATACTTTATAAATTAGCTTAACAATTTTTCGAAGGCTTCTCGCATTTGCACTTATAACCAGTGTTGCCAGGTTTGCAAAGCATAAAAACGACAAACTTTCTAGAAAAAATCGTCAAAATCGTCATCATATTTTGAAAAAATCGTCAAAATAAAATATATTTGTTAGAAGAGGGATAAAGTTTTAATAAAAAATAAAATACAATAATGTTATTCACATTTCAAATGTTAACGTGTTATCGTTGTAATATAACACGATTTTTGACACTTCTCTTTGGTTTAAACTTCGAAAATCATTATATTTTACAACGATATTCATATTTATAAAATGTTGAAACAGTGTGCCCCAGTAGGCTAGTTGGTAGCGTGCTGGCTTATCAGTGCGGGGGTCGTGGGTTCGATTCCCACCAGAGGCACTGATCTGTTTTCGCTACAACGCGCCGAAGGCCATAGTAGCTAGTGCTCGGTTAGGGTAATAGTATATAACTTGTAATTATATGATTATTAATTAATAAAATAACAAAAATATAATGTTGAAAGATCAAATAAATACAACTTTAAATCAAACTAATTTTACCACTTGAACTGTTAAACACTTATATCTGCATAATTCTGTGAACAACATTTCAGTGGCACAACTTTTTAAATATTAAATTCTTTTACAAAATTTGGAAATTCTTTAACAATAAGTCTGTTCGATTACTTTTCCTGTAAAGTTCAGTAAAAACTACTCAGTAACAAAATTACAAATAGTAAGACAAATTTACAAAAAAGTAAACGAACAGAAAATTTGTAGGAATTATTAAATTAGATAAAATAGCTTGTTTTAAATATTAAAAAAAAATCAACTGGTCATTATGGAAAAGGAAAAAGTTAATTGAAATTATCGACCAAAAATAATTTAAATGTTTTTTAACTTCTTCCATAGTTAATTATTTAATCATTTTCACTTTCAATCCATAAACAATTAAAATTTAATTTAATTTTTGTTTACTAAAAATACAAGCATATTTTTTTATTTTTTAGTCATATGTTTTTTTCATCTTACAAATTCTTTCTGGCAAAAATGTATCCAGTAAAAACTTGTAAGTTCTTTGGCATCAAACTGTCACTTTACTCTCTCTTTTTACCAGTTTTTACTGCGTATTTGTCTAAACGAACACCTTCCAGTAAAAACTTGTACAAATTTTTGTGTTATCGAACAAACTTAATGTTATATTTTTAATTATTAAATTTTGGCACTTTATTTATATTATTAGGCCTGTTTTTTAAGCACCGGATTTATTTTTGGATGTATTTTGTTTCATTTAAAGTTGTATATATATCATCTTTCAACATGAAATATATTCGGGCTAGAGATCTGTTTGTTTCGCAAAAAAAGTCCATGCCTTGTGTTTTAACATGAAAATTGTTTTATTTTTATTTAAATCTAACTCCAATTAAATTTTATAAAAATTTAAAGAAATGTTCTAAACATATAAACACAGAAACTAAATTAAGCTAAACCCGTAATGAATTTATAAAAAAATAAATGCGGTTTGGATTAAGTTTTATTCAATTCTAGGATTTGCATTTTTGCAAAATTGTATTTCACATCATATTAGCATATAAAAGCTAGCTATTGATCAAAAAACAATGTTTTTGCTTTCAATTTTTAACGAAATAATATAAATTTAATAATCGAGCCGGCGATTTTATGAGAATGATAAATAAGTAGATCTTGCTGACATATTAAATTATTGTCAAAAAATCGTCATTTTGGAAGCAAAAGTCGTCAAATAGTCATTTAGTTATTTTGGGTATTAAATATCATCAAAATGACGACAAATCGTCAAACCTGGCAACTCTGCATGCGATTGCTACTAATTCATACGTACATACATATATATATATATTCCCGTCGTTCCTATAAGGAGCATAGGGCCGTACATACATACTGTATACAAAACAAAACAAAAAACAACAACAATATTTTGTGAGTTTTTTTTTTGTTTTTAAGTGTTGATCATGACCATGGATGGTAACCGATTCTATGTGGTTATTGGTCGTAGTAACGCTATTTTCTTTTATTTCGGTAACGGTATTTTAGGGGAAACTATACTTCAGTTATTTCGGTAACGGTATTTTAGCGTTAACGGTATTTTAGCGTTAACGGTATTTTATTTATTTCGCTAACGGTATTTTAGCGGTAACGATATTTTAGATATTTCGGTAACTTTATTTTAGGGAAAAAGATTTTTCAATTATTTTGGTAACGGCATTTTAAGGATAACGTTATTTTAGTTATACAGGTAATGTTAATGCACACCACAATTTTTAACCGCATTATGCCCGAGTTTAAATGACTGTCTAGTTTATGATCACACTTTGGGAAAATATATCTATTTACAGAAGTTTTTTTGTTCAGATCTTGTTAGATTATTTCGGTAATGGTATTTTAAGGTAACGGTATTTTACGGATAACGGTATTTCAAGAATATCGGTAACGGTATTTAAGCGATAACGATAGTCAGTTGAAAGGTGTTAGAATCGAGGACGGTAATTCAGCGATATTGACAGCCATCCCTGCTTGCGTATATTCTTGTGTATAAGCATTGAATGTACGTATGTATGTATGTATGATGAAATAAAAAAAAAAAATTTTAGAGGTCTTCCCACATTTTCACTCATAACTTTTGAACACGTTAACCGATTTTGATCATTTTCACTAGAAAACTGCTCATGATATCAACAAACAATTTGACTGAAAATTAGCAGTACCTCTTCTGTATTGGATGAGTATTTTGTGTTTCCACAGACAGACGGACGGACAGACGGACAGACGGACAGACGGACAGACGGACATGGCTATATCGACTTCTCTATTCATGCTGATCAAGAATATATATAGTTTATGGGGGTCCCAGAATTTTTTTAAAAGAATTACAAACATTTGACAAAGTGAATATACCCTCCTGCACTATGGGATGGAGGGTATAAAAATAACACATGTCAATATTAAGTTTTTCAATAAAAAAAGCGCGGTTTTTTTACGGTTTGAATTTTCAAAAAAATGTAAAAAAATATCCTAAAAGCAAACTTAAAGAAAAAAGTTTCAGCATTTTGATGATATTGTTTCATAAATAGATTGTCATCAATTTTTCATAGTATTTATGAAGTTTTCATAAATGCGATGAAAAGTTTCACAAATATGTATGACAAATGTTTCATAGACCTCATCATTTCATAAAAAAAATTTAATAAAATTTTTGAAACTTTGTATAAAAGCTAAAATTTTAGCTTTTTATAGAATTTTTTATTTAAAATTTAAAAATTAAAAAATTTTTTTTTTTAAATTTTTCTTTATTTTTTATTTTATTAATTAATAATCATATAATTACAAATAAATTCCTATTGCCCTAACCGAGCACTAGCTAATATGGCTTTCGGTGCGTTGTAGCGAAAACAGACTCCCGCACTGATAAGCCAGCACGCTACCAACTAGCCTACCGGGCGCACTTTTTTTTAAATTTTTTTTATTTTATTAATTAATAATTAGAAAATATCATTTACAATAAAAGACTGAAACATAATTGGCCTAAGTGACTTAAGTCAGGTGTTGGTATGAAACGAAAAATTGGAAATACAATTATTTGAATTTAAAAAATTTTAATTTTCATTTCATACCAACGCTTGACTTAAAAAGTCACATACAAAGGAGGTATCCCGACCCGGACCGGGAGATCTTAATGAACTTGATATATGTTGTAGAGAATAAAAGTTTAAGGTACCCGTGTTTTATTTTTTAGCTGCCCTATCTCATGTTTAGGCGTTATTAAGTTGGGTAAAAAATTAACGTATTTTACGTTTTTTCGGTATATTTCGTTCAATTAAAAGTAACTATGTATAGACAAATTTGGTATCAAAGAAAGAAGGCACAGTCTACAAAATATTTTCAAATTTTATTTTAAAAATGCTCATATATTTGTATAAATGTAATGAAAGTTTTTGTTAAACTAACTTTTGCAAATATTAAAACTTTTTATATAAAAAATGCAAGTCAAAAAAAATTTTGAAGAGGGGGAACAATTTAAAAAATGTATTTATAAAATGCATTTGCAATCAAAAATGCATTCTTCTAAACATTTATTTTTGGGTTGCATACGCATGAAAGATGAACGCTATTTGAATCAGGAAAATCCTATAACTACTTTTGAAAATAGATCTCTTCAAAATTACATACTTTTGAGATTGTTTTGAAAATTAAAACCCTGGAAAAATCGCGAATTTTTAAAAATTTTAAAAACTATATATGGAAATGTGTTATGAGCTCCATTGAATGTGTGTGTGTACAAAAAATGAATCAAGTTTAAAGACCCTCGGACAATTTCAATGTGATGTATCAAAGAATTCATGATATAATACAGTACTAGTCAATGTAAAATAAAAAAAATTCAAATGCTAATTTTAATTTCATTTTTATAGTTATTAGAAACTATTAAAATTGTTTGTTATTGAATAGATTTATGAATATGAAATAAAAAGTTTTTTTATCTTTTGTTAATATTGTCAAGGCGTAGTTGTACACCCAGAGAAAAGAAGATATAAGTTTTATCAATTTTCGTCCAATGTAACAATTTCATAAATATTGATGAAACATTACATAAACAACAATAATTATAATGTCCATATCATGGTGTCTTTGAGCTTTTTCTACACAAAAATAATGAAATCCTTACTAATACAACCTAGTCTTCATATAAAGGGTGTTTTTTATAGAGGAATAGAACTTTGAAATGTAATAAAACAAGGATGAATTTTTTAAATTGACATAAAATTTACTTTATTCGAAAGATAATCTTTTGGCATTATAATTTAAATATGACTTCTGGCATATGACAGCCACGGCTGGCTCGGACGTAGTCTAATCTGGAGGTCCAATTTTCGATGACTTTTTATAACATTTCTGGCCGTATATTAGTATTTCATTAATGTGATGAATTTGAATTTGTTTTTTATGAAATGTGTCATAAATACTGTGAAACGTTACATTGGATGAAAATTAATGAAACATTTCATATATATGATGAAGCTTTTTCTTTGAGTGTAGCCGCAAAACTTAATAAAGTGAACTTGTAATTAGTAAAGAACGTAAAGTATAATAAACACCTGAAAACAGATATGACTTTAAAACATATTTCGTGATTTTAATTATTATGTATAAAGTTTATTATTTAATGTGCTTTTTTCTATATTCTACACTTTATTTTGCCAAATTCGCAAATGAAAAATGTTATGCCCGACTTTGGGCGCCATTTTGTATAATGTACATACTATAAACATTGAGTCAAGTGTTAAATGAATAGTGGAAATTTTTATTTTTTTATTTTTTTTTATGCTTAATTAATTTATATACATTGTCTTCTATAAAACTTTAAATGTCATTCTGTAACCTTGTGTAATATGTCGTTATGTATATAAATTATGTTCATAACTTTATTACATGTTTGTAATAAAAAGATTTCAATTTCTTATAATTATGATTGATTCGATAAAATAAAAAATGTATATAATATATGGAAAATGATCGTTGAAAGATTGTAATCTTAATACGCTAGCGGCATAAATTATCGAAAAACAATTCTCCTTTATTCTAATACCGCAACTCAAAGACTATAAAGATCTATGTCTGGAGTTATATATTATATGAAAGTTTTATAGTAAAAAGATTTCATATAAATACTAATTAAAATTTCACTCAGGGAAAAAGTTTAATCATTTTAATGATATTGTTTCATAAATAGTTTGTCATCAATTATTAAATACATTTATGAAGTTTTCATAAATATGATGAAGAGTTTCATAAAAATGTATGACAAATGTTTCATAGACCTTCATCATTTCTGAACATGTATGAACTCATTCATGCTCAAATATGAAGTGATTCGAGGTCATGCATGTCCATATTCCACCATATAGGATTCATATATGTTCATAAGAGTTCATATGTTATCATATATATAAATATTACCTGAATTTTTGTGAATGTACACATATGACCATGTATGGAAATGTATAGAAATGTATGATTTTCGTTAATGCACACAGATGAACAGACATGATTCCTCATATGAACATATAATAATGGTTTATGAACATATATGACTCATATATGGATGCATGTTGACATGCATGAAGCTTGTGTGTTCATGTATGGATCCATATATGTCAACTTTTAAGAGGGTTTGCAATAATTTTTTTTTTTAACTCAAAATCTTCGAGAAATTATTTAAAATTCTAAAACATCAATTGAATATTATTTGGATTGTTTTTATTTTTAAATAAAATTTTTTTAATATAATTTAAAATTACGGAATTTTAATTAAGGCTTTTTTCGTTTAAGTTTTTAAATAGAAAATTGTAATTTTTAATTTCAAATGTAAATTTTGTACTTGATTTGCTGTTCTTACATTCATAGAAATTTTTTTAATTTCATTGCCAATAAAATCTAGAACAAGATCAGTGTTGTCAACTTTTTAAGTGCAAAAAACGCAACAAAAGTTGTGAAAAGCGTAAAAGCGTTATTTTTGGCTTAAAAAGCCTTACAAAAGTCAGGGAAATGAACTTAAGTTGACCATAAAACAATTTTATAATAGGATTTCATTCCAAACTAAAGTAACAACAGTTCTTCACCCACAACATCGGTGTTTAGTCCAGTATTTTGTTCGTTCTTTTTGAAAATATCTGTCAAACTTTTTACAAAAAAGTATGAATTTAACACACAATACATTTAAAATGTGGCAAAAACGTAAGATTTGATTGTGATTTCCTTAAGACTTAAAAAAATTTGAGTTTTCGACAATTTTTGCAGCAGCATTAGCAAGTTCACCATAAAACAGTTCTATAATTAAACACATTTCTTCAACGACAATTTCGGTGTGTAGCCTAGCATTTCGTTCGCCCTTTTGCGAAATTATCTGTGAAACTCCACATAAAAAATAAGTTTTGTATCAATTTAACATACAATACCATTTAAATTGTAGGGAAATAGTGACATTTGATTGTAATTTACTTAAGATTGTAAAAATTGGAGTTTTTATTGCAGTTTTAGGGCTTTTTGAACAAAGTGCTGTTAATTAAAAGTAAATTGGCTAAAAAGCACCAAAAGCACTAACGATAAATTACAAAAGCACAAATTAAGTGCTTTTTTGCACCATGAGCAAAACTTTGGCGTTTCGTGACATTGAAAAGTATGTCAAAAGCACTGAGTTGACATCACCGAACAAGATGTTAAACATTACATTATTTGCTCTCTTTTTGCTTGGGCAAATAGAAGAATAAAACACAATCAAAGTTAAAACAAAAGCGAAACTATTTTTCATAAGTCCGGCAATTTAAAAATAATGTATGGAAAATAAATGTTCATCATTGGTTTCAGTTTTTATAGTGTTTGTAATCCAGGAGTATTCTATGTTTTTCTCACTCTAACACAAAATATTAGTGTCCGACCGAACAGTTCGGCCAAAAACCTTTATTTTGTCGGTTTTTTGATATCTAGAGGCAATGATGACACATTTTGGTATTAGAAACATGTTTGTTGAGCCCATTTAATTCGATTTTGTGTATAAAATTTAAGAGAAAAGCCCAAGTTTAGCTATAAAGTTAAAAGTTCGGCCGCCCAACTATTTTCAATTTGGCCGAACTTTCTGAGGCCGAACAGTGAATTCATTGCTTAACTACAGACTTTTCTTAAAATTTGACACTCAAAATAGCATCTTATCAGCCCAATAAACATTTTTCCATCCGCCAAATTTGTCCATAATGCTTTAAAATACCGAATACAAACCAAATGCATTTCTGGCCGAACTGTTCGGTCGGACACTACAAAATATAAACCAGTTTTGAAGCAAATTAAGAAAATTTTAGTTTAGCATGTTTTATAAAACGAAGAAGTTGTATGCGAGTGCTCGAAATAAATAAATGAATATATTGCTTTTGTACAAGCTGTACGCATTTTGTTGTCAATAAAGCAAAAACTGTTTTGTTCGTGTTATCTGGAGTCGAATTATGGCCTTCGTGATAGAGTGAAATCTTTCGAAAACAGTTTTTTTAATGAGTAACTACAAAAATACTAATAACGAAAACACAAAGTTGTAAATTTATTTCTAATCATGTTTTCAATTTATTTTTGATCAGTGGTGATAATCTTTAACTTCGAACTCATATATTAGTTCTCATTTAGTGGGACAACTAGGTTATATGAATGTTTGATGTTTGCATGGGAATGTCACTTCTTTCAAAACGTGTTCTGATGATGGGAATTTAGAAAATTCCCGAAATAGAAGGTCGAAAAAACATAATTTTTATTTTTAATAAAAATTATATCAAACTTGTTTTTCTTCATATTTATAAAGATTTTCATAAATATGATAAAGCTTTTTCCTTGAGTGTATATATTAATTGCATGTTTTGTAGTTCAAGTTTTTTTTTTTTTTTAATTTTAATAGTGTACCAGTTTAGTTAGACAAAAGTGTTGATTTAAAAATGCAAATTATTTTGTTTATAAATTTTACTAATTTATAGCAAGAAATATTTGTGTTGTAGTTTTTACTTAATAAAATGCTATAATTATGATTACTTAGAGTTAATTTTTTATTGTAATCACTGAATATATTACATACAAAATATTTGCTGTATAGCAAAATATATAAAACTGATTGCCAGAGGCAGTAATAAAAAAAAATTGTATAATAATCCGGCTTTTAATAAAAAATATTAAAAGACTTGGTAATTAATTACTGATATAAATATTATAAACGAGTTGTTTGAAATGTAAAGAAGTTTCATAAAATGACAGTTTGAGATAAAAATGTAAATTAGAGGTGTTCTTAGTTGTATGTAGATTCTTTAGAATGGGATTTTTGGGCAAGGATGGGTCGAATTTGTTGCGCTTCTATTTAAAAATGATATATATGAAATTTGGTTCCAATCGGATAATGAAAGGAGGTCCCGAAAATCGATTGAAAATTCAAACTGTGAAAAAATTACTTTTCCTTTCAGTTTTTGCCAAATTTTTTAAATATTATTATAGTTTTTATTCTAGATTATAAATTAGTCGACATAAAGATATATTTGCTTATTCAAAAAGGTATACAAATCCAAAATCGGTTAAGAACTAGCTTAGTAATAAATACTGCCCCAGAACACTACCCAGCAAAAAATAGTGCTTACCCATTTAATTACTTATTTAATTACGAAGCGCTTCCAAAGCATATCCAGAAGGCATGATTTTTGTTCGCGATGTCCCACTTGGTATGTCTCTTTTAAGCAGGTGAAAAGCGCTTCTTTCATGTGCTCTTAGAAGCAATAAATTCATGCCTTCTTATGCAATGAGAAGCGCCTGTTTTTGTATGTTGACAAGATTAATGCTACATGGCGTGCATTCTTTATTGCTTCATTGTAAGTATTATTCACTGCTTCAAAGAAGGCATTTTGGGAAGCACAACAGAATGCCTTCCGTAATTGCTTTATAGTATGCAAGGCGGTGAAGCGCTATTTTGGAAGCATAAAATGTAGTTACAGCTTACCAAATCCAGGTTATTTTTTGCTAAGTAATGGGCAAATTATAACTAGAACGCACACGCCTTGCCTTAAACATTTTTGAACTTGATTACTGAAATATATTTTTTTTATTTAAAAGACCCAAAAGTGTGAGATATGAAAGAAGTTTTTTTTTGATGTCGTTAAAATGGAATAAGGTGATGTCAAAAACCGAAAAAAAAATTTGGGAGTGTTTTTCAAATGCCTAATTTTAAATTTAAAAAAATTTAAACTTCAACAAAAGCGAACAAATTGAAATTTGCACTCCAGGGACTTGTTTAAAACAGCTTTGAGAATGAAAAGAAAAAACTTTAGAAATATCCTGCGTTACTCTTGGGTAGTGCAACTATTTGATTTTTACGGCTTATGTGTAGTCATAAAATATTTTAAATCAAAAATTAGCCACTTTTGTAAATCTTGTTGTTTTATTTTACAATTATTACTCAAGGTTGAAAAAAAAATTGGAACAGCATTAACCCATGTGGACCTGCGGACCAAAAGACCACCGACTTATATATTTCAATTTACAAAAACCGTCACAGCTTTGCACACTAAAGGAAATTAAAGGAAATCCTGTATATGGATGGGATCGTTATTGAGGATTCAGATACTCTTGATGTTCTGGGCATGAGAATACAGTGTGATGTCCGTTGGACAGATCACATTATTCAAGTATCGAAAGAAACTTTCAAGTGTCTTGGTTTTCTAAACCGGTGTAAGAAATACTTCACCCCATCTGATCTCCTCATTATATATACCACCTACATCCGGCCGAAAATGGAATATATCTCCCATATATGGGCGGGTGCTTCAAAGTCTATTTTGGGGCTTGTGGATCGTATGCAACGGAGAGCGTTGATGCTTATCAACGACAGTAGGGTTTCGAACGCTATTGACTCGTTGGAGCATCGTCGGAATGTGGGTTGTGTGACTTTGTTCTATAGATACTACCATGGGAAGTGTTCTGCTGAGATAAGCCGACTCATCCCGAGGGACCGGGTCTCTGTTCGTACTACCCGCTTGTCAAGTAGATCTCATCCGTTTGTTGTCTATAGCCCGGCAAATCGCACAACGCATTACAGAGAAAATTCGTTTTTCAGTCGCACTAGCCGTATGTGGAATTGTCTCCCTGCGGAAGTCTTCCCTGCAAATTACAATTTAGAAAAATTCAAGTCAAATGTCCACAAACACTACTCCCTCTTTCCTCCTCCCCATAACCTATTTTCCTGATATCAACACAATGCAATGCATTAGTAGGGGCATCCCCTGAGTGTTGGTTCAACATAAAAAAAAAAAATATTTAAATGCGCTTGGTGTCAAAATGACCCTTAGTTGAAAATTCTTTAAAAAATATACTGTGTTATGCTAATATTTTTCAACTAAGGGGGTCATTTTGTAAATTAGCGTCACACATTTTGTCATAATATTCAAATTATGTTTCTTAAAACTCATGAGTCGTGAGAAAAGCTTTGTCGTTTTTTTTTTTGTAAATTGAAATAAATAAATATCAGGTCATTTTGGACCGCAGATCATTTTTTAAACTTGACTAATGATGGTAAAATAAAACAACAAAATGTACAGAATGAACTCAATTTTGATTTTAAACAATTTATGATAACAAATAAAAATCAAATCGTTACACTACCCAAGTGTACCGGAGGATCTATTTAAAATTTTTCATTTTAATTTTCAAATATGTTTTAAACAAGTCTCTGGAATAAAATTCTCCATTTTTTGATTTCGTTGAAGAAGTTTTTTAAAATTTGAAGTTAGAGATTTGAAAAACAACCCAAAAACTTTGTCTGTTTTTGTCATCACTTTAGGACAGGTTAACGATATAAAAAAAAATACTTCGTCCATATTACAAATTTTGAGTCTTTTGGATAAAAAAATTATATTGTGGTAATCACTTTATTTTTTAAAACTCTCGTAATGTTAATGTAACACTTATAAAAAAAATTATTCCATTTTTAGCATACAAAAATTTTAAAACAGCTTACCATTTTATATTTAGTGTAAAAATGTTATTCTTACCTGTAAAGATAAAGGGAAAGATAAATGTCTTTAGTAAAGAATTTAAAATACAGATTTTAGTGTTACATAGAAAAAACTAAAATCGAGATTGAAATAAAATATTTGTTAATTCAATTAAAAATTTGATTGCATTTCCTGCCCCTAAGGCAATTGCAGTATCAATTACAATAATTTGTAACTATTTACTTCCCTGTGTAGAAAAGCATTACCATATAAGTGGTTATATAAAAAAAATTGAATTTTTTGGTTATATTTGATAATTTTTTTAAATTTAGACACTTTTTTATATTTAGTTTTAGTATTTTTTTTAAATTATGACGATTTAAAATAGAAATTTTAAATCAAAATTGTTATTAAGCTGGTCAATATACATAAAAAAACAAAGCTCACTTGTTGCGCACAAAAATTGTAATTTTTTTGTAGTCTAGTGTAATTAGAGTGTAAAGATTTCACAAATATTTCATTACTGTTATGTATATATGTAAATATTAGCAGTTAGTCTTAGTATAAAATCTCTTTTATATGATAATTAATAAATAATAAAATTAATAAACATATCATTTTGGCGACGAGGATGGGATATCTCGTTTGCCAATGGATAATAACACAGAAGAGGCCGAGGGCACTATTTGGTATATTATTCGAATATTTACTAACATACTTCGGCGAAATTAGTTTTGATGTAATTTTATTTTTCAACATTAGGGAAGCCAAAATACCAATGTTTTCCCACATTATTAGGAATATAAGGGAGATAGGCGCGTCGTTACTTTAAATCAAATTTAATAGAATATTTCTTATAGTTTTAATATTAAAGCGTAAAATGTGAGACATTATATGGATATTTAATTTATTTTATTTTAATTATTTAAGACATTTCTTGATTTAAAACGCAACAAATTTGGGAAAAGTTTTCTTTATTTCTCAACATAATCTCCTTTTAGCTCGAAACACTTTTCCCTGCCATATTCAATAACTTTGATACACTGTTTATAGTAAGAAATGTCTAGCTCCATAAACTAGCCATTAACCACAGACTCCACCTCTTCATTGTTGGCAAATCTGTGACCACCGAGCCATTCATTCAAGTTTGGAAATAGAAAATAATCTGAGGGAGCTAAATCTGGTGAATAATTCGTACTTTAATTCATTGATTTTGGCCATCGCAATAGTGGATGTGTGATTTGATGAAACAAAACTTTCTTTTTCGCCAAATGCGGCCTTTTTTCTTAATTTCATCACTTAAACCCTTCAATAAGTTAGTATAATTGATTGTTTTTCCTTTTGAAGATAATCAATAAAAATAATTCCACGTGCATAGCAATAGCCGCCATGACCTTAAATGCAAATGGAACTGTCTTCGCCTTCTTTGGACTCAATTCTTCAGTCCACTGCTTTGACTATTCCTTAGTCTCAGGTGTGAAGTGTTTGGCCCATATCTCATCCATTGTTACGAATCTATGCAAAAACTCGTCTTTATTCACGACGATGTTTTTGTTCTACTGTGAGCAAACTCGGCACCCATCTTGCGCACAACTTTCTCATTTCCAAATTTTCGGTCAATATACGATGTGTAACACTTTTTAAAATGACTATTATTTCAGTAAGCTCACTCAACTCCAGCCGACGTACCATTTTCTGGATTTTCTTAACCGTTTCTGGCGTGGACACCTCAATTGATCGACTACTGCGGTGTTCGTCTTGGCAGCTCGGACGGCCTCGTTGAAACTCTGCCACCCAATATTTGACAGTCGTAAACGATGAAGCAGTCTCCGCTAGAGTAGAATCTAGCTCGGCTTTAATATTGATTGCACTGAGACCTTTTAAATGAAAGTATTGAATTACATATCGGTGAGTAATTTTTCCATGTTTACAAATTCATTGAGATCGTTTATTTTTGATGGCAAAAAAAAATACTAAACAACGTGGCGCCTTGAAACTTAAAACATATCTTTTATAAGGTTGCCACTTTCACCAAGTATTTTTATTCAAGCTAACGCCGCCATCTATACTTCAGATCGGATAATTTAGGGGCCGCCCTCGTATCTTGTAAATTATGTCTTTCCTAGTAAAAAGGTTTATATATGACCACATATGACCGTATATAATTATATCCAAAATTTGAGTCAATCCAATTTTATCAGAGTTCACATATATTTACATATACCTTCAGATATAATTATATATAATTTCAGATATATAAGGTTATATATGAATATATATGGAGTTATATATAAATATATATATGGACTCTGATATAATTCGATGGAATCAAATTTCAGATATAATAATAAATGGTCTTATATGATCATATCTAACGTTTTTTACACTGGTTCTATCGAAATAGTATTTATTTATGGAAACCCTTTTCTTAACAAAATACAAAATACAATATAAAATCTAAATATTTTTTATTACAATCTTTTAAAAATATTAACCTTCTAATTGTGTTTTTGCTATCTTTAAAATATTTTGAGTAATATATAAAAAGTAGACATTATTATTCACTCTTTATCTTTAGAAAAAAATTTTTTTCTATATCGATAAGGTTGTCCTAATTAGATTTTCTCACTTTTTTCGACATAATAAAATTTGTAATTAATTACAATTTTAAATTCAATTATGCGTCTCTTTTATGCCTTGTAACAAGATGATAAATGACTTAAAGTTAAATGAAATGTAATTAAATAAAATCAATAAAAATTAGTAGATACAAATAAAAACGTATTCACTTCACAAAAAAAAAACTGCAATGGCACGATAGATCTAGAAAGGTCACATTCAAAATCTTTTCAAATAAATAAGTTTTAAAAAATCGGTGGACTAACTAGTATAACATTTTTAGCATTTTGAAATTTTAACTTGCCTTTTTTTTTTGTATTCTTAAATGAAGTGAATATCCTAAATATTTCAATAAGTCACCTTTGGCGTTAAAGAAGTTTAAAAAATATTTTCATTATGGTAATAAATTTATTTAAGAAACAAAGTACTAAATAAATAATAAAATAATGTAATTATAGGAACTGATTTATGTAACAAACTGTTGTTCAAAGACATTTTTACAACCGTTAAGATTAAATAAAATATAAAAAATAAAAACAAGACAAATGCCAATAAATTATTTAATATGATTGGTTGGACTCGTAGTAGGTGTTGCAAAATGCTAATTAAATATTTAAATTTATTTTCAAAAAAAAAAAAAAAAACAAATTGTACAAAGTAAAAGTAAATCAATTAATTAATTATAAAATCTCCAGCAAGAGACATTTTCATAATTGTCAAAGACATATCGATGGTCATAAGTTGACAAATTAAAGCTGACATAATAAATAAGGATAACAAACGTCACATTTTCATTATAACGGTAGTTGCCTACAACGTCCACATCGATACCGCTATGAAAATTTTAAAACCGCAATTCCAATAGTGTCATGTGTCTTCTAATATCACAGGGTTTGTTTCGACATCTTCAGAATTCCATTAAAAAACGGGCGTTTCAGTATTTTAGCGTTATTGTATCTGTGATTCAAGATATTTCAAAATCAAACCGGTAAAACAGCGGTTATACAATGATACGAAAATATTAGTTATGTTTTATATTGTGTAAAAATATCATTTTAGAATAAAAAGAGAAGAGAATATATTTTAGAAGAGAATATATTTTATGCGGCTGCAAAGACTATAGAGAAAGGAAAGGTCCGTCTGCTCAAAAAGTGTCGGACAAGCACTGGGGAAACAAAACTTGCAACGTTGGCAAAATGTTTTTAAAACCATGAAATATTAGGTCTAAAAATTCGTTTTCCAAAATAAAATTAAAAATAAGTTCATGTATAATTTTTTTTGTTCAGCCAGGATTCGAACACTGACCGCCATATTGGCAGCCGGCTGCTCTAACCACTGAGCTAACGAGACATATAATACTTAACCCTCTAACTGGCAAACGAAGTTTTGCAACGGAATTCATACCATGTGCTCCACTCGAAAAGCAAATAAAAAGTTCTTTAACAAAATTGTTTGTCGTTGTCTAATTTAGGTGGTATGAGCCAAATATTTTAGTGTGTATTTTGAAAACTAAAGCATACAAAAGAGAAGTTTTGGACAAAAAATATTTCTCTTACCAAGATATAACCATGCTCGAAAAACTAAGAAACTAAGAAGATATCGCGATTTTCGCTTTTTAGAAAAAGCGAAATTAGGCGAAAAAGTATATAAACTTCAATTTATATTGCTCAAACTTCAACGCTTTGCTATTAATACTTAATGTCTTGTTTCTGTAAAATTTCATAAAAATCCATCTATTAGTTTATAAGTTAAGACGATGTCCTTTAGAGGAATCCTGATAAAATGTTGTGAGTCGTTGGACTGAAGTAAAGACTTATTATTAAAGATAAAGCTTCAATCTTACTTATATTTTATTATAAAGAGTTTTTAGTCAACTTAAATTGGTTTTCTAGATTTTTGAAAACTATTTTTTGTTTGTAAATAATTAGTTTTTGAAATTTTACGAAATTTTGATTTTGAATCTTTCTTCACACTTCTTTCTCTCGTCACACTAAAAATTTCTTAGCAAAATATTTAGCAAATTTAGTTTTCTATCGGAATATATCAGGGACCGAAAATAACAGTTATCCCGAAAACTATAACTCAAAAACTCTCTATGTTAGAGTCAACGGAGACGTATATTATTATATACCAAACGATTCGTATTTAAGTGCTCTTTCAGAATCTATTGTGATCTTAAGGAAACGATCTCAACTCCACAGTTAAGACTTATTTTTCAACGAAAAAATAAAAGATCGGATGAAACTCTTAAGAAGAGAGTTTTATTTTGCCTTCATTAAATAAAGCTGTTTTGAGGAGTTTTATTTTTTCCGTCTGAAATAAAACTCTTTTGAGGAGTTTTATTTTTCCCGTCAGAAAATAAAGCTCATTTGAGGAGTTTTATTTTGAAACTCATTTAAGGAGTTTTATTTTTCCGTCTAAAATAAAACTCATGTTGTTTATTTTCTTCTTTTTTATTGACTTTATTTGCTATAATGTGTGTAGTAATTTATTTATTTAATTTAATGAACATAACTTTTTCCAAATTTTCTGCGGAAAGATTTGAACGCAGGTCGCTCAATACCAATTTAAGAGCAGAGAATGCTCTTTCCACGCTTACCTGGGTTGCAGGTACACACTGTATAGTTTTTGGCAATGTATACAAGTACGGATAGTGTATTCTTTTAGCCTCCCAGAACTCAAAAAGAGTTTTATCTATCGACAAGGGCCTTGCAGAAAAATTGTCGATTTCATAGAAAGCTTTTTTTTATCCTCATTATCACTTCCTTCGCTTTCTTGTTCCATATCTACATACACATATAAGAAATAAAACAACAACCATTTAATAATAGGAATCCAACAATAACAAATTAAAACCCACATGTTTTCATTTTAATGACGATTTTTTCAATTGCAAGGCAAGTGATAAGATTACACTGCCTTACAAATTGCAAAGATCTGGCAAGCGGCAAGCTTTGAGTGTCAATCTGCATAAAATGAGTTTATTCTCTGACGGAAAAATAAAACTCCTCAAATGAGTTTTAAAATAAAACTCCTCAAATGTGTTTTAAAATAAAACTCCTCAAATGAGTTTTATTTTAGACGGAAAAAATAAAAACTCCTCAAAGAGTTTTATTTAATGAAGGCGAAATAAAACTCTCTTCTTAAGAGTTTCATCCGATCTTTTATTTTTACGTTGAAAAATAACTGTTTTGGATGTTTTTTTTCTTTTTAAGCCACAAACAACTGTTATAAAGGAACTTTTTTGATATAACTTATAACCGTTACGGTCCCTGGAATATATTAATTTCTAAATATAAAAAGCTCATTGACGCATTTGTGGTAAATTTTATGAAGATTGCCCTGAGGCAGCCTTACCCGTTTGAGGGTTAAACTCGTTTTCATCAAAATCGTGTTTTTTTAGTTATGTCAGTAGTAAATGATGAAATATTAATTTTGGTCTCAATATAACCATAGTAGCCAACTAACGTTATTATGGAAAGGCGTTGCATGCCTACCTTAATAACAAATGATTTAAGCTTCATTTGGTATTTAACTATCTGATATGATGCATCAACTTATGACCAACTTTATTTAACTTACAAACAAAATTTTCGTATGCAAATTGCCAACAAATATCTTAAAAGATCTCTGAATCCATAGAGCTTAAAAAATAATAACTGAAATATTTTTGTTTCTATTAACCAAGAAAAAGACAACGCAAGTCTAAGTCTTAGAATAAAGTGAATTATTTCAATTTCAAGGTAGAAGAGTACCAGTCAGCAGAGACGACTGACTGACATTTTGCAGGTAAATGAGAAATGTTAAAGGTAGTAAAAAATAACACTTGTTTCTTAGTAGACATTTTTTATATTTGTTGTAAAATGTACATAAATTTGTAAAATTGTAAAAAAAAAAAAAAAAAATAGACGTAATGAATGAATGCCTGGGTAAGTGAGTGATAAACTTGTACTTATAAAGAATATATGAGTTTTTATTTATTTTCTTTTTATTAAAATGTAGACGAGGAAAAGGACAGACAGACAAACAGACCTTAGCAACATTTATAACATTAGTAAGTTGTCATATGAGAGTTGGATTTGGGGGAAAAGTAATTTCAATAATAGCCAAATTTTCTAAAAAAAAAAAAAAAATCAGACAAGCGAAAACAGATTAAATAAACAAAAAATGTTTATAATAGTAAGGGAATGTTCGCTAATGTGGCTTGTTCGATAAAGTGGATATTTCGTTTTTTTTCGCATTGCTACATGAATATGTCAAAGCTGACAACTATGATTAAGTTCAATTTCATGACCATATAAGTGGTTATATACACTCAAAAAAAATGAGTTAGTAGAAAAGTTAGTAAAACGTCTTGTAAATTAGGTATACTATTTTTCAACAAATTTTTTGCTAAAATTTTAGTTATACTTATTCAGCTGTTCAGCTGTTTTGAACTAATGTTTTACTAATATTTTGCTATTATTTTACTAATGTTTTACTAATTTATTTTGCTAAAGAAAAATTGTGCTGATATGCTTGCCCATTTATAGTGTGAACGACAACCAAATTGAAAAATATACGCAGAATGAATTAGATGTCGCGGCATGTCAAAATGAAGTAGTGGCGAGGTAACTGATACAGAAGTACAACTCTTGTGAGACATATATAAAAAATTTGCATATCTGTTTTTCTGTTTTAAAATAAAATTGTGGATTAAACAACTTAAATTTTGCGTTGTCAGGGGCTTGGGTTTTTCGAACAACGAAATTCTCAATAACTTCTTAAGTAAAATCACAAAAAGTGTAATTTTTGTAGTGTAGTAATATCTTGGTATGAGGAATAATTTATGCATAAACTTAATATTTTTAGGTTTTTATATTCGCTCTGAACCTATTTTGGCACATATCACCTAAAGTAGGAAACGAAAAAAAAATTGGTAGAAGAACATTTTGTTTATTTTTCGTGTCGATCACGTGGTATACGTTTCACTTCGAAAAATCTTAGACCGGTTTGAGGGTTAAAGATTATGGAATCCCAGAATTTTTTTCGATCAGTGACAAATGGAATGATGATATATATCACTATACCCTAATGGAGGATATAAAAATTGCTTAAATGAAATATGGCTAATAGATACACTGTCAATAAATTTTAAACTGTTGAACTAACACACCAAAACTCCGGGACACGTGATCTTAATTTTGGGTCGTAGAATCCAGTGGTATACACCGTTTTAAAATATTAGTCAAAATAAAGAGTTATTTTATTTTCAAGTTTGCTTTATTTTTAGGGGAAGACATGTTTATTTGTTGAAACTCAACAACGCTGGCCGCCCATTTTTAGGTTATATTTTCAAATTAAATTTGAGGATTCGAACCATATGATACTGAACTGATGGTAGTATAAGTCAAAGGTTATAACTTTAACATTTGGAATTGTATATCCCCCTAAAGACCGACGGTCACTATTATTAGATTTGATATAAGTGGTTACATAAGTACATATTTGGTAATGGTAAGTACGTACAATTGTCATTACAAATCTCATAACATTTATATGGAGATGGCGGGCAAAATAAAGACATTTCATTCATATCAAATATATGCGGTTACCAATATGCTTACGTCTATGGACAAAAAGAATATGTCTAAAAATAAATTTTCAAAAAATTTAAATTTAATAAAAAAAAAAAAATTTTTTATAGAAAAATGTTTTTTAATAAAAAGTGCTCACTCGGGTTTCGAACCTGGGACTTCAGGTTGTAGAATAACCGCTTTTCCATCTGATCTATCTCGACATGTTATACTTGATAGATAAAAACATAAATGACCTGCTTGCACAAAATGTCATTACAGTCTAGCTTACAAAAAATCAAAGGTAAGTAGTTATATATGTACTTACAAGAAGTGAAAAAATTAGTCTAAAAATAGAGTTTCAAACAATTTCTAGATCATTACCTTATATTTAAAATAATGATAAAAATAAGTATTTTTTGTATTAAAATATTGGAAAAATTAACTAGTTATTAGGAAGTCTTTATTATTCGTATTAAAGTAATGCAGAGAGTAAGCGGGTGTCAATAATGGTAGTAGGAAATAATAACGATATGTCATTACCGTTTATACATTAGGAATAAGTAAAAATATAATGAAAAAAATCGATTGAGCCAACGTAACTAATTAAAATTTTTTTTTTATTTTTTTAGTGAATTTTTGTTGGCGATATTTTTTTGCAAAATTTTTTCTGTGCGAATTTTTTTTTTTCTTGAATAAGATTCCAAAAAATAAGTTTTTCGCCTCAATTCATGAAGGGTATACAAAATTGGAAAAAAAATCGCGAAATATTTTTACAAGAATTTTATTTGCGCGAAATTTTTTTTCGCGAACTTTTTCTTTTTTCATTTACCCCCATTACTTCTTTAATAATTCTATTATTTCATATATTTTTACTAACATAATCCTCAGAATCTAATTTATATAGGGAAATAACTTATCCCCCTCTCCAATATTATATTCTAACATTTCCTGAATGTAAAGACAAAAGAAAGAGAAACAACCCTGCTTAGTTTATAAAAATTTAATAAAATACAATTTATAAGAAATTCATGAATGTTACACGTTCATATCAAGGAAATAATGATAGATGTCAAATTCAGTGGGGGAGGGGGGTTGCATAATGTTGGGTTAAAAATATGTTGTAGTGGGTGGTTGTTTTGGTTGATTGGTATGATGATATTTGTTGGCCAACTTTACCAGTTTGTCGAAAAATACTTTCACAATTATTTGTAGTAAGAAAAGAGGGATGAGTCGACAGGAATGAGTTAAAATTTTTTTTTTGAAATTGTTTTGTATGCAAGGATGTGATTATTTAATACAGGAAATAAGCACAAAACGTTAAAATTTTCTTACATTACATGTAATATCCTGTATATATCGTCACCTAAAATCCAAATGGCCGCAACTAACAAAAATTCAAAAATTGAATTTTTTTATTGATTACGATGTCGTTAACTAAAATACACTGTCCCACAAAAATTTTAAATGTTTACGTCCAAAAATACCGATTTTGCCGAATCGGTAAAATCTAACGGCCGTAACTGTAATTTTAATATATTCATTAACCAAAAAGTCGTGTAATTCGGTTATGTGCCTTTTATGTAGGGTGAACATTTTTTCTGACAAGAAATCAGTACAAAATTATTAAATATTATAAATCTAGTGATGAATTCTAAAAAACACAGCGAATTTACTTTCCCTATTTCGGATAAAGTGGATATTTGCAAATAAAATTATGACAATTAATTATGTAACAAATTTAAGGCTCAGCTAGTTTCAATGAATTAAATTATACACTGAGAGAATTATAAGTATGAATTAATTAATGAAGTATCGCTGGAATTCCTCCATTAAAACTTTTCATCGGTTATGAAAATTTTTTTTTTAAACGAAATTGATAATTACTTTTAAACAACATATAGAGAAACAACTTTGAAAAAAACCACTTAGAACCACTGGTTGACACTAATGTGGGCGCTGTGGACTGTTACACAGATGGTCCCGGGTTCGATTTCCGGTGACGGCAATATCAATTTAGAAAAATAATATGCATGAGTTTTCTATCCCTCATATGTATCGCAGCTCCCACCTTCGGTGTTCCCATAGCACTTAACAACACCGAAGTCAAATAATGAATCAGGGCTATGAACCAAAAAGCTTTAATAAGTTCGCCAACTCTCCATCAGGTGGCGAGCAACAACTGTTCTAAGACTTATCATCTCGCGCAATTTCAGTGTTGCCATGTTTGAAGCCCTTCATCTTTCCCCACCTTTCATCTCTCCACTATCCAATTTCCAAAGAAAGCAACACATTAATAAATAGGAAGAATTTCCTGAGTGTTGCTTCTCTTTCTTTAAGAAAAAATAAAAATAGATACTAATCTATTCATCATGTGTAAAAAATATTATATCGAATTCAAGTGCTTTCTTGTATAAAATTTCAAATTAAAAAATGGGTACATTTATAATGGATAATTTTAAAAATTTCGTTATGTTTCGTAAAAAAACATATCATCTTCGAAATTGTTGATTTCCAGAAATTTAAATTTTCAACTTAAATACTGTTAAGCATAACTTCAAGTTACAAAAACAGATATATTTATATCTAATTAGATATAATTTAATATCGCGGATATGAACAAATCTCGGATAAAATTGTATCAAATTAATTCTAATTTGATATAATTAGATACATGTAGAGCACCCATTTTTCGGACCAATTTGTATGTGCACTTAGAATACTATGTAGGTAAAGATCACTGCAAATGTAGTTAAAAACAAATGAAATTTCACTTAAAGAAAGAACGACTTACATTTCAGTAAATTCAACTAACATTCTCATTTGTTTTTTAATGTTCAAAAAATAAACAACAATTGTAGTAAAAATGAACCACATGTTTGTAAAAAATTAACAAAAATATCTTTTTTATTTATTTATTTACTAATTTATAATCATATAATTACAAATTATATACTATTATCCTAACCGATCACTAGCTAATATGGCTTTCGGCGCGTTGTAGCGAAAAACAGACCACTGCCTCTGGTGGGAATCGAACCCACGACCCCCGCACTGATAAACCAGCACGCTACCAACTAGCCTACCGGGCGCACTTTATTTTTTTAAATAACAAAAAACGACAGTAAAAAATTAATGTAAAATCATAACACAGTCATTTTATGTGGTTTGTTTTTTTAAATGAACTACAATTTTAGTAACAAGTTTAATTTGTTCTACAAATAACTGATATTTACATTAAAAATAAAGAAACTGTATTACAACCTAAACAACTATATATTTTGAAAGCAGAAGTTCCCTGTGCGTGGGAACTTATCAAATAAGATATAGTTATATTAGACCCCATATTAAAATGTTTACACGGGTTGAACTGCTCAAATCAGTACAAATGGTCAGCCTACTCTTATGTAATAATTTATATTGTTTTTTGTTTGATGAGATCTTTAGCCAGATCGAAATACTAGTATCAACCTAGCTAATATGTTTGATTTGCTTTAGTTTTGTAAATATACGGAGATTGAAAGCTCGTTATAATTGAAAATAACAAAAAAATAATCTCGATGTATATAAAAACAAAAAACTAATATAACTGTAAAAAATATTACTTGAGCCAGAGTACACATTAAAAATTGTTTATATAAATAGAACATTTTTGGTCTTCAAAGTTTAGTAACGTCATGATGCTTGATTACTACGAAGACAAGAATGAATTAAAATTGAAGATTAATAGGTTTTTTGTTAAAGCTCTGCCAATTCAGGAAGTACTAGCTTTTCCAAAACTTCTGGGTCTGATGAGGTCTTTAGCCAAATCGAAATACTAGTATCAACCTAGCTAATATGTTTGATTTGCTTTATTTTTGTAAATATACGGAGGTTAAAAGCTCGTTATAAATTGAAAATAACATAAAAATAATCTCGATGTGTTAAAAAATTTTATTTAATTTTATTTTCTGCAAAAAAATTAATTAATGTAATAAATTTTTTTCAAAAGTTTTTAAATAGCTAAAATGCGTTTTGTTTAAAAAATACTTACAATAAATAGATAAAAATAATTACTGCCGAAAAAAAAGTATTTTTTTAACCTAAACTTTTGTTTTATTTTTTGCATACATTCTTGCATTGGAGTTACGTCCTTTTGGTTTCAGAAAAATCAAGTAAAAAAGGACGTAACTACATTACTTAAAAACTACTATTTTCGCATAATTTTTTTTTCTCAGAATCAAATCTTTATGTAGTTTTTTAATTATAATGTTTTTTGTCGCTCCTGTGAAAAATTAAAAAGTGTAGTTACGGCCTTTAGGATTTTAGGTGACGTTGTGTGTGTCTATTAAAAATAAGGCAAGAACAATTCAAAAGCTGGGTGGTGGGTAGTTTTTGGGTAAATAAATCTAGAAATAAGCGAAAAAAAAATCTAAAAAAAAATATATAATCTAAAACATAAGACGTATGCTATCAAAAATAAAACTTGTCATTTAAAGGACGACAAAAAAAATGTAGAAACAAAATAATATGAAAATAAAAAATTATAAAAAAATTTTACAAAAGAATGAGAAAAGATTTTTTTTGTACAAAAAAATGCAATTACTTTTTTGATGTTGTAAGCAGTAATATTTCTTTTTGCCATCAACACTCCTTATACTTTTACAGCCGGGGTGGTGTTCCTAGGGGAGATGTTAGCGTTTACAACTCAAGCTGAGATGTGTTAATATAAGAGAATACGGTAATGGTATGCAAAATTAAAAACTTGGTAATTACCTGCCAGATATTTCATAGAAAAATGTAGAAAATGTATACGAATGTGATAAAATATAATGTATTTTTTTCTCCTTCTTTTTCTAATGACAGACAATCAAGTAAAGAAATTGTGATTGTATTAAAAAAAAAAAAAAATACACAAATTATACGCATTATGACAAAATAATGGAATAAAGAATAACGAATGGTAGACAAATGATAAAATGTGTGTGTGAAAAAAAAAAAATATTTTAAAAATCTTCTGGGTAAAAAACATAAAAAAAAAATAACAAATATATGTTTAGCTTAAGGGGTTTACGCTCTTTAGAAACAAATAAAAAAAAACCCACAAAATTTAAATCACCAAAGGCTAAATTTATAAAAAAAAGTCTTTTTGTAAAAAAAAAACATGATTGTCCGATTATAAGAAACTAATATGGAGATTTATATAATTTTATTTAATTTAATATGATCCCATAATTATATAAAATTTATGAAAAACTGCATTAATTTAATGAAGAGTTTCAATGGACAAGTTCCAGTGATAATTCATAGATCTAATGCAACAATTCATTGATATCATGCAGACAATTCTCTCAGTGTATGAACAAATCAATAACATCAAACGTAAACTAAACGAGAATTTTTATAAACTCAACATAATCTTCTATTTTTAAATAACTATTAACAAAAACTAACAAAATTTACAGTTTTGGTAGTTGTTTATGCTCTTTAGAAATCAATAAAAAAAAGAGATAATTTAAACAATTTTAAAATAATGACCGAAGGCTAAATTAAAAAAAAAATCTTTTGTAAAAAAATGCAAAATGATTGCCTAATTAAAAGAAACTAAAAAGAAACTAATATGGAGCTTTATACAATTTTATTTCATTTAATTAGACTCCATAATTAATTATTTATGCTTTAAGGCTTTTATGCTTCAGGCTTTTGGTATTTTTAAATAATTTTTACAAAAAGTCTCATCGAAAAAAGCAAAAAATAGATTTTTACAAATAATTATTTATCAGCTCTGGATTATAATTTTCCACAATTTTTTTTTATATGATTAAGGCCAAGATATTAATATAAATATAAATATTAAGAAAATGAAAATCCTCTTCTTAACCTCAATATTTCTAAATTAAATTTGGCAAATGCATATAAATTAAAAAACTAAAAATAATTGCGACTGTCTATTTGACGTTAAAATAACACTGTACTAAAATACATTATAAAATTTGCCATGTGGCGATGTCTCAACTTAAAACACAAAGTTGTCAACACTGAACGTAAAAACCATACGTCAATCTGTTAACGTTGTGAAATAGAGACTGAGAAGATTAGAAAAATAAACAAAAAATTTAAAAATATAATATTTGTATTTGTTAGTGTTCGTCACTAATAGGAAAGAAAATTGCAATTTAGCTGCATTACATACGAGGCCATACTTAGGTGTGATCGCTAAACGGTATTGTTACGTTTGTAATGTAAGAAGAGCGCAGGTTTAATTCTTACAGAAGCAGGTTGTTGACAATCTGACAATTATAAGACACAAATAATAATATTTGAAAAATCGCTGATGACGCCTGTCCATAAAAAGGCAGAAACTAGTCTAGTCTGATTTAAAAATTAATAGTGTTTATAATTTTTAGAGTAAAACGTTTATGAAAATGAAAACTATTCAAGTTCGAGGCCATACTCTTTATTTCTTTATTAGGATATTGTATTAACAAATAATCTTTACAGTTTTTGTTTTCAAATTTATTAATTGACCACTTTCAGGAATGTGTTGATAGATATATTTCGAGAATTTTCTAGGTTCCCATCATCAGAACACGTTTTGAAAGAAGTGACAATCCGATGAAAACATCAAACATTCATATAACCTAGTTTTCCCACTAAATGAGAACTAATTAAACTGAATTAAAGTAAAAAATTAATAAGAAATTAAAAAAAAAATATAATAAATAAAAATGATCTTCCCACTTCGGAATCGTTCTTGCAAATCCAACCACTTTCCACCTCAACCTCCATATAAAAAATAAAGAATATATGAACTTATGAACTTATGAAAAAGCCCTTCTTAGGATGTTATTAATTTAGATACTAATTTATTTATATAGTGATACAAATGCTGTTTAAAATAACTTTAGTGTAACATTTTAGGCAGTTGTTACCTATAACTTCTATGAAAGCGAAAAATGTGCGTATGCTAATGCTTTGGACGTCAAGTTAAAGGGGTTCTTAAAGCACTACTTCCACTTTATTTTGCTAGGTTGTAAATATGGTAAAACTATGATAAACCATAGAATATATACAAATAGAGTGACTACACTACGCATGCCTCTCAGCAACAAATACCGAACTCTGGCAAGCAAATGAAAACATTTTTGTTTACACAAAAAAAAAATTGCAACATGTTGATAAGAAATTGTTGCTTAAAACCTCACTATTATTTTGCTTTTATTTTGTTATTTTCTTTTCAAATTTACTGTTTTTTAATTTTATCTTGCTTATTTTATTGTTAAAATTTTAAATTAATAAACATTTTTAAATGTTTATTAATTAGCTGCCATAAACAGCTAATTGATGATAGGAACCTAGAAAATTCCCGAAATAGATCTATCAACACATTACTGACAGTGGCCAATTAATAAATTTGAAAACAAAAACTCTATAGATTATTTGTTAGGACAATATCCTAATAAAGAAATATAGAGTATGGCCTCGAACTTGAATAATTTTCATTTTCATTGCACAATTAAAGGTTAAAAAAACATAGTTTTTATTTTTAATAAAAATTATATCAAACTTATTTCTTTAAAATTTTTAAGTGATAGTTTAAATATTCAAATTGAAATTATTATTTTTGCGTTACTTACCATTTTACTTAAAATTTTCTCAGTTAAAATTAATTTATAGTGCTTGCAAGTTCTAAGGCAAAATTCCAAACTTATTTAACAGATTGTGAAAAATAATTTGTTGTAGGCTGGGCCATAATCGGATTTCATTTTTGCCTAAGAATGAAATGTTTTTAGAATTTCTAAAGACATTTGTTAGGCTAAATCACAAACTCAATGAGAATTTCTTGTTCTTGTCTAGAAACATGATTTACCATTTGCAATGTCAGAGAAAAAAAACAAAAAATTAAATTATAATATAATACAATATGTTATTAAACGTATTTAATATAAACCATATGTAGTAATATATTAATATGTATAGGATCATTTATATATGATTATATGCGCCATATCCATATTCAGCTATATAAATCAATATATTTATTTATTTATTTATTTATTTAAGTCTATGGATACAATATCCTTACAGACTAGCATATAAAAATTAAGATATTTAAAATAAATTATTTAACAAAATTTTAAATTGGGAGTGAGAAACACTTATGTCTAACTTATTACAATAAATATTAAATAATCTCATAGATCTATTTAGTGGTTCGTTTAATACATATTCAGTTAAGTGTATATCAATATGAAAAAATTTACTTATATTTCTAAAACTTCTTGGTGGAACATATATTGAAATTAACTCTAATAGCTCAGGAGAATCAATAACACCACAAATAATACCATGTAAAAAAGTTAAACTTGCAATAATACGACGAGTTTCCAGAGTTTTTAAAGAAATAAACTCACACTTATCTGCGTAAGAAGGGCTAGAAAAAGAAGGAATGTTAAAATGATTCGGATAGTTAAAACATGGTAGGGCAAACTTGACAAACTTTCTTTGAATTCTCTCAATACGACCAATATGAAGAGCAGCATTAGGACTCCAAATAAATGAAGAATATTCCAATTTAGATCTAACAAACGAAGTATAAACCACTTTCTTCGTTATGTGATCAAAACATTTATCCAAATTACGTCGAATAAATGCGAATAAGCTTTCGGTACAATAAAATTTAAATGACTGGTGAATGATAATTTAATATCAAAAACTACACCAAGGTCCAAAATTTCATCAACAGATGACAATACATTACCAAACATTCTGTAATCAGAAATTATAATATTTCGACGTCTATGAAAAGACATACTATAACATTTAGAAATATTAAAGGGTAAACCATTACAATTTTACCAATGAACTAGATTATTCAAGTCCTCCTGAAGGTCAAAAACATCCCTTACAGAAAAAATTGGCTTGAAAATTTTGAGATCATCAGCATACATTAAAAATTTTGAATTTTTTATATTTTTATATAATATTATATCACAAAAGATATGATTATTTATGAACGTTTTTACTCGGGTGGCAAGCACTAACCCTAAAATACCGATAACGATTTAATGACGTTTCACGGATCTATTTTTAACCTTAAAATAACACTAACGAAATAACTTAAAATACCGATAGCCCAAAAGCATACAAACGATATAACTAAAAACACCGTTAACTTTAAATTACCCTTTCAAAATATTTCTAAAACACCGGTAACCTTAAAATATTCTAACGAAATACAATTTTTGTTTTCTCTCAAAAACATCATTACTTTAAAATTATCAAATAAAAGTTCATAAGAGTTACTTTTGTTCATCATAACTCCAAAGAAACTTTCTTTCCATAAAACAACATTGAAAAATTAGCATTTTTTGATTTCATGTCATTCGACTTTCTTCATATTTTGCACAAAAAGATTCTATTGTAGATCTTAAAAATTTAAAAAAAATGAAAATGAACTACAAGGTTAGTAAACAATTAAATTTGTTATACAAATGACTGACATTTACATTAAAAATAAAGAAACTGTATTACAACCCAAACAACTACATATTTTTAAAGAAGAAGTTCCCTGTGTGCAAGTTCCTGGCCCACCGTGCAATGGGATACATATCGCACGCCTAGTTCAAAAGTGACTCAACTCAAAATTTTTAATTTTTCAGAAATCGAAAAAAAATATTTGCAACTTAATACCAATTGAAACATAAAGAAAGATATAACTGTTGTTTAGCAACAGTTAACAACAACAAAATACACTGATATTGTTTTTATAGATAAGCAAGTGTGTTGTGCATATAAAATTAAAATTTTGAGTTGAGTCACTTTTGAACTAAGTGTGCGATATGTCCCATGGATTTTTTCATAGAAGGAGTTGCAAAAAAATATTTTTGATGGCACTTTTGCTGATAAGTGTTTCCTCGATAAACACGAATCCGCAGAAAAATTTAAAAATTTTCAGCAATTTATGTTCGTTCTGCAAAGTGTTAAGAGTCTTTTATTTGCAGCTTGCAACATATGAGTTTAAATAGTATTAATAAGCAGTAGTATTAGGGCCAACTGCATATAATTCGTCGCCAAATTCATTATTTTTGTTCGACGAGACCGAACCACTTTTACCACTTAAGTCGCATCAGGGGTTTTGATTTAAAGATCCAGCAAATATTACCAAGAGGTGTTTTTAAAATTTATTGGAATATATTGCACCGACTGTATCGAAAGGGCTATACAAAAGATCCCACGTTGGGCGCCATTTCTACATTATTTATAAATATTCGCTAGTAAATATTCGCAATATAATACAAAAGTCGAAAGTCCTTGATAAAAAAAGGCCCTACGGTGAGCGCCATTTTAGTTTAGTAAAATATTATTCGTTAGTATTAGAATTTGTGTTAATAAATTTACAGATCGTAGATTGTGGACTTCTAGTTCTTGATCAAAGTAAATTTAACTGTTTTTAAATAACTTAAATTTTAAATTGTAATAAACAATTGACCTTTCTCAAACATTTTCTCAGATTTTTATCCAGTATTAATTCTAAAATAATTATAAAAGCTATAAATATCTTAAGAAAACATTAGCCAAAATTTTAATTTGCATATGAATATAAAATATACTTGTTGAAACCCCTTTTTCAAAAGTAAAGTGCTCAAAAAACATTTAATGTTGAAAGTATACAATACATAAACCAAACAATTACTTCTTTACGCGTAAAATTCAAAATTATATTTGTATTCCTATTAAGTATTTAATGTTGTCTGCTTCTTGTTTTTTTTTTTTCTTTTTGCTAAGAAAATTCAATATCCTTTTGTTACTGTTATCTTGGCAAATAAAAAATAAACTCAACAAACTCAACAGTAATAATAACAAATTTGATTTAATTTCATTTAACAGTTGAATCAACCACCATCGTTTCTTTAATAAAATAACTTTATTTCCTTTTAAAATGTTTGCTGGCATTGGCGTTTAGAAACAACAATAACTTTTTACATTTTAAAATATAAAATCTAATATAATTTCCTTACTTTCTGAAGAAGAAAAAAAAAGTAAACAGCACAAACACCCTTTTTTCCTCAAGGTTTTTTTCAGAATAATCTCAGTTTTACAGTCAAGACACAAACTTGTCCCTTTCTTTGCTTTTAAGGAGGTTGTCAGTTATTCTTAGGAAAGGTAAAGAAAGAGTTAAGGGTTGTTTGTTATATGCGATATTTGTTTGCCATCTTCAATGTCATTTTTATATTGTCTACATTGGATGTAAAGAATTCATACGCAAAAATTTTTACATTTTGTATTCATCATAACATTAAGAAATGAAAAGCTACAAATAAGAACTTTAAAAATTAAAAAAAAAAAAATACAGAAAAGATTTGAAATTATTTGCGAGACTTAGCGAATTTTCTCTTTTTAGTCAAAATGGACTAGTATTGATTTTGAACACTATATTTTTATCGATTTTTTTTCATATTAATTCTGAAAAATAATATTTAGTTTTTTTTATTTCGTTACTTTTAACATTATTTTAAAAATTTCAATTTGAACTCAACATGTTGCGTTCGTTGTAATACTGTGAGGTTTTAGGTTAACAACTCTGTATGAACCTATTTCATAGTATTTTTTCAAAACCTTTTAAATTTTTTTCTGGCAGTAACGAATCAAGTCCAAACTGAGCACAAATAATATCGTAATAAAGTATTTCTTATTTAAAAAATAATAAAAAGGTTTTTTACAGTTTTATTAATATTTAATTTACAACGAGCCTTTAACCTCCGTATATTTATAAAAATAAAGCAATTTAAACCTATTAGCTAGGTTGGCACTAGTATTTCGATCTGGCTCAAGATCTCATCAGGACCAGAAGTTTGGAAAAGCTAGAACCTTCAGAATTGGCAGAGCTTTAACAAAAAACCTATTAATCTTCAATTTTGATCCATTCTTGTCTTCTTAGTAATCAAACACGTGGCTAGGGTCTTTTCCTAACAAGCATCATGAAGTTACTAAACTTTGAAGATGAAAAATGTTTTATTTATATAAACAATATTTTAGTTTTTACTCTGGCTCAAGTAATATTTTTACAGTTTTATTAGTTTTTTGTTTTTATATACATCGAGATTATGTTTATGTTACTAATAATTTATAATGAGCTTTCAACCTTCGTATATTAAAAAAAATATAACGCAAATCAAACATACATATTAGCTAGGTTCATACTAGTATTTCGATGTGGCTAACGATCTCATCAAAACCCGAAGTTTTAAAAAAGCAAGAGCAAAGAGAGCGTTAACAAAAACGCTATTAATTATTAATTTTACTCCATTCTTCTCTTCTTAGTAATCAAACACGTGGCTAGAGTATTTTCCTAACAAGCATCATGACGATACTAAACTTTGAAGACCAAAAATGTTCTATTTATATAAACATTTCTTAAGTTTTTCCTCTTTCTTGTATAGTCGAATCAAATATATAGATGGTTAATTTTTTTTTTTTTTAATATACAACAATAGATGATAGTACGATACAACATTTGCACCTACCCAATAAACATTTATTCAAGCCTTTGAGAAATTTAAAAACATTAATTTGATATCAATAGTATATTTCCAGTAATTTTCAAATGAAAAAGATCTGCTCTAAATTTTATATTTGAAAAACATTTGAAAACAAATTGAAAAAGTTTTAAAACTTTTTTTAGAAATTCAAAATTTTTATATATAGTTCGTTTTCAAGTGCAAGCAGAAAAAAGTCACTTTTGAATATGTTTTCAGGCAATTATTTATATGTTTACAATTATTCAAATTTTCAAACCTAAACAAAGGTATATTTGCAATTTTAAAATTTTTAGATATTATGTTTGGGACATGCAAACATGCAAATATTAAACATATATATATTTGCAGCCAAACATATATTTGTTGGGCGGTAGACGGTTTTCACATTTTCCAATAATATATATTTTTATAGGCAACATAATTATAATTGCAAGCAAACATATAATATTTGAAGCATGGGAAACGGAAATGTTTTCCAAATGAAAGTATATTACCAGTATTTATATTTAAAGCAGGGAGTTTTTTTCAGCGCGTGTTTTTATAATACAAATCAAGGCTTGAGATTTATAAAAGATATTTAATCAAACTCAAATTGTTTTATATAACTTTTCCTATTGTATTAATACCTTAGAGAATAGGTTATATTTTGATTATTTATTGAATGTTTTTCTTGTAAGGCAGGAATCCCGACTAGAACCGGCAGATCTTAATGAACTTCGGATATGTTGAGGAGAATAAAAATTTAAGGGACCTGTGTTTTTTTTTAGCTGGCCAATCTTATGTTTAAGCGTTTCTAAGTGGTGTCAAAAATTACCCCATTTCATGTTTTTTTCAGTTTATTTCGTTCTATAAAAGGTAATTATAGACAAATTTGGTATCAAAGGAAGAGTTTTTTGAAGACACATTCACTGGTGTACAATAGGGTGATAACTTTTTTTGGACAACGTTCTCCCCAGGGGTTTTCTAATGGTTTTTTATAATTAATACAATAATGATAAAAAAAAAAACTATTTCAGTTCAATTCGGTAAAAAAAACCTTACGCACCGACAGCGATTTCTAAAATGCCTTTAATATATTTTTTTTTAAAATTTTTTTTGATAACAATTTTTTTACAATATGGTTTATACATATGTAAGTAAGCAAATTTGGAAGAAAACTATTCCATTGACTCGAAAACGGACTTTACTATTGAAATCATTATATAGATGTGATGGATGTGATGCCTTAATTATATAGATGTGATGGTCAGACGTTGAGGCATCAAAAAAGTTTTTCTTTTAACTTTGTTTGATTCAAAACTTTAACGCGTTTGGTGCGTAACCTTTTTTAACGATAGCGAAAAACTAAAAACGCAGTTCTTAATATTTGTCCATGTCCTACACGATTTTGTCTGGGGAGATTTGATATTTGCAAGAAATGCAAAAAGTTATTACAATAGTGTACAAATTATGACTAAAGACTTTCAATTATTTTTATTATTCAAAAAAATGTGTTTTGAGTAACATTAAATCTGACGTTTTATTACGGAACTTTAGTTTTATGAAGCTTAAAATTATGGATTGTATTTCCCATTTAATCAAGGGAGTGTCTTAGACTTTTCCGATATTCAATTTTTATGCGACTTTTTCTGAATTCAAAAATATGGCAACTCTGGGTCTACTATATAGGCAGTATGGCTATCAAAATTTTTGTTTTCTTGAGTAATTCAATCCTGTGTACAAATAAATCGAGTTTTCGTAAATTAAAGACAAATTTTCATACAAAAACAAATTAATTTTTAACCCCTCGTTTTAACCCCTAAAAGTTAGATCGAGCAGCTAAAAGTAAATACGTGTCTATTTTTTTACTCTTTTACAATATATACAAAGTTCATTGAAATCTGTGAGTTCGGGTCGAAAGACCTCCGTTGTAAGTTTAAATTATTGGCTGCCCTACGTAGTTGGCATATAGGGTGACTATTAAAACCCTTGCCACAGTTTCATTGTCAGGGTCAGACTTGTTTTAATTATTTCTCATCATTTTTGCTTCTTTATATACAGCTCAGAATGTCCTTCAGTTATTATGTATAAAACAATACTCCATAAACTTAGTGGAAATCTGATTTCACGAATGATTCATGAGTATCAAAATTGCACCATTAAAACTGGTCAACTATCATAATAATCTAATGCCACACTTGCTAATTGATATTTATGTTCAATCCCTCTTTCGATATGTAACCCCAAAGAAATAAAAGTGAACTTTAATTAAAATAGAAGGTTTGTGTATTTTTAATCGAAGTAATAGATTTTATTAAAGATTTCATGCCACGTTGGAAAATATGAATTTTAAAATCTTTTTCCTGTTCGTCGCTGGTTTGTGGTCTAGAAATCAATTAATAGCCAACCATTTGGGGTTTTCAAAACTAATTTTTGTTAAAAACGACTGATTTTTGTTAAAAATGTGCTTAAAATTGCTTAGGTTCCTTTTAGGCTAAAAAGCGATATATCGCTTTATTTCGAATTGGAAATCTACACTTCAAATTCTTACAATTGTCTGCTTAATTTGATGTATAAATCTTGTTTATAAATTTTCATTTCACAAAGTTGTGATGAAAAAAAAAATGTAAAAAATTTTTCGTAAGCATTCTTTATGTATTTTATATTTTATTATATTGTCATTTTTTTTTTGTGACAATTTTTTTTTTATTAAAATAACATTATGTTTTATTCTATATCGTTTTATTTTATTTTTGCATTTTCAATTCATACTCTAAAGGATTTTGCCTTACAAGGAAGGAACGCTGATGGGTTCCCTCCGATTGCCATAAAATTTGGATATGTAATAGAGGGAACAGAGTAAATAAGAATGAGCCCTTTTTAGCTGCCCAATTTCATATGCTAAAATTTTGCTGCCAAAATAACAAAATATTCCGTTCTACGTTGTTTCCAAGCTTCTTCAAAGAAATAACAAACAAATTTGGTATGAAATGAAAGTTATTTGGATGACCTTTCCATTGGTATACAAAACATAGTTAAAAATTTTAAAATAAAAAGAATTTCGAAAGAAACTATCTTTTAAACCCTAACTTTGCAGTTGGGCTGATATGTTTCTAACCGATTTTTTAGTCTTTTCGTCTCCTCTATAGTATATTTGAATTTCATCGAAAACTTGAAAAACCACCCAACAGACTTCCCTTGTTAGTACTATCCATATGAAAAAGATTTTAGGTTTTAAAATTTCATTGTTATTTGTTTGTTATTCATGCTGAAATTGCGTATAATTTTCATTCTTATTTTCCGTCTTCTTGGTCGTTGAGTTGATTTTTATTTACATATTGAGAATAGTCGAATGGAATACAAATTGAAGAAAAGAAAACATTTTATTTAATAGATGTTTATTGGCTTTTGCATATGGTGTGTTTAAAAAAAGAGATGACATAAATATGTTTAAAATTTATGTGTGCGTAATCTTATCAAAACTGTTTAAATGTTAAAATAGAACATTAGATCATTACATTAAATAGGCCGAAGAAGTTTAAAAACTCATTATTATTGTGTACTACATATATGACGCCAAACGTTGGGCCTAATATTATAATAATTTTAAATGGTTTCAATTTTGCTGCTATTACAAAAAAAAACTATAAAGCCTTAAAGTTGGGAGTCATTTTTATACACTCAGGAAGATTCTGCTTTTAAAATTTGTAGTTGTTTGAGTTGTAATATAGTATCATTATTTTTAAGTGACAAAACAGTCATTTTTAGAAGAAATCTAATTTTTGACTACATTTGTTGTTCATTTAAAAAACAAACCACACGAAATTACTTTTTTTTTTTTTTTTTTTTTTTTTTATAATTTAACCAATACTCAGGGGATGCCCCCTACTCATGCAGTGCATTGTATTGATCAGGAAAATAAGGTATGGGAAGGAGGAAAGAGGGAGCAGTGTTTGTGGATATTTGATTTAAATTTTTCTAAATTGTAAGTAACAGGGAAGACTTCTGCGGGAAGTTTGTTCCACATACGAATCGTTCGACTAAAAAACGAATTTTCTCTGTAAAAATTGCGATAATCTAACTAAATTCTGTGCTATTAACTTTAAGCTGCGTGTAATAAAATTTATGTTTAATGTTTACGTTAAAAGTTTATGTTAAATGTTTAATGTTTTAATGTGAACCTTTTAATTTTATTAAGACCCCTTGAAAAAGTTAACATAAAATTGACGAAACGTTGGGGAAAATGTAATAAATATTTTGTTTTGTTTACTTTGGAAAAATTAGGCCCTACTAGCTTATGAAAAATAAAAACTGCAAATAAGTGTTTGTTTTCTTTACTACATTTGTGGTTAATTATTACAACATTTGGGGTTAATTTTTTTAACCCTAAAAAAAATTGACAATGTTGGTTGAATTTAATGAAACGTAAGTCGACCTTTTTTCAAGTGAACTTTAATTTAATTTAATTTAAAATACTCGGCTCTCGTTTTGTTCGAGTAAACGAGTAAGTCGATTTTGAGGTTTTCAACGTACTCGAGTAATCGAGTTAGATTTTAAAATTACTCGAGTAAATCAAATAAATTCAATAGATTTATTTCATTCATTTTTCCTTAAAAATTAATAATGAAACACAAAATAAATAAAATACTTGAAGAGCATGTTCGCCTTGCATTCTTCTCAATATCCTCATCGCATGAAGTTCTAAAGTTTTAAATTAGAATTTTTAAGTCATTTGTGTAATTGGGTAGGTCGTTACTTTCAGACAAAAGGGAAAGACACAAAATTTTTCTTTTTTTTTAATATTGTTTGTTTTTGTTCATACTTCCTGAAGATGTCATTCAAAGAATGACGAAATATTGGAGATATATAAAATAATAAAGGATATTTTTTAAATACAAACATGACCTAGAGCTCAATTATTTTATAAAGTCATTCATTTCAAAGGTCGAAAAACTGTTCATAATTTATAATTATATAAACTTTTAATTTATTTGATTAAGTTGAATATAGAATATATGATGTAGATATTTTTGAAATTTCTATATTTAGTTAAGATTTAATCTCAGGTTATATTGAGAAAATTTCCCATCTCTTAATTGTATCAATCAGTTTCCATGTGAAAAAAAAAAACTTTAACAAAAAGAAAAATATATAAATCTTTGCAAAAAATCATTGCTATCATAAAATTATTTATCTTCATCACAGAAACTATTACCACGCCCTATCATGTCATAATATAAACACCATACACGACATACAATATCCAACATTTAAGATGCAACAACGAAAAATACAAAAACAACGACATTTAACAAAACACTACACAACAGCGAACAACAACATACATTTTCATTAAGATGAATATAAATTTTTGAACATGGATCAAACAAATTATATACGCATACTTGAGCAACAAAGCATCAGTAAAGAGCAACATTGGCAAACAACATTCACTATCAGCAACTAAACGAGCTAGCAACCAACCCAGAAGAACAAGGGACACTTTTAATAAGAAGTGTTTTTTTTTTGTTGTTGTTCATGTTTATTAATAAAAAAAAAAAAATGAAATGGAACAACATATCAGAATTGCAGCACAGCAACACTTTTTTTCTGAAATGCATCTTTTGCACTAAATGTCAACTTTATAGTGTAACAAAATTCACTTACCATGAACTGTACACACAAACTAAACTTTACACTCGGTTATAATGATGTTGATGTTGCGTTTATGAAAATAAACAAAAAAAACAATGCACAAAAAAAGTTATATAATGTCAACAACATTGTTGTCAATAAAAATTTATAGTGAACAAAGATTTTTAGGAATTAATTCTTGTAGAAATAAATGTTTAAAATACTCAAAAGCATTCGTTTTAAAGCTAAAGGAAAGCAGAGAAATTTCGTCTTTTTAAACTCTCGACAGATTTTTCATATTTTTACTAACAAATTGCTTAAAGTAATGACAAACATTTATAACAAATTTAAAAACCACGCCCACTTGATAAGGGCGGTATTTCAGTTTTAATAAAAAATACATTTATAATTATATTCTGTATTGTAACTATTCGTAAGATATGACTTTATGAGTTTAAATTAATCATAACTGGGTTATGCGCAATCGGGAAATTAAATTTTTTTTTATGAAATTTAAAGAATTAATTCTTTTAAATTTCTGCCATTTATAAATACGCACTTTATAAAACATCAACAATTGCAAATCAGTTTTTAGCAAAATGAAAGAAAAACTTAAATCATGAGAATCAGAATCATAAAATTTAGTTTTGTTTGTTATCGTCTTCTGAAAAGTTTTAAGAATGTTAAAAGTTAAAAAGAGGATGTCTGATATGAATGATGAGTGTTATAAATAACACACACTCATGATACTCATCATCACTTAACAGATTTTCAGACAGAAAGTCAGACGGACGGCAAGACAGGCGTACAGACAGTTTGGCGAGAAGAACAGACGGACGGACAGCCCGATAAAAAAAAACACATTGAGTTAATTTTTAATGTTGGCTATGGTAATGCAATTTCATTGATATATTCTCGGTACACTGCACAGTGGGGGTGTATCACAAATATTTTAGAAATAATTCAGCCATTTCTTACATATCGGATTGCCATGAAACTTCACACAGCCATAATCAATGTAATTTCAAGCTTAAGAAGGGCCGGCTAAATCCATCAGGCGTTGTGCCGTTGTGGTGTAATGGTTAGCGCGTTGGACTGTTACACAGATGGTTCCGGGTTCAATTCCCAATGATGACAACAACAATTTAGAAGAATAATATATATGAGTTTTCTATCCCTCATATGTATCGCAGCGCCCGCCTTCGGTGTTCCTTTCCATAGCAATTAGCCCCACCGAAGTAAAATAAAAAATCAGGGCTATGAATTAAAAAAAAAATGCTTCAATAAGTTCGCCAATTCTCCATCAGGTGGCGAGCAACAACTGCTCTAGGACTTATCATCTCGCGCAATTATAGTGTTGCCATGTTTGAAGCCCTTCATCTTTCCCCACTTTTCACCTCTCTACTATCCTCTTTCCAAATAAAGCAACACATTAATTAATAGGAAGAATTTCCTGAGTGTTGCTTCTCTTCAAAAAAAAAAAAAAAAAAATTGTCTCCAAAGTAGGACACCTCGGGCATTCAAAAATATTTAGAGTTTGCCAAATTTATATTTATCAACCGATTTTAAAAAAATCAAACATTTTTGTAATTTGCTTGTAATCAATATATACGCTTACTCCAATAATAGATAGGGCTTACTCATGTGGTTTACCTCTTAAAGTGCAAAAGTTATCCTCATTTGAAAATCAAAATTTAGCATTTTTGCAAATACCTGGTGATATTAAGAACAAGTTATTTAATTAAAAAAAAAAGTAGAATAGAATGCCACATCTTGTTAACGCTTAAAATAAAATGCCACTAAAGTTGTAAATTATAAAAAAATGTGATTTTTGTAATTTTTTTTGTCAAAAAGATAGCAAGACTCTTTTGCCTCCAGATTTAAAGTTTCTTCAGAAACACATATAGTATTTATATTTTTCTGAAAGAATACTAAATATAGTTACGTTGGTTATTGTTCTAACCTTAGACCTCTCCGAATTCAACCATTGTTTACTTAAATTTCAACTTCAACCTACTTTTTCTCTGAGTGCCCCACCGAAATTTTAAAATAAAAAACGGGGCAAGAAGGTCCTCTAATTTAGTCCAAATATGAAAGCATTAGCCTTTTTTAACATCGCTTCAAATGTGGACAAGACAGCAATAAATGTAAAAAATCCCGTTTTAGGAATTTTTTTAAGTCTTTTGGGAATTGTAGGATATACTTTAGGCCTATGTATTAGGGTGGGGCGATTAGTATGGAAGGAAACAAATCTTAATGGGCGCTTCGCGTTTCTGATTCTTGGGATTGTACTGAGCAAAAAAGTCCACTAGACCATACGTCTACGGTGAAAATCGAGCTTCCAGATTTTGACTTTACGGCAAAAAAGCCCTATTTTGAAATTAAAAATTAACCCCTTAAACCCCACCCACAAATATGATTGATGCATTAATCTGCTAGAGAAGCTCCTCCTACTTCCTGAGATATGTCCATCCCACACATTGTTACTTTCACAACATACGGCAAAAAAAAGCCCTATTTTGAAATTAAAAATTAACCCCTTAAACCCCACCCACAAATATGATTGATGCATTAATCTCCTAGAGAATCTTTCAAAGAAGAGATTGATACCATAATCTTGGATAAGCTCCTCCTACTTCCTAAGATATGTCCATCCCACACATTGTTACTTTCACAAAATACGGCTAAAAAGTCAGAATCTGGAAGCTCGATTTTCACCGTAGACGTATGGTCTAGTGGACTTTTTTGCTCAGTACAATCCCAAGAATCAGAAACGCGAAGCGCCCATTAAGATGTTCAAATCGCCCCACTTTAAAGGCAGATTACAAAAATGTTTCATTTTTAAGAATCGTTTGATAAATATAAATTTGTCATGCTCTAAAAATTTTTGAAAACCCGATGTGTCCTACCTTGGAGTCTAATTGATCAGCGCTATAGGATACAGAAGGATCCTGTTTAAAAATAATTTATTTTTATAAAAATTTTTATGTTGCTGATTTAAAGAAAAACTGAATTATTTTTTTTTTTGTAAACAATATTTCAAAAACAAAATTTGAAATTAAATTCTAAGTTAAATTGAAATACAAAATGAAAAGTATATAGGGAATGATTCCCTACAAGCGCCTGATGGATCCCTTTTTTGAAACTTCAGCTTGAAATTACGTTGATTATGGTTGAGTGAAGTTTCATGGTGCGTAAGAAATAGCTGAATTATTTCCAAAATATTTGTGATACACCCCATTGTGCACTGCATTAAACTAGAGGCGGTTACGATGACAATGTTTACAACATGACATCAATACTAACTATAGTTTATAGTTGCTGATTATATTCCCGCTGATGTTACTGTTGCCGCTGCTTAATGTTCTCGTGAAATGAAGGGTTGTTGCTTAGTTTAATGATAGGGATTTTTTTTTTAATTACTACGTCGTCATATCTTGTAAATAGTTAATACATTAGCTTCTGTTAAGGATTTGTGACTGACTAGTTGTTTGTTTTTTTCCACTTTGCCAGATTCCCATAAATTTTTATTATGCCACTTAAAAACTGAAGAAAAATTATTCAACATAAACTGATTTTTTGCAAAAAATTAAAAACGTAAAACTACAACATCTTAAATACTTAATTTTTATGGTATTGCAAATTTTATAGAAGTTTTATTGGATTGTGAAGCAGTAGTTGTTTAAAAAAAAAAATAACGCGGTGATGTATAAACTTATGACCCTGGGAAAAACTTTTTCAAGATAATACAATTGAATTTATGTTGTTATTGATAAATTTATCATAGTTCTGACATTAATAAGAAATAATACAAATTTGACTGCATATTTGAAAGTTGGGTTAGATGTTGATGATTTGTGGAACATAATTTGTTTGGGATTCGTAATATTTTTGAGTTGAGTTTATTTTGGACCTGCCAAAATATTTAGATATATATTATTAAGTGTTGTTCTCATATCATGTTGTGCTCCAGAGAAATGTCAACAATTTACTTGCTATCACTCATTAGCCTCACAGTGATTGTTTTGTAAAACCAGGGCGTATGAGTAATATTTATTAAATTTATATAACTCATACGTTATCAATGATTAAACCCTCGAATATACGAGTTTGTATATTTAATGAAACTAAATTAAACTGATTGACACAAAAAAAAAAAAAAAAACAATCACCAAAATGATTTTGTTAAATTCCATTTTCTTGACATATTCAGGCGTTAATGGCATGAAATTTTTAACCCTTCACTGCTCGAAACTCCAGATCTTAATGGAATTTATATATTTTATTACACACAGTGAAAAAAAGTGCCAACCGTATCGAAAAGTGTATTTTAATGGTAACAACTTATAAATTCAGTTAGTACAACGATATTTACATTAGATTTCGGCATATTTTTAGTGTTGAAACTAAAATTTAATTGAATTAACCGAACTTTGTTGTAAAACCTAATGTTCAGTTGTGCAAAACGACTGAAAGCCGTAATAACGGAATTTGAGTCCTAGTAACCAAATTTCAGTTGGCAAATAGCAAAACTTTTCTCTGTGTGTAGTAAATGACAAAGAAGTAGACATCTATTTCAAAATTTTATATCTAGTTATATATAATATGATAAAGTCATATATGCCTTTCAATGGAGCCAGATTACGCCTTATATTTTAATATACAAATACATCTGATAATTTGTATTAAGATAATTTTGTATATGGTACCTGATATTATTATATTTCTCCAAATATTATTATATATAACTACATAAGCCATATAATAATAATCCAAATATATGTAGTGATCGATATGATTATATATGGTCCCATACTAAATTTTATTTAACTATATGTAACGTCATATTTACATATAACCATGAACACAGTGAACAATTTTGCCAATTGAAAGTCGATTACTACCACAGAAATCGGTTGGCACAATTAATTATTGGGTTTGTCAACAAAATTCGTTTGAAACACCTAAATTTAATTTGCAACACCCAAAATGTTCATATTAAAATATGGTTGAATTAACTGAACTTATTAGTTGTAGCAAACAAAATACACTTTTTACTTCGGTTGGAACGTTATTTTTCTGTGTGTATTAATTTTATAACGAAATCATTTTCAAGTGATTTCTTTTTTATAATTTTAAATAAAAAAAAAAAAATGGGCATATTTTATTAGGAAAAAAACACTTAATAGTATATTTTTTAAACATTAAACTAGTTTTGGATAATTATGTGAGCAAGATTATTCAAGTTCAAGACCATTTGCTTTTTTTAACAAAACAAAAAAAACCGTACAATGTTAAATTATTAATTAAAAATGTCTTCATCCGCTAATTTAATGCTGACTTTATCTACTGACAGTAGTTCCTTACATATTTCATTTTGCGTCACCGAGAATCCTCAGAGGATCAATGTAGAACGGGTAGAAAGAAGATTTATCCAAATTATAATATTTACATAAATAAACATTGCACTTTTTTTTGTGTAACAAAATACAAATGATCTTGAACTTGAATAATCTTGCTCACATGAAAATTTATGATAAGAGTTTCTCTTTTTTAGTTGCATGAAACTCCTTGCCCTGGTAATTATATTTCTGTATGTTCTACAATTATATAATGATATTTTTTATCGCAAATATAAATTTTACACTTTTTTACAAAAACTGTTTCTTAACAATCTTTAAAGTGTAGAAATTTATTTTTTACATAAAACATACAAAACTTTTAAAATTTCAATCGACATTTATTATTTCTTCAATTTTATTTAACAGAATGAAAAAGTGCATCCATCCAAGTTTGTATAATTTTCCGCTCAAAAATTATTTTTTGTAATATAAACATTTTCAAAAAATGGATAAAAAAATTTCTAATGGTTAAATCCAAACTTTTCCGGCTAAGCGTGCTCAAAAATGGTTAAATCTAGCCATAAAATGGTTAAATTGGCAACATTAAATTTAAATAATATTGCTTTAATTTCATTTCAAAAACGTGATTTTATATAGTTTTACCTTATTATTCCAAATTTGACATCCAAACTTTACTATTCCTAAATCATTTTGAAAAATACTGTATTAAAGGGCTATTTTATGAATACAGCAGTCTAGGGGACATATTATAGAACTAACACGAATCGAAAATAACCTTTGGAAGATTCACTTAAGCCAAGTTGAGGATTTTCGGAAGTGATTTTTCTGCATTTTTCATAAAAAAAACTTGAGATTTTCCAACACAGTAAAAAAAACAAAATTTTGATATACAATTTTTTACTTAAAGAGCTTGAAACATACTTTTTTCAGTACAATTCGCTATAGGGGCTGTAAATTTAGTCTAATCGAAATTATCGTTTTTTTTTGTCGTTAATAAGAGAAAATATTTCTTTTTTATTTTATTTTATTAATTAATAATCATATAATTACAAATAATATACTATTACCCTAACCGAGCACTAGCTAATATGGCCTTCGGCGCACAAGAGAAAATAAAAAAAATAGTTTTCGTAAAAAAAATCGATTTCGAAAAAAGCTATTTTTTACTTTGTTCGAAAATTTTAGATTATCAAATGAAAAGCGCTGAATTAATATATTTTTCGTAAAAAAACCGATTTAAAAGAAATCAAGTCAAAGAAAAATTCAGATTTGTATAAAACTTTGTAACAGACATTTCACCGAACTTTGGTTTTTTTAAGGAGAGTTAAGTTTCCTATCCGAATTCGGTTCTGCGACATATCACAATTATGAAATTTATCCCTCCTATTACTACTTTATGCAATAGTACCATGTCCTTTTTTAAAGAAAAATACCTAAATTCATTTGTCGAAATTTTTTTTTTTATTATTTCACATCAATCAAAGTATCTTGTAAAGAATATAACAATGTGGTAATTTTATATTACAGCTATTTATAAGTTAAGTTTTTTTACACTTCGGTGTTATAACGAGCACTTAATAATCCTTAAAGAGGTATTAAATTACAAAATTAGTATTCTTACATGTTTCATCTCATCATCAAAGTCGTTTTTATATTTTTTTTATCATATAAATAAAACCATAATCAAGCCTTGTGTCAAATCATTTAAGTTTTGAATAAACATTAACAAAACCCTTTCGGACATTAACCACAAACAATACAGGCTGTCGTTATTCTGTTACATTAAGAACACACAATTTAAACACGATTTAATACAAAAAAATCTAAAAAAAAAAACTACAACATGTTATAAAAGAAAACCACCACAATATCGAGAAAAAAAACAAAAAACTTTAAAACCTGAATCCCTACAAAAATCAAAAACTTATAAAAACCAAGGTTTAAAATAACAAAAACATAAAGTGATGATTACACAGTACTTATGTTTAAAAAGGGTTGTTGACGACTACGATGATGATGATATAAGACTTTTTTATAAACCAAAAACCAAAAAAAGTGCATATAAAAACATGTTGGGCATATAATCGATGGTATACGTACGAGGGCGGTAGCAAAATTAGTCGACCTAACAATGGAAACACAATAAATTAGGGAAAATATTTCTTTATTTCTCAATATAATCGCCATTTATCTCGATACACTTTTCCCAGCGATATTCAATAGATTCGATACCTTGTTTACAGTAAGCCATCAACCGCAGACTCCAGCTCTTCATTGTTGGCTTTATTTTACCACCGACATAGTAAATAATCCAAGGGATCTAAGTCTTGCTAATAAGGGCGTGATGAACCAATTCGAACTTTAAATCATTTCACAATCATCTTCCCAACATCTGCATGACGCTCTTTTTGTTCTTTTGTGAGCAAATTCGGGTTTCCCATATCCAGCTTTCTTATATCCAAATTTTCGGTCAATATGCGGTGCATAGTATGCTCATCATTTCAGTTAGCTCACGCACCTTCAGCCGACGATCATCCAATACCATTTTGTGGATTTTCTTAATCGTTTTTGGAGTGGACACCACTACGGTGTTGGTCTTGGCAGCTCGTACGGCCTCTGTTAAACTTTAACACGCAATATTTTATAGTCGCAAACATAGGATCAGACTACCCTAGAGTAGAATCCAGCTCGGCTTTAATACTTTAATAGAGTCAGACCTTTCAAATGAAAGTATTGAATTACATAAGGGTGACCAATTTTTTACATGCCTATAGATTCACTGAGATCGTTTATTTTTGATGACTCCAAAAACAAATTACTAAACAACGTGGCGCCTTGAAACTTAAAACATATGTTTTATAAGGTTGCCACTTTTCACTAAAGTAATTTTTTTCAAACTACTATGGCCACATATACGTCAGGTTGGCTAATTTTGGGACCGCCCTCGTTAAACCTCAACATTTTTCGCACTTTCATTTAATTTGAAATAAAACAAAAAAAAAACCTTCAAACCACAATTGAACCACTTATTTTGAAAGTGGTATGAGTTCATTAAGAAAAAAAAGATAATGATTGGATTCCATAGGCTTATATTCACTGCAAAAACATTTTTTACCAAAATTTTAGAGATCGCTGAAATAAATGTTTTACTTTTAAATTTTAAAAATTAAAACCAAAAGTTTATTTTTCGATCTTTTATCATACATTATGATGTGAGCAAGATTATTCGAGTTCAAGATCATTTGTTTTTTGTTAAACAAAAAACCGTGCAATATTTATTTATTACTCAAAAAAGTTTTTGCACGCTTTCTTATAGCAGACTTTATCTACTGACAGGTCCTTACATGTTTCATTTCGCGTCACCGAAAATCATCAGAGAACCAATGTAGAAGGGCTAGAATTATTCTACCCAAATTTTGATCAACGCTTTACCCGTATTGTTATATTTACTCGATGAGAAGTAAAAAACAAAATTGGAAGAATTGAACTAATTCAAATCAAAAATAAAACATTTTTAAGTAATAAACATTGTTCGTGTATAGACTAGAATCTCTAGTCTCTGAAATATTAACGGAATTCTTGTATTTTAAGTTATTTTGAATAATACGGATATCCTCTACACCAAAGTATTGCGTGGGTAATATAAGCGTTAATCTTTCAGCACATACGATTTTCGCGAAATTCTTAACTTACTTTTTAAAAAAAAAAAAGTAACGAAATTGCGAAATTTCGCACTTTTTCAAGCTAGTTAGATTTTGAAAGTGGTAGAAAACAAATGAGATAATTATTCATAGTATTCCATGTCTTCTATTCACTGCAATAACTTTTTTTGCCAAAATTTTAAAGATCACTGAAATTTTAACGGAATTCTTGTATAGAAAATGATTTTCAATATCGCGGATATAATCCCCACAAAAGAATTATCTGGGTCGTATAAACGCTGATGTCCAGATTCAAAAGCTGCCCTTTGAATTTTTTTGAAGCATTCTTAATCCATTCGCGTTAATCATTTATCGTTAACGACGCAAAAATTATGGCGGTTTTAAGTTTCAAGCAAATTAAATATATTTAAAGTACAGTTTTTGCTGGGATTTAATGAAAGCCACATGAATTTAAAGATCTCATTGTATTTATCATATTTCAAAATATATATGACACCACTAAAAAATATATAAATACACTCAAAAAAATTGTTGTAATATTAGAACTTAAAAAAAACGGGATTACTTTGGAAAACACGAATCTTTTGCCGATTTAATGATATTTAGTTTGGTTTAGGGTTACTTATTTGCAGGAAATTATATTAAATACTTTACATTCGAAAAATTAAAAATTTTATATAAGGACACTTTTTGAGGTTATGAATTTTTTTTTGCTCCATAAAATTTAAAGTCATTAAAATTTGTTTATGCCTTTTCAATTTTAGTATTTAGCTCATTAAAATCTTTTAATTGATATACATTTTGGCGGAATTGATAAAGCGGTTTATTTTTCACAAAGCGAAATGTGTGTGGAAAAAACTGAAGCTGTCCCCGCTAGTAATAAACAATATACACTTTTTTGCACTTTATCAATTTAGTCCTTCGTGAAGATTCACTCTAGATACTATGTTCTCAAGCCATGTTTTTTATAAAAAAAAATGCAAAAAAAAATAATTTAATTAGGCAACATTTTTCAAAAGTTCTTAATATTTTTGCGTTTAAAATTTTTAAGATGCTTTTTTGACTCGATTTTGAAGATGCTTTTTTGACAAAGAAACTCAGTTCACTCAATACGTAAGCCAATTTCAAATAAATTTGTGAATGTCAGAGGCTAAAAACAAACATTTTTAAAAAAAGTTACACCAATTCCTTATAAGCTTGTGAAGTTTGTATCCCGTTATTGGTGCGCTGACATCAACCTCGTATATGTCAAACTGTAAAAAATTTCGCAATTTTTTAAATACTGATTAAACGGCGCAAAAACCATAAGGAAAAAACTGCGAAAGTTTAGAGATCAACTTGTATCTGAAAGTTGAAAACTTTAAGCAAAAAAGTTTAATAAATGAAAAAACTCTTGTAAGTTTAAAGTTATTTTTGTCGAAAATTTTTGAAGCAGGTCATATTTATGGTCAACAGTTTTTGAAAAGCATTTATTTAGTTCTTCTTAGTTTAAACGAACTTAAGATCATTTTTTTATTAATTATTTATTTCCAATATTTCGTCTCCACATTGGGTGACTTCTTCAGCAAACAATTATTACAATTTGAAAAACTTGTTTTAATAATTAAAAACTTATTCAAATATAACAAATTTTTTTTAAAAAGGCGGGAAATCAGAAATATTTTCTGTCAATATGAAAAAATAAAAATATTCCAGAAATCAAAATTAAATAAAAATAATTAAAAGAAGATCAAAGAAAACTTAATATTTTGAAAAGTATTTACTTTGAAAGTGATATGAGTTCATTCAATACCGAAAAAATTGTATTTACGCAATGAATATGTAATTTTTTGTAAAGTATTAATAAATTTAATGTCTTACTGGTAAGATGTGTATAAAATTCTTTTATAAAAGTTGCCGTTGATAGTTTCAAAAACATTGAAATGCAAAACCTTTAATAACTTATTTTTAAAAAAGTGGACTCATATCACTTTCAAAATAAATAGTTCAATTATCAAGACCAATAAAAACACCAAAGGAAGTAAACTAAAAAATAAAACAAATATAGGTCTATAAATAAAAAACAAACAAAAAGTTAAAACAAAAGAAGTTTATTTGTAAAAACCTTTAAAAATAAGTTTTAAACATCTGTTAAGTTTTTTTTCGTATTTGAAGCAAATCAATAAATCCGCCTTTAAAAAAATCAATACTTTTGAAATGGGCTTAAAAGAAAATGAAGCATTAAATAAAGTGTATAATCGTGCTTTTATATAGGTTTCTTTTCATTTTCAATTTAATTTAAAGTTTTTTTTTTTACAAATTTCAAGCCAAATCATCGTCATTATCTGTAACAACATCTTCCACTTCTTTTTTCATTATCATCCTCAGCTGCCGGTGATGCGGTTACTTATGTTGCATTATATTGAAAAAAACATTAATACGACCTGTTTTCTATAAATTTGTTATACTTTTTTTTATGAATTTTCTTTTAATTCTGGTTTTTATTGATATGGATTAGACCGCCTCATATCTCGCACCGATAACTGCCAAAATATTTCGTATCCATCAAAAAGTATTCACAAACTGGGCTATTTTTAAAATTACTATAAGTTTACATTTTGTTTATTTGCAATATTTTCGACTATACCTTGAAAACAATGTATAAATAACCCAGTTGATGTATTAAAGTTGGCTATGACGAATACTGTATTCCTTCCTTACATTAAGATAAAGGACACATTATTTTGAAACTAGTTAAAGGAAAAAGTATTTTCGGACAACAAACTTCGCGAATAACATTTTAATGGCCTATTTAAATCAATATATATTTTGGCGTTTTTTACATGGTAAATTGGCATTACTTGTACATATAATTTCAAAATGTACCAATTTCTATAGAAAAATTTGATGTGACTTTTCATTTTCAGTCATAACTTTTTAACACATCAGCCGATTTTGCACATTTTCAATACCAAACTGCTTTTAAGATCAACAAACAATTTGACCAAAATCAAGCAAAACTGCTTCTTTAATGCCGGAGTATTTCGCATTTCAACAGACTGACTGACATCGCTATATCGACTCTTTTTTTTTTTTGTTGTGAGTTCCACACGGAATGACAAACTGATAAATATATCAAGAATTTAAAATATTTTCGACACTTTGAGACAAAATATTTTCAAAAAAATGTTTTCTGTGGCATAAATACCGTACTGTTGCAATACTGCTACTGTTATCGATTCAAACAGTTTTAATTGACTATCGTTATCCCTAAAATACCGTTAACGAAATAATTTAAACACCGTTATCAACTTGGTAGACCTTAAACTCTATAAATAATACCGTTTTTCAAATACTGTTCTCAGAACTCAATTTCATTAACCCTCTAACCGACAAGTCCGCCTCTAGACGGGGTATTTTAAATTGACCATAAGTGCGCCAAATACGGTTTTGATAATAAGAATTTTAGCTATTTCGATAGAAAACTAAATTTACAAATTATTTTGTGAAGTCATTTTTTTGTGCATGGCACGGTTTGGAAGCAAGAAAGCGAGAAATTTCGTAAAATTTTTAAAAATAAATATTTTGAAATGAACACAATTTTCAAAAAAATGTTAAAACAAATTTATGTTGACTAGAAACTGTAAACACAAAATAAGATTAAAGCTTAAACTTAAAAAAAAAAAATTCTAACTTTTGTAAAAGGACATATAGTATTCCAAAAGCTTGAAATCGTTTGGACGGATTTTTATGAAATTTGGCAGAAATATTATACTAAAAAGTATTAGCAAAGCCTTTAAGTTTAATTAATATATCTTGAAATTTAGGTGCGTTTTCGGTTGTGTTCTTGTAAAAACGAAATTCGCAATTTCTTATTAAGTAAAAGTACAGAAGTGTAATTTTTGGACTGTATTTATAACTTGGTAAGAGGCATAATTTATGCAAAAAGTTATTAATTTTTATGGATTAGCTTTTAAGATTCGCTCTAAACCTATTTTGTTTGTAGAAGAACATATTTTTTATTTGTCGTGCCGAATAAGTGGTATAAAATTCATTGCAAAAAAGCTTAGGCTGGTTTGAGGGTTAAACGATTTAAAAATTCTTAAATTGTGGTTTCACTTTTAAACCTCAGTACAACTTTCCATTTGAAGATACTTTGACTTTTTTAGTGAATGTATCTTCCAAGTCTAGCGACTCCGTTTTGTATTGGTATGGATCTGATAGTTAAAAAATATCAGCAAAAAAAAATTAAATGAATAAAGTAACTCTTGTAGGTTTTAAGTAATTATTTTGATTTTTCGACTTTTAAATGATCATTAATTCTTTAGGTGAATACTTTCCAAAGATAAACTTAGCATGTCCTAGTTCTTAAGTATAAACCCAGCATAACCTAACCCCATCCATTGTGCTTCTCAATTCAAAAAACCTTGGAAATATACGAGGCATCTAAAGTCAGTTTCAACAGGTGTCAAACATTTTTGAAGTAACTCATATATGTTTTTGAAAATGTTACAACTTCTTTTATAACTAATTTTTAGACAAGCACTTCCAGCACATGTATCAAATACATAAGGCGGTCTTATGTTGGTATGCATTTTAATATTTTAAAAAATTTTTATATTAGTACATCTTCCTTTATTGATGGCACAGTGGAACAATATTAACAATTTTTTTATGAGAGCCATTAAATGATGAATTCAAGCATGCAAAGATTTTTTTTAAATGTAAAATGCATGGGTGGCAAACACTAACCCTAAAATACCGCTAACAACACAATACCGTTTCAAGGAACTATTTTTAACCTTCAAATAACATAAGCGAAATAACTTATAATACCGATAACCCTAAAATACCCTAACGAAATAACTTAAAATACAGTTAACTTTAAAATACCGTTACGAAAATATCCCACTAAAATACATTTTATTTTCTCTCAAAAACATCATTACTTTAAAGTTTTCAAAAAAAAATGCAGAACTGTCAATTTTGTTAAGCATAAATACATACATATCGTTCATTTGATGAACGGACACTGAAAAATAAGCATGTTTTGACCTTATGTCATCCGAATTTCTTCATATTATGAACAGAAAGACTATGTAACAATATGTATAGACATTCCCGATTTTAGATCTTTAAAATTTTCTTCACGATTTTAATTTTTCAAAATTAAGCTAGTGAGCTTTGATGATCTACAGTTTCTAAACTGACTACTTCCAAAATTGAAAAGCTTCTGAAAGCTTCGATTGTTTACTTTTACGATCTGCAATCCAAAAATAACACTTTTTTTTCCAAAAAAAATCATTTTAAGTAAACATTTTTTACTGTTCCATTTCGAATGCAGTTTGAAGTTTTTAATTTGGGTATGCTAAATATTGCTGTTATCTGTAAAATATGTATACTAAAAAATTACATAAATTAACGTAAACGCTAAAATAACCTAGATTAGATTAGATTAGACTAGGGTGGCACTATGCACCGCGACCAGAAGTTGTTATTTTGTGCTGCCAGCGAATACACCCTATAGGTTCAGGCTCCCTACGAAGCCAACTATCCTACCAGGTAAACAGTTCCAAACGACCGATGGCGTCACTATTCGACCACCAAAATAACGCACCCTCCTGTCGGAGAGCCTCGGACATTTGCAGAGAACATGCTCTGAGGTCTCGGGTTCCAATTCACAAAACCTGCACGTATCCGTAGAGGATCGAAATAACGAAATAACGTAAAATATCATTAACCCTAAAATAACCTAACGAAATAACTTAAAATAACGTTAACCTTAAAATAACATAGCGATATGACTTAAAATATTGTTAACCTTAAAATACCCTAACGAAATATTCCCCAAATAACGTTACCAATAACCGTATGAAACGGTTTTCAACCCTGGTAAAAAGCCATTGGTTTTTTAATGCATTTTTTACTTTACTTAATAAAAAAAAAGCAAATGAAAGCTAAAGTTGTCTAAAATACAAACATTTTTGAAAAGTTTGTATTTTGAAAAATTTGAGTGTTTGACCGATCTATCATGGAATGAACTCTATATGAAAATGTTCAGAATATGAAATAAAAAGCCCTTTCATTTAATTAAACTGATAACAAAACTTTTAACACTTAAACTCTTTTAAAAGCTTTCGAATTTAAAAAAAAAAAACCCTAATCTAAAAACTCTTCATTAACAGTTTTCTCTCCCACTGTACTATTACATATTTGACTTCTTTTTCTATGCCAAATGTTGATTATATGTATTTTTCTTTGCTTTTTTTTTCATTATTATTTACTGACTTTGGAGCTTCTGTTTAAAGTAAAATTCACCAAAGAAATGAACAAACAAAAAGTTTAGATGCACATGCTTGATCATTTTATTATATGTAAGTTGGTATATCTTTATATAGTTTCAACTACTTCAAAAATAATATTGCAAAAAGGGCTACAAAAACATAAAAACCGGACTTCTGACTACCAGAATTCAATGTACCTACTTTTGAACAATATAACGACAGACATACGGCAAAAATTATAACTTCTTGGTGGTATAATTTTTGTGTTTAAAGTTTATGAGCTTTTAAGTTGTTCATTTTTGCCATGCCATCATCATATTTTTTCAATTACCTTCTTTTTATTGAAGAGCAGCCACTGAAGAACAGAAAACATCTTAAAATATTGTTTTGTATTTGTATTGAATTTGAATTGCGAATGTACTTACTCCAAAATATGATCCCTCTTTTATTGAATTAAGTAAAATTTTCAAGTATTGTAGTTAAATAACAACAAGAAGGCAGAAACAAAAAAAAAATAGCCATTTTTTCTGTGGAGAAGTGAAGGTTGGTCGGTCTTTTCTCTTTCTTTTAATTCAATTATGTATAAAAATAAAAATTTTATTTTCAAGAACAATTGAATTGTCTACATCATTTTTTTTTTTATTTTTATTTTCTTTTTCGTACTTTTTTGAGTGCATGTCATATTTTTGTTTCAAACTTAATGTACATTTAACTGCCCTTTGGCCATTTATTTATTTTTGTTCATAACTTGAGCTTACGCGACGAAAAAAGTTTATATTTAGCGTTATATAATTTGATGTCATTATGTATAATTTTATATGTGTACATATGTAACGATATATTTTCACATCTCATTTTTATTTTTACGAAAATTTTTAATATAGCGCTATATATTATGATATATAATTATATTCTTCGTTACATATAAATAAATAGTTTGTATCTCTGCTTGATACAGCTAAATATACGATGTATAATTAAGTTTATACATCAATATAAATCAATATAATTATATATATGTAGCATATATATGATACAATAAAATCAAACAAAATTATATTACTTTTATGTATAATTATATATGGCATAACATATAATTCTATATAAATATATTGGGTCCGCCAAATAACTTTTTTTTTTTGAACTCCTGAACCAATTGGACTTTGTATGGCGTCATACCAAGGTCTTTATGCAAAATTCGTCTCAATGATGTCTCCGAAATGTTCAATTGTTGAGAACGACGGTGAATTGATGTTGATGGCGCTTCACGCACACTTTCTGCCACAGCAGCAATATTCTCGGGTGTACGCACTGTTTTTGGCTTTTCACGCTTTGGTTTATCGATGAGGATGCCAGTTTCTTTCACTTTTTTCACAAGATAACGAACATACGGACCATATTCGTTCAGCGGAAGGATAAAACTAATTATCTGTCAAATCAGACATGAGCTAAGTGTTACCATTCACGAAATAAGCACTAGTTGAAAAAAAAAACGTTAGATGGCGGACCCTTTAAATTAAAATTAAAAAGAAAATTCCATTACTTTCATACGTATATACATAATTATGTATAAACATATATCGCAGAAATTAGCAAAAAAAAAAAAATCACATTTATATAAATTATCAGAAAAGACAAAAAATGAAAATTCAATGTATTTAAAGCAGAAAAAACAATTAATTGCGACTGTCTATATGACGTTAAAATAACACTGTAAAAAATTTGAGCTGTGGCGATTTCTCAACTTCAAACGGAAAGTTCTCAACACTGAACATAAAAACCATACGTCAATCTGGTAACGTTGTGAAATATAGACGAAGGAGATTAGAAAATAAACAAAAAATCTAAAAATAAAAATAAATATTTCTGTTTGTTAGTATTGTCACTTCTGAGTATAATATACAATAACATATACAATAACAGAACAGATAATAGGAAAGAAAACTGCAATTTAGCTGCATTACATTCGACACCATACTTGGGTGTGATCGCTAAACTGTCATGACTTGGTATTGTTACGATTGTAATGTAAGAAGAGCGCAGGTTTGATTCTTACAGCCGCAGGTTGTTTACAATCTGACAATTATAAGACACAAATAATAATACAATTTAAATGGAAAATCACTGATGACGCCTGTCCATAAAAAGGCAGAAACTAGTCTAGTCTGATTTGAAAATTAATAGTGTTTATAATTTTTAGAGAAAAACGTTTATTCTTCTTCTTAACCTCAACATCAAAAATTAAATTGTAAAAAGCTAAAGCAAAAATCTTAGAAAAGCTGCACTTCAAACAAAGTTCAAAGTTAATATATTAAATAACATTTATGATTAAAAAATCATTTTATGTCAGAAAATCGTAAAAAAGCAATTATAATCCCAAAATCTTAAGAATCTTTGGAAAATCCACAAAAGGAAAAAAACCAAGAAAAGGAAAAATTGTATTTGCCTTCTCTGGTAATTCAATATAAAAATACAGGGTAAAAAACAAAAAAAAAATCTATTACTTTTACATATAATTGTATATGACATCACATATTAGTCAAATTAAAATCACATCTAATTTTAAAATTAACTGATTTATATTTCTTCTTTGTCCTTCTTTACTTCTCAATGGAGCATAGGGCTTCAACATGTTGATTTCTCCAACGTAATCTGTCTCTAGCTTCAACTGCGGCATCGTCCCACGTGAAACCATATCGTTCAAGTTCGTTTTTCACTGATCGTCTCCATGTGTTGTTTGGACGGCCACGTTTTCTAGAACCTTGGGGATTCCATTTTAGCGCCATTCTTGTTATATTTGTGGCATCTTTACTCAGAGTGTGGCCTATCCACCTCCATTTTCTTCTTTTTATTTGTTTGCCAATATCTTCTTCGTTCGCTAGTTGCCAAAGATCTTGGTTGCGTATAGTGACTGGCCAAAATATTTTATGAATAATACGAAGACATTTATTTAAACACACTTGAAGTTTTCTGGTCGTGCCTATGGATACCAACCAGGTTCCACAACCATAAAGTAAAATGGATTTGACACACGCTCTGAATATCCTCAGTTTGGTCTTCTTAGATATTTGTGTTGACCGGCAGACCGCGTTTAGTCTACCGAATGCTGCTCTTGCTCGGTTGATTTGATTGGCTACGTCGTATTTTCTTCAGCCTGATGTTGTTATTATGCTACCTAGGTCACAGAATTTGTTGACGTATTCGATGCGTTGGTTGTTCAATAAAATATGATGTGAGCTATTGTTATTTATTCTCATAGCCTTTGTTTTCGCGAGGTTGATTTCTAGGACAACTTTCTTTGCTAGTTCTTGGAGGTGGTCTAACTTTGATTGCATATCACTGATCTTTTGTGATAACAAACATATATCATCCGCTAAGTCAAGATCTTCGAGATGACTGCTAAATGTCCAAGTTATCCCTCTCTTGATGGAACACACTTCTCTCATTATTTCGTCTAGTACTATAGTAAAGAGTAGTGGCGAAATAGGGCAATATTAGTGAGGATTTCCAAACTGTTTTAAAGGATTTTATGAAGTTACATCATATTGTATCAAATTATATATAACTTGATTAAATAAGATAGACCCATTTTTCGAAACAATATATATATATATATGGCTCTTAAGGTGGTCAAAAAAAAAAAAAATTGGAATTCGAGAGCATCACAACCCTTAACATATGCCATTGTGCAAATAAATATGGTATGTTACAAAAAATCTCAAAAAAAGTTTTGTTTAGAGGTCGCAGATCGAAGTTGAAGTTTCAACGTGGTACTTATTTTATTATTTTATTTGAATCAAAAATAAAATATAATGAGAAAAAATTACAAATATTTATTATGATAGCGACACATCAAATCTAATATATTTTTGGACGTACATTACGAATATGAAATCCAAATTTAAATCAAGGTCGCGGAATTCGCGACAATGAAAAATGTCATACATAAAAGTGTTCAACTTTGATCAAGTGGTTGTCGTATAATTACCGCTGTGCAAATTATTTTTTTGCATGGGTATATTTCTGTTGAATGTCCTCTATGTGAGGTAAGATTTTTGTTAACAAATAAATTTTAATAAGCTAAATATTATCGAAAAACCAAAATTTGAGTTCAACTTAAAGAATATATGCTACCCTTTCTGAAATTAAAAACAAAACCAAAAGCCATTGGTAATTACGATTAGATTGCAAAACTAGAACAAGTTGGATTTTTCAATGACATCGTTTTCAGGTAATTAGAAAAATTCCACAAAAAATATATATTTTTGAAATCTTTACAAAACGCGAATAATTTACAATTCACAAATTTTGGTTTAATTTCGATTGCAGATTCCCAATCTCCATTAAAATTAAGCTTAGATTTGAGAAATGTGTTCATATAAGACGTAAAGAAGTTGAATTTTTACACTACATCTTTTCAGAAAAGTTTACAATTTTAACAAAATTTTTTATTTTTAGGTACTCGTATATTTTTTTTACAAACCGCAAATAATTTGAAAGCTTTTAAATTCTTTTGAATTTTCATTTCATATTTCTTTTCTACACATACATTTAGACTGGATTGGTAAATTGTGTTAAGGTACATCGAGTAGATTAAGAATAAATTAAAGTTCAAGTCAACCCTAAATTTGGGAGAATATCTTCTAGAGACAAATTGCTAATTCTGGAAAGTTAACTTTTTCTAAGAGCTCTAAATATTAACGAATTTTGCTGAATTTTGTCACATTCTAGACATTACGGAATAGGGGTAATCTTGTGAAGATGGCAAAATCGAACTTTCATCTTTCATTATGGACCACTCTAATGACTACATATATTTATATATTCCCATATCGGAACTTTTTTCATCGGGTATTTTAAAATGGCACATTATTATTTTTTTTTTTTCTTTTAATAATTTTCTTAAATTCCAAACTTCAGTTTTAATTTGTATTAAGAAATCTTACACTCCCTATTTTTTCGCTTGTTGCCATCATTTTTAAAAGGAGAAAAATACTTGTTTTGCCAATTGTGGACGGAGTATTAGGGTAACAATAATTTATTTAAAATCGATCGATTGAAATTCTATATTTTTTAAATTTTTTAAAATTGTTAAAACTTTATAACTCGTTTTTTAAATCAAAATTACCGTTATTTTTTAAACAATTCTAACCTCAATTCGATTGCAACTTTAGATTTGTGCTTAATGCTAAATGACTATTATAAGAAAAATTTGCCTTTTTTTAGATTTTTTTAGATTTTTTTAGATTTTTTACTATTTGACAATTTTTACTTATACATATTTTCTTATTTTGACATATTTGAATTTATAACTTTTTAGCTTAAAACCAGTTTTTCTTAAGATTTTCGAGCTTTAAATTGCCTTTTTAAAATTGCCTTGGGTTTTAATGCTTTTTTCCCACATTTTCAGCTTTTTCTTTTAAAAAGTCTAATTTTATTTTATTTTTTCCAATATTTTTCTTTTCCATAAACAAATTAGATTTTTGCATTTTTTTTTCTGCTCGGATGATTACAAAATTAGTTCATTTTAATAAGTGCCACCTTATTGAGGATTTCACTTTGAGCATCCATGCATTTTTTTATTTTTTATCATTCACAAATTATTTTCATCGTTTATTTTTCTCATAATTTTAATAAAATTTTGTATGTTTGTAATTTTTGTTGCCGTTTCATCATAAAGCAAAACAGGCCTTTTAATGCCCTTTAACATGCCTGCTTTTTATAATGTAGACTTAAAATGTGTAAATCGTTGAAAATATCGTCATATCTTTGATGCAAAAATATTTGAAAATTAGATTCTATTTAGCAAACATGTAATTCGATACACTGTTCAAAATAAATGGGTATCTCACTTAATATAAGCTGGGTTTTTTATTCAAAATGGACTAAGGGAATATTTTAATTTGTTTATCGGTTTCGCATTACTATCCAGAAATGTTTACCAAAACACTGATATAAGAGAATTATATTAAAACTAGGTAAAATTTGCCAAATTTTTAATTTTAGCTATTTAAAAACTTAGCAATTATTCCCAAGTTTTATAATTATTTATACAAAACACAATTGGGAGAAGCACATATTCCTTTTCGCTACGTTAACTATTGGCTTGCGACTATTCAATTTTATACTTTTGTATAAATTATGTAAAAACTTGAGAAAATTTCAAGAATTTTTACCTAAAAACTTTGTAAAGTTTAATAAACTTTTTTGCATAATTTATACAAAAAAAAGTTTAATAACTTTATTTAATAACTTTAAAGTTTAATAAATTTATTTAAAGAAAAATCTTTTGATTAATTGTTGCAAAAATATTCAAATCTTAGGCCCTCCAGAGCTTATCTAAACTTAGGCAATATTTGTACGTTTTGCAGTATCTCCTTAGTTTTGGAGATATAATTATTGTTATCATTTACATGGAGCCGCCGCGGCGGCAAAAAAAAGATGTTGGAAAATTGTTAATTTTAGAAAATTGAAATTTTTTTTTATAAAATTTCATAAACTTTAAAATCGTTTATAGTATAAATGCCTTATAATCTCACGGGAATTTTACAATTTAGCTCGTTATAAGCGAAGTTGGAGGTAAACATTTTTCAAAAAATTATTCGAATTTCAAGAATTTTTTTTAAATTCTTCTATTTTAAAAATTCTTTTTTATATGTAGCTCTGAAACAATTCTTCCATTAAATTACGTTTCATACAGTTTTTAATTCTTTTTATTAAATTTGTAATTAAAAAGCTAAAATTTTTAAAATTCTAAGCAGAATTTTTATTTAGAATTTCGATTTTTTTATGTGTTCGTTATAAGCGTCAAAATTTTTTATGAAAACTCGTAAAAGGGTCCAAAAAATTAGTTCGTTACAATCGAAGTTCGTTATAACCGTATTATTTTGTATTAAATATGTTACCAAATGCGTTGAGGCCAGAAAAATCGTTCGTTATAAAAAAAAAATCGTTATAACCGGTGTTCGTTATAAATGTACTCTACTGTACTAGAATTTTTTATGAACAAAATTTTTCGACAGGCTTTTTAGACGTAGCTCAATTTTATACAACTTTCCGACTCCTTCCTTATTTTTGCACCTAAACTATGCTTAAAATGGTTCTGTACACCCAGAACAAAAATTAGTTAGAGTTCGGTCAAAACCATTAAAATTTTTTTGATAGGACGTTATTTAATTAGGAATTACCTATAAACGATTCATAAAGTAAAACATACTGCACTGCCAATTGAAAAGTGGGAAAAGAAACAAAATAACAATCCTATTATACAATTATTGGTATTTAAAATCAACTTTTCAAATAAAATTCGGTTAGTAATTGTGTACGGTATTTAGAAGAAACCACATATTTAGCGATAATGCAAAGAAATTGGTACAATCTATCATATTTATAAAAAAAAAATTAAGATAATCAAAAGTGGCAACTGCAAATGCGGGTTTTCCAAACAAATTTGCAAATTTCAGTAGAACCAACAGAATTGTAGATTGCATTGTCTATAGAAGCCACTAGTGATTGAATTTTAGGGTATTTTGGTGATGCATTTTGAGTTTTTTTGTTTTGGGCCAAATTGACAATTTGAAAGAGCCAAAATACCATTGATAGGGCCACAGGAATGATAAAGTTAGTACTATAGTACTTTTTTGGTACTATTTGATCCGGAAAAGTACCATGGTACTCCTTTGACTCTTTTAGTACTATTTACATGAATTTTAACGTCTTTTTCACACAATTGCAATTAAAACTATAATTAATATGCAATTTTAATTGTGAAAGACGTGGTAGAGAAGAATGAGTGTGTTTTCTAAAAATCATAACTACATTGTAAATTTTTCAATTTTCCTGAATCAGACTGCGCAGTTTCTGGTATTGAACCTTCGTCAGTGACCATGTTTTTTGAATAATGTAATATTTGTTATGTTTTTATTTGTTCGATTGCATCTATATGAAATTTTCTGTGCAATCACTGACCGTGGTATAGATAAACTGATTTCTAATGCCACATGCACTCGCACCACACGTTAGACAGAGCGCTTTATCGCACTATCGTCAGGTCGAGCTTTGTTGTGATTAAAACTAGTTTTATTCAATACACGGTGTTTTTGTTCTTGCATACATAATCTTAGAAGTACAATTCCAACAACACAACAGTTCTATTTTTAGAAACTTCAGAGAAACTTCAAGATTCAACATTTAATTCAATTTCATAAGTTAACATTTATCGTATGTATTCATTTGGATCCAATCGTTGTAAATGTAATTGATTAAAGATGATTTTATTTGAGTTCGAGTAAAAAAAAAGTGTTCGAAAAGTGAAAAGTAAATACCTTAAAAAAGTACAATTGAAAAAATGCCATTGCCAGCATCTTCAAGTTTGCATTGTGATTCTAAAATCGAATGAGTAATGAAATAGATTTCCTTACAAAAAAAGGTGAATTTAAGAAATAGGCTGATCATTTTTATAAATTCTGTAACTAAAATCAAATAAATTTTGTTTTTATATACAAATAAATTTTAAAAACGTTAATTTATAATAAAAACTTGTATTTAGTACTATGAGTGTCGAAAAAGTACTATTTTTTATGCTGGTTGGTACTATTTGAAAATCCCATTTATCATCCCTTTAGGGCCATATTTTTTTAAAAAATTCGATTATTAGATTTTTACTAAAATAAAAATATGTAATATTAATTTGTTAATTAGAGTTCGTCATTTTAATGCTTTTTTAAAAATGCAAGACAAACCCGTCTGACAATAAAGTTTAACATATTTTATGAATTCTTATAAATTATTTCCGCTCTTGCGATAACATAACATTTTTAAAAAGCCTCCAAAAACACATTTTTTTAATAAAAAATGAATTGCGGCACTTCTTTTAAAAATTTGGACAAATATAAAAAGATTTAAAAATGTTATCGTCCTGCATTCGAAAATTTTAAAACCTGACCTCCTAGTACGAAAATATATGATTTTGAATGCGATTTTTATAAAAAATTAAACAACTCCCCGTTTTTCATTCTCTAAGGAACTAGCATATGCCCCGTTTTTCATTTTCTAAGGAACTTGCATATGCTCTCATCGAATAAAAAAAATCAGGCAAAAATCGAATAAAAAAAATCAGTCTGAACTAAACGGTTTAAAGTAGTTAGTTCAATTTTGAGCTGAAAGGGCCAAAATAGATAAGAAAGTACCACAGGGCCATCAATCAGCCAAAAGTGCCACAAATTGCCCTATTGTGCCACGTTTTGCATCACTGCCACTGGTCTATAGAAGCCACTACTGATTGAATTTTAGGGCATTTTTGTTGTAGTAAAAAAATATTTAAATTTAGCTCTCAGCATTTTTAAGTATTCGTGGCGTAATTGGTTGACCGGCAGTCAATTGCTACGAGTTCAAATCCCGAAAAAGACAAACGCAAAAAGTTTTTTTTTTAAATTAAAATAATTGGTGAGAAATAAACACAAAATTTGAATAATTGAACTAATTCAAATCAAAAATAAAACGTTTTTAACTAATAAACATTGTTTTTGTACAGGCTTTTTATTTTGTCAAATATATAAAACCGAAAATTTAAGAAATTTGAGCAAATAATTTTTGTCGAAAACCATGTTTATGAACCTGTAATTTTTTTGTTAAATAAAACTTGTAATAATAATGAAAATTTTTTTATGAAAAAAAATAAAAACAAATTATAGTAATTTATTAAATTGTTTTTATTAAATTGAATTGAAAAAGAAAAATTTTTTTTCAATTTAGCAATTTTACAAACAGTTCAATGATTATGAAAGCTTTAAATGGTTTCAAAAAAATCTAAAATGTCGCCAACTTTGAATTTTTCTCTACTTTAAATGCTGTCAGTAGACAAATATCTAAAAGGATATGTCATTTTAAGTTAAACTAAATTTATATTTTTATGAACTAAAAGTTTTATTTCTTAATACCGTCTAAAAATATCTTGTCAAGTTGCCAATATACACAACGTATATGAATGTAATATTTTTATACTTGTGGTAATATTAACATAACCTTAAAGTATATATATGTATATTTTTCATGTTGCATACTATAGAAAGACATTTGATATATGTTAGTAATATATGCAATAAGGATATTCACTTAAAAGAAAGAAATTGTAAATAAAATAAAGTAATAGCAATTTAAAGAAAAAATGTTTGAAAAATATTTAGATTACTTCAAAAATTCCTCAATTATAAAAATATGGTTGAGGCATCATGTGCATGATCACTGCGGCTAATATTATGATAAGAAATGATCATATTTTAATCATTAGGACCATACTATATTAAGTAACTATTTCCAATCACAATATTATGCTCTTAAAGCAAAAATATTGTTATTTTGCTTTGTGTGTAAGTTTTAAAATTTGTAGCCAATATATTCTCCCATCAGTGAATATCCCTACCATTAATCTCTATATTCTTTACAATACAAAATAAAAAGGATTGTCTATGAAAACAAAAAAAAAAAAAGTTAAGGAAAAACACTTAAAGGGGTTATATAAGCAACAACAGCAAGAACTACTTAAGATTTATATTACATAAAACTATGAAATTCTAATGCTAGAAAGCAATTGCTAGACGTTGGTATATAAAATATATCGACCATTCCACGATAATTCGACTAAAATCCAACCTTGAGTCCTCCGATTTAAATTGTATTTTGCACGGAGTAACTCTACGGAACCAGTTAATCATTGGCGTTTCTATTTTTTCGAAATTCGAAAAAAACATTCGGAATTTTTTTTTTTTAAATAAAAAATATTCAAAAAGTGTGTAATTTTCAACATTCGCAGTTTTTTTTAATATATATCGGATCATTATCATTTAATAAGCATTGGAATGGTACAGTCATCTTCATTTATACTGCGGATTAAATTTTTTTTTCCAGAGTTAAAGTGAATTGCATTTTTTATGCAATTTATTTCAAAAATGCATTTTTCTTATATTTGGCACTCTCGATTTAAAAAAAAAATATGGGATTTTAACCAAATCTAGAGTTTGTGAAAAGTGCGTTTAAAATAAATTGAATAAAAAAAATGCATTTTTTTTTTTTTTTGAACACAAATTTGATTCTGTAGTAAAAAAAAATGCAATTCAATGATGATCAGGTAAATATTAAAGAAAATACGAATATTCAAACTTCTTTAATTACTTATTTATAATTAAAGAAGTTATAAATTAACTAAAGATGTCTTTTAAATTTTTAAATGATAGCGCAAATATTCAAATCGAAATTAAGATTTTTTTCATTATTACACATTTTACTGAAAATTTGCTAAATTTCAAATAATAAGTCTCAATTTAATTTATAGTTTTTGTAAGTTCTAATGCAAAATTCCCATTATGTTTGTTATTTTATAAATATCACATAAATATATTATGCTTTCTGCTGATATTGTCACTAGAAAATTTACGAATGGAAATATCATTTGAAAATTTTCTTAAACTCAATTATATTTGAAATTTTCTAAATTTTTATGCTTTCTGCTGAAATTGTAAATAGAAAATTTGAAAATTTACAATTTCTGCAAAGAGAAATTTAAGTTTCAATTTAAAACTGTCATTAAACGCTTTAGATTATATATAAAATAAAATTTGTATAAAAAAATTTGTATATATATAAAATTATATATGAAACATATGTAGTAATATATGCCACATCTACGGTAATATCAATCAATATATACTATGATATTAATACATATCAATAAGTCCGTGACTTTTCGAACTTCCCTCGTAATTATATGATATGCAACACCAACGTTGCATATCATATAATTACGTTCTAACCGGCCAATTGAGGTCAATACACCCGAAAATGTCGAAAAAATCCACGATATGGCGTTGGCAGATCGAAGAGTAAAAGTGCGTGAGATTGTTGATGCCATAGGCATTTAATATGGGAGTGTGGTTTCGTTTTTAAATGATCAGTTGGGTTTAAGAAAGCTGTCTGCAAGATGGGAAGATTGACCATAAACGTAATCGTGTGACAACTTCAAAGGATTGTTTGGAGTTGTTTAACCGCAATTCGAATGAGTTTTTGCGGCGTTTTGTAACTGCGCATGAAACATGGATCCATTACAACACCCCGGAGACCAAGCAGCAGTCTAAACAATGGGTTTCACCGGGTAAACCGGCTCCGAAGAAGGCCAAGCTAAGATTGTCGGCCAATAAGGCCCTTTAAAAGGGAAAAACAATAAACGGCGAATATTATGCCAAGTTATTGGACCGATTTAACGAAGATTTGAAAAAAAACGACCCCATATGGCCAAGAAAAAAGTTCTTTTTCATCAAGATAATGCACGGGTGCACACGTGTGCAGTCTCAATGGCAAAATTCCATGAATTGGGCTACGAATTGGTACCTCATCCGCCATATTCTCCGGATCTAGCCCTCAGTGACTATTTCCTATTTCCAAACCCGAAGAAATGGCTCGGTGGAAAGAGATTTAGCTCCAACGATGAAATTATTGATCAAACAAATGCCTATTTTATGGACCTCGAAAAATCCTATTTTTTGGAAAGGATAAAAAAAGTTGGAGAAACGTTTGACTAAGTGTATTTAGCTAAAAGGACATTATGTTTAAAAATATTTTTTTTTTTGCAAAAAAAAACTGTGTTTCATTCAAAAAGTCACGGACTTATTGATCAGCCCTCGTATCAAAATTTTTAAAAAACAAAATCCAAGATAACATTATATATGACCATATGCGTCATAGAGTTTTTATTATAATATTATATTAAACAAGATATGAGTGTATATGAAAATCTTTACTCGAGAGTTCAGCTTTTTGATGAAAGCGATAGACATGGGTTAATTTTACTATCAAACCCTTAATGAATATTTATTTTGAAAATTCCGGAAAATCCCGGGAATGTTGGAAAATAATTCCCGATTCCCGAGAGTTGAAAAAAGTAGTGTATTTGAAAACCCTAATAGTTCATCATTCCTTACAATATGACCCAGTCAGTGTAAAATTACACAAAGAACAAGTCAAAAGCATTTTAAAAGTATTGAAGTTGATTTTGTACAATAAGAAACCCAATAGTAAAACCATGAGTGTTGGTATATTTTCTGGTTAAATGACAAACATCTGAGGGAAACATTGTTTTGCTTAAGACTATCAAAGAAATTCTACTTATGTTGCAGTCAATTTTTTGCCATTTAAATAATTAATACATTAAAATACAAATAGGTTTAATTTTTTTTTTTTTTTATTATTTTCCAGTTAAAAACAAAATCTTTCATCTTTTAAATTTACAAATCATTACAGTAAAGAAAACAGATCTCATATCATATGTGGTGTTCCAACTCCCTAATGGGAAAATGTTTGTGGAAGACTAAATATACACACTTTCATGCATATAGTTCATCTTTACACCATACAACATATGGAAAACTTTATGATACAAAACAATTTTATATGTAACGAGGAGTCTGGTGTAAGTATAATACAGACAATGTAATAATATTTGTTTGTTGTATGTATCTTTTAAATACACTTATAAAAATATAAACTGGTATGCGAATTTGAATGAAATTCATGGGGTAAATTAAAGATTTATTTATACAGGGTGTCCGCCGGGAAGGTATACTACTTTGTTTGTTTATAATTTTTGATTAAATGAAAGGGAATGGATCTTATATTGATAAATGTTTTATTTAATGTCGGCAATTATGTATGGAATACAATATCAGATAAATGTCCGCCTCTGTTAGCCTCACAAATGTGAGCCCTTTTGAGCACATTTTTCAGTACATTCTCACACATTTCATGCGGTATTTTATCAATTTCATCACGAATGTTTTGTTTGAGTTGCTCAAGCGTTTCTGGTTTGTTTGCATTAACCTTGCTTTTCAGATATCCCCACAAAAAGAAGTCCGGAGCAGTCAAATCAGGCGACCGTGGAGGCCAATCAACATCACCATTTCTTGAAATAACTTGTTGTGGAAAGAGGTATCGCAGTAATTCCATTGTAATCGTGGCTGTATGCGATGTGGCATCGTCTTGTTGATAGCACATGTTAATCAAGCCCAAAGCATGCAGTTGTTGAGTTAAAAAGTTTTCAATCATATCATGATATCGCTCCCCATTCACAGTTACCGTTACGCCGTTTTCATTTTCAAAGAAGTAAGGTCCAATGATTCCTCCTGACCAAATTGCACACCAGACTGCCACTTTTAATGGATGCAAAGGTGACTAATGAATAATTTGAGGGTTTTCCATTGCCCAGAACCGACTATTCTGTTTATTCACAATGAAAATGTGACTCGTCACTCATTATGATTTTTTCAGGAAAATCGGGGTTGTCAAGGGCGAGCTGTAACATCCTATTGGCATATGTACGGCGACGTAAATGGTCTTGTGGAAGAAGCTCTTGTGTCAACTGAATCTTAAATGGAAACAAATGCAAATCCTTGTGCAAAATTTTGGCCAAAGTTGTTCTTTGAAGACCAAGCTCCTAAGCACGGCGTCGAATTGAGTTTGATGGATTGTTTTGAACACTTTCTTGAGCAGCAGTAATGTTTTCAGCCGATCTTGCAGTACGTTGTAGTCCATGCTTGGGCCTATCACCTACAGACCCTCTTTCTTCGAAATCATTCACTACACGATAAATAGTGCGTTTTGTTGGCACGTTGTTCCTCCCAAAAATTTCACGTCACAGTAATCGATGATTGATTTTGATAAAATGTTTTAACGATTAAAACACGTTGGATTATCGAATATTTTTAAATAATAATGAACTGTCATGACTAATGTTTACCAAAATGGCGGCAAAACAAAGTAGTATACCTTCCCGGCGGACACTCTGTATTATAGATTGATGTCTTAATTGATATTCGACTTTCAAATCGGAAACCAAACTACGGGAAAGGGGGAGTCAAACTTTTTGCACTTTCCTAATAAATAATAAGTCCCTTTTTATATGTGATTAAAATTTTTATTAAAATTAAAAGTCAAAAACCCGTCCAGTACCACTGTGTGGTACCTTTTACAGCCTAAACCCGGTCTCTGTCGCCTTGGGACCTATTCTGCCCCCTTAGGTCTTCATTTGACAAAAGAAATATTCTTACAAATTTGTTTAATATTGTTTGTACATTATTTCTTCAAGTGTACATGTGTATAGAACATTTTTGTTGTTATGAATATAAGTTAGTTTTTTGGCGAACAAAAAAACATGTAGAAAAAGTTAAAGGTCATAGAGTTTAGTATGTTGTATGTTCTTTTCTTCTTTTAATGCTGCTACTGTCTCCCCAGATATCTAACATATTATTTCTTTGTTATAAATTTGTATATAAATTTGAATACTTTTTCCTTTGCATAAAAATATATATTTTGGCTTTTATTTTATGTCTGCCTTAAATGAAAAAAGTGAAGCAAAAAAACGTTTCATATGTCTTTTAAAATGCATGACATAATATTTTTCTTACATTTTCATCATCATCGTTAAAATATTTTTATGTAAGTAAACTAGAGTTTAGACTGTAACTAAATTTATGAGATTCTTAATGGTATTTTAATTTAAAATTTGTAAAAGATTTCTATTAGTTATTTGTATTTCGAATTTAGAGAACAAGTAATTGTTGTATGTTGGTCATTTTGAAAGTTTTTTTTACAGTTGTTTTTACTTAATTTGAGTTATTTTTTTAATACCCGAGCAAAGAGATATATATATTATTTTATATTATGTACTATACTATGTAAAGATATAATTTTTGTTTCTCGAAAACAAAAATTGTATAATAATAATACCTAAATGTATCTTTTTACTTATGTTACCATATACAATCAGATCTGCCACAAGTAATTTAAGTTGTAAGTATAGTGCCCCATATCTACATGTATCTTTTTAATTTGATCCAATTCTATATATAATTTTGAATTATATTTTTATTCAAAATCACCCGGGTAAAAATGGTTATATCTAGTCATATATAATACGATTAAATTTTGTCTGACTTTGAATGGAGTCACATTACGGCTTATATCATTATATACAAATACGTCTAATAATTTTTTCATGGTTCATGATATAATTATATGTGTTCAAATCTTACTCAATATATAACTACAAAGGCCATATAATAATAATCCAAATATATGTAATGATCGCTATTATTATATATGGTCCCATGCTAAGTCTTATTAAACTATAGAGCAATTCCATATGAAAGCGATCACCTTTTGGACGACCCCTCTCCGATTTTAAAATAAATAATCTCAATCGATTGCCCAGCAAAAAATAATGTACCTACATATTTTTTTTTTTTATAGTGACTGGTTTAGTGGTGGTGTGCACCACTGTCATGTGACAAAATTGAAGAATTCTTCATAAGGGACCTCATTGAAAGTTGTTTTAAAAAAAAAAACTACTAAAGCGATCGCAACGAGTGATAGCTCGTTGGAAAGGTATTGAATCAGGCTTTAATTGAAAAATAAAATAATTAAAAATAATTCAATTATAAAAAATATAAAAACAATGAGAACAAGGTGGTCTCTTAAATGCTCTTCTCCTGTCCAAACAAGGAGTCGGGGCCCATTTTTTTATTGCTGATTCTTAAAGCAAAAATTATGAGGAATCCAAAAAAAAATAAAATTAGCCGGAAAATTTAGGAGCTTCTGTGGAAAATCGGAAAATTTAATTTTCTTGGGAAAATTTAATTTTCATGGGAAAAAAGGTAAATTTCTGAGAAAAATTAGGAAAATTTTATTTTTCAATTAAAGCCTGATTCAATACCTTTCCAACGAGCTATCACTCGTTGCGATCGCTTTAGTAGCTTTAGTAGTTTAAAACAACTTTCAATGAGGTCCCTTATGAAGAATTCTTCAATTTTGTCACATGACAGTGGTGCACACCACCACTAAACCAGTCACTATAAAAAAAAAAAAAATATGTAGGTACATTATTTTTTGCTGGGCAATCGATTGAGACTATTTATTTTAAAATCGGAGAGGGGTCGTCCAAAAATTTGCCAATTTTGATCGTTTTCATATGGAATTGCTCTATATGTGACTTCATACTGAAAATATTTTCCTTATAATATAATATAGCTTTATATATAGTAGCATACACATTTTGTTAAAGTTCAATATCAAATTAAGTTGAGACTTAATTACATATGGCTTCAGATATAACCATATTAATTTGATAACGAAATAATTTTCAAGTGATTTCTTTTATATAAATTCAAATAAAAAATTGGTACATTTTATAAGACAAACCCTCTTAAGTATATATTTTTGAAAAACTAAATTTGTTTTTGTTGATTTTTAATCATTTCGTTTTGTTTCATTTAAAAAAATGTGTTTCTTTAAAATTTTTAATTTCTACAAATTTGAATTTTTCAACTTAAAGCATAACTTCAAGTTTCAAAAAGCATACCTATTACCGGCTAAAATTATATAAAATCAGATATATTTATATCCAATTAGATATAATTTAATGTATATAAACGATATGGACAAATCTCGTATAAAATTTTATCAAATTATATCTTATTTCATATAATTAGATACATGTAAATGATCCATTTTTCGGATCAATTTGTATGTGTTTATATATGGCAACTTATCAAGTAAGATATAATAATATTGGTTTCCATATTAAAATGTTCCATTTCTAATTGGGAAATGTTGTTTGAAAATATCTTAGTGACAACTAACTAAAACTTGTATAGAGTCCCAGCAAAAATAATGCGAAGTAGTTCCAAATAAACAACATTTTCATTACACACAAAGAAGCTACTACTACTGATTTTTCTGATCTAATGCTGGTCTGATCTAATGCTGCCACGATTGTTACAATTTGGTATTTGACATACTCGAATGGAACCGGAAGTTTGTGTCTTTTAACAACTATTTTCTTTAATCTAGATGTCGCTTTGAATTTGTGTTTTCTGACCTTTAAATTTGAAAAACAATGATTACAAAATATCAGACTTAGCAATGGTTTTCTTTCTCTTCAGTTGAACGAAAATCTATTATTTCGCTTTGTTTTTAAAGATATAAAGCTGTTTAAAAGTTTTTTAAATTATAACATTTTAAGCACTCCTACAGATACATATTATCACTCAGTAAAAAAGATGTGACTTGACATCATACCTTAATCACTAATTAAAAATAAGGCAAAAGTGCAGTTTACGGGGTTTTGGAAATCAAAAAAAAAAAATACATGACCCCCTCCAGAATAAAAAAAAAAAAAAAACCGAAATTATTTTTGGGAGGGGCTCGGCCCCGGGAGGCCCGTGGGAGGGAAAAAACAGGGGGCCATAGTAACAGGGTCGTATGGGTACTCAAATTAAAGGAAATTGTCTCACGATTTCAAAAATGATATTTTTTTTTCGGATCCATAACACCTATTCCAAATTAGAGCCATTATTCGACCAATAGTAATATACGAAAAAAAGTCAAAAATAAAATTAAACAAAAACGGTACCCCGGGATGCGTAGGAAGTGGCTTTGCTTAGCAAAGTTTTTCTGCGTAACCGGCCTACGGCCGGGCTTAGGGGTTTTTTTACTCCCATCAGTCCAATTCTCGGCTTCGCTGAGGCTTCGCCCCGGGATGCGTAGGAAGTGGCTTTACTAAGCAAAGTTTTTCTGCGTAACCGGCCTTCGGCCGGGCTTAGGGGTTTTTTTACTCCCATCAGTCCAATTCTCGGCTTCGCTGAGGCTTCGCCCCGGTATGCGTAGGAAGTGCCTTGCTAAGCAAAGTTTTCCAAAAAACCCGTTTCCGTTTTTTTAAACCCAGGGGGGGCCAGGCGCCATAAAACGATTGTAGAGGGCGCTTCGTATCATGGATCCAAAAAAAAATCATTTTTGAAATCCAGATGAAATTTCCTTTCATTAGAGTACCCCCACTTATATGTTACTACGAATACCGGTTTTTTGGCCCTAGAGGGCCCCAGGGGCGTCAGCCCCCTTAACCGAAGATAGAAAAAAATTTTCTTTTTTCATTCTGGAGAGGACCATGTATTTTTTTTTTTTGATTTCCAAAACCCCGTAAACTGCACTTTAGCCAAAAATAACAAATTAAGTTCTATGAAAAAGAATACCCAAAAATACAATCTTTCATAACCTTACACATAGTACTTTTAATAAAGTGAAGTTTGAGGAATTTGCATTACCTCGGGCCTATGACAACCCCATGTTAAAATCATGCGTGTTTCACCTCAATTTGCACTACATCTGAATCCGTATATGTGATGATTTTACTACATCTTTTTCCACTCTTTTTTCGCTGGGGTGTAGCGTTTTTTATCTATTTTTTGTTAGAAAATTAATTTTCATACAAAGTTTACTTTTATTTATTAAAACATGCCGAAATATCCATTTTATAAATATCTGGCCCATATTCTTACTTCAAATAAATATTTTATAATATCTTAATGAATTAAAATATTAAATGCATCCCAGTAAAACAGTAAAATCCAAATAATTGATTGCGGAACAACTTTTACTGCTTTAAAACATGTTATAATTTTTGTTCTGCAACTGGTTCTTTTTATATGAAGTATGTCCTATTTGCAAAAGGTTCTTTACATCCGAACAAGAACATGTTACCTTAGAACCGGTTCTAAAACCAGTTATATAACTGGTTTTGTGACAGTGACACCTTATATATCGACTCCCAGGAACCTGTTCTAGAACCGGTTCCATGAAACCGATGGTAAAAGAAGTTGTTCTAGAACAGGTTCAGAGGTAATCTGTTCCAAAAAATTATGCTGGGATGTTTTATTAAAATAATTTAAAGTCCCGACGTTTTGGCATACGAACCCTCTGCTTAGACGAACTATTTGTGGCAGTGCTACAAACAAAAATTCTTATACATAGTTTTACATTTTTAATCCGAACTTTCCAAAAATTTGCAATTACCATTCATGCTTTATTTCATTCTTCTTTATTAATTTCAAATCAAATGTGTTGTCTTAATTTTATTTAAAAATAAATAGTTTAAAAATCACAATTTTATTTGAACTTTTCTCACTTCTATAAAGCAAATCTTACCTTCAGTGAAAAATTCAATTAAATTTTATGCAAAATTATTTAAAATTATAATTCATTCATAATTTTAATAAATTTACATAAAAAATTTAATAAAGTACTAACTGAACAATTTATACGAAATTCGACCTAATTGTTTTCAATTTATTTATATTTAAAAACAAATAAAAATATTATTTATATTTAAAAATATCTTGTCAAATATCGGAGCCAATTGCATATAATTTCAAGAAATTTAATAATTTTTCAGATTAAATTGTATCCGATTAGTTGTTGGGTCCTATCTAATTATATATGCTACCTTATAAAAAAAATTTTACTCGGGTAGCTAAAAATTACTACAATATTAGTGATTTTTTAGATTTTCTTTGAAATTTAGTTGAAACTGCTTTTAATATATACACTGATAATAATAATTCATTAATAAAAATACGAAAAAAATGTCACAATAACAAAAACTTTTGCAAAAATAAACGAAAATTTGTTAATTTTACGAAAGTTTTTGTTGTTTTCACAATAATTTCGTAGTTTTATGTATGGAGTGTAGTCTAAACACATTACAAAGTATAGATTCTATGCAAACATTAATGTTACAAAATAAATATTGTATTTGTCTTTTTTTTATACATATTCATAAAAATGATGTAGTCCTTTTTTTTTTTGTTCATACTGTCATTGTTGTCATGTTTTATACAGAGGTTGAGAGATACAGAAAAATATTGTACAAAAATAGAATCCAACAAAAAAAAAAGAAGTGAAACAAACCCACAAATCATCCTCATCATCATGATGACAATGACGATGATGTGGATGTATCTCTTAACTTAACTTCACCACTTTTCCACATTTTGCAAAAGTTGTTCTTTTCTATTAAATTCATTTTCATTAAATGAGGAGTAGACATTATTTATTACAATACATTATTAACAAGATACTGCTGTTGATTACATTATGATTATCACTAACAACAACTGCAACAACAACAGCAACTACAACATGTCATAATGGAAAAAAATTAACAACAACTATCTACAAATGATGGACATGCTATACATCATGATCAAAATGAATAGACAGAATTTCCATAAAAAAAAATTAACGACACCTTTTAAACAAGCCCATTAATGTTAGAGAATTTATACACTTAAAAAAATGTAGAGGATTTTAAATGAAAAAATTTTGTTTTACAGACTTAATCTGCTTTATATTCAACTGCCACATGTTTCAGGTTCCAGAAGAAAGGTGAATTAGCGAAGAGTGAAAATTTTTCTCTATTTTTGCAAAAAAAATTATGTAAGAAAATTCATTTTTTATATTTTTCCACCACAAATACAATTTTTAAAAAAATAATTTTGTTTTTAAAATGTATTGAAACATTTCCATGTTGCTAAACTAGTATAAATATGTCGCTAAGCAATTGTCCAACAAGAAGAGTCTCCCGATAGATTCTCTCCCATCTTAATGCGAATTCAAAATTTTATAAAGTCTTTTTTTTAAAAAATGGAACAAGTTCAGCTCGATAAGTGTTTCCAAAAGCGGTTAACCGGTTAACTGAAAACCTGGTTTTAGACCAAATTTCGGTTTTTGACAAACCGGGTTTTTTGCTGTTGGTTAACCGGTTTTTGATTTGAATTTTTATTCAAAATAAAGGGTCCGCCATCTAACGTTTTTTTTTCAACTAGTGCTTATTTCGTGAATGGTAACACTTAGCTCATGTCTGATTTGACAGATAATTAGTTTTATCCTTCCGCTGAACGAAAATAACGTATGTTCGTTATCTTGTGAAAAAAGTGAAAGAAACTGACATCCTCATCGATAAACCAAAGCGTGAAAAGCCAAAAACAGTGCGTACACCCGAGAATATTGCTGCTGTGGCAGAAAGTGTGCGTGAAGCGCCATCAACATCAATTCACCGTCGTTCTTAACAATTGAACATTTCGAAGACGTCATTGAGACGAATTTTGCATAAAGACCTTGGTATGACGCCATACAAAGTCCAATTGGTTCAGGAGTTCAAAAAAAAAAAAGTTATTTTGCGGACCCTTTAGTAAAAAACTTGGTTTTACTCATAGTAAATTATTTTTACCGTGAAAAAATGTCGCTCGGACTCAAAAGTCTCAAATCGTAATTTTATTTATAAAGTCGGGAAAAAATACTTATACTATACGAAAGACAAAATCATAACAAACCCAAACTTTCGTATTTATAACTTGAATTTTATAACACTGAATTTAAACCGCCATAAAATTCTCAATTAGTTAGCAGATTTATTTATACTTATGTGAACAAAGTCACACAGAAATAAGGTTTTTATTTCTATTGAATCGTAGGTACTATGGCATTTCCTTTGCAATTTTCGTTGAAGAAATTAGCCCTTTTTCTGAAATCAGAGTATTTTGTTTTTGTTTGAAGTAATTTCTTTCTGTTTAAAAACATTTTTATTAAACGAAATTATACTTTAAGACTTACATTATCAATTTTATGATAACGTTTTAGAATAAATAAATATTCATATTTAAACAACTGAAACTAAATTATTTAACTTAATAAAGTAATAAACCTAATAAGAATTAATATCTAATATAATTGAAATGAATTTAAAATATTTATTACTAATACCACTAAACATAAAAATTTATAAAAAAAAAAAACAAATACAAAAAACAACAACTATGTGTTGATGTTTGCTTTTGAGCGATAATATAACAAAATGTCAAGCAAGTTCCGAATTTGAGCAAATATTTAATTGATTCAATTAATATTTAATTGACAGCATTTGAAATTTTCAACGAACCGATTTAATTGAAAAAAGTAGGGAAATATTTTTTTCTGTGTAATAGTGCATTTACATTATACCTGAAATTTGGTTTAAACCGGATTTTTGTGAAACGTAATTTCAAAACAGATTTTCAATACAAAATCATAACTAGATTGTTTGACAATCTGATTTAAAATTATGTTCAAAACTGGGTTGTATCGAAAAATATCGAGAAATTTACATCACCTTGTAGAAAAAAATTTAAACAAACTAAAAATTTTATTTAATTTACTTAATAAAACCAGTGTTAACCCCAATAAAATGGCATTTTTTATTGAAAGAAAAATTCAATTCAGCAACCAGTAACTTATTTTTGTTTCCGGCAAAGACATTGATATGGTGACCAGAAGAACAAAAAGAAATATCGTGCTTCCCAAACGTTATCCGCAATAAAAAACACTTTTTTAACCAAAATTAACATTGCTTCTTGAAAAATCGGTGTAAATTTTGTCTTCCGCCAGTGAGTTAATAACTTTTTAGAAAAAATTTCAGTTTGAGGTTATTTTATTTATTTTGTTTTTTTTTTTTTTTGCTTAAAAAATGTTGTTCTTTTCAAGCCAAAATCCAGTTTGCTTGCCAAATTGTATAATGTAAACGAGGGTGATTCGTAAATGGATTTAACGCGATTTTAAACCAGATTTCGTGGAAGAGTAAATTCATTATAAGATATGAAACACGCGGTATTTTATTGCAAATTGATAAGAATTTCAATTAATATTGTTCTTTGTTTAACGTTGTATGTAATTATAGTTATGAAACACTAACAAACTATTATTACACAATTTTCTCTTAAATCAATTAAGTAATCTCTTAAATTATTCACAATAAGGAATCAGTTATCAAACTCTTAAAACTGTTTTAAGTTTGAAAAAATATCAAAAATCCTTTGTAATTATAGTTATGCAACGCAGTGTAGTAACAAGTGCTTAAGTACTGATTTCTTATATGTTTCTAACCTTATTCCACCTTATTTGTTTTCCATTTTGAAATTTAAAAAAATAATTATACAATTGAGATAAAAATCGTTTAGACTTTATTTCATATCTACAAAATTGTGCTGTAATACAACTATCGTTACTACTATTAACACTACTGCAACCACCAGCAACATTATCAACATAAAATGTTTATATGCTGCTTACATATATATGTATGTATGATCACCACAATGTAGTTATGACCTAATTTTGTAATTAATTGTGTAATTAAATGCCAACATAAATTATCAAAGTAAATAAATGTATGGTACTAGATCCAAACAACATTCATAAATGATATTTTTATGACTATTTAACAACAAACTGACGGAATTAACTATAAATTATTACGATTTAATGGTAAAAATAAACAGAATAACAGAAATGAGTACAAACAAAGCAAATAAGAAAAAAAAAAGACTGAAATATAAACTTATGAAACATGTAAAACATGACTTTGCGCTTGCGCTTTATTTAAACAACAGACAGAACAGCGGCAGCATGTAAATAAAAATACATTTATTTCTGTATATTTTGTCAACTTAGGCAGATGTTTAACAACAGTAGCATAAACATTAAAAATTCCCAAAAGTTTGTTCAAAAAGTATACGAAATTTAAGAACTTTAGTTGAACATCTTCATTATTATTACACAAAGAGAATAAATTGGTTGGAATTCCATTGTAACCAACAAAATTTAATCATTATTCAATAATTTTAATTGTAAGTACTTAAAATTCATCATCAGAATAATTAAACTATATTGTAAACAGAAAATATAAAAAATTAACCAAAATACAGTCACATCATTCAAAATATAGGTTTTCCTAATCAATATTAAAAAAAAAAATATTCTACATTACCTTTAATAGCAACAACCAACCACTTTTCGTAGATTTTATCCATTGAATAAAATATTTTCAGTCAAAATCGAATATTAGTTTCGCAGGCAAAAAAAAACAATCACTCTATCTAAAATATTTGCTTTCGTTACCAGTTTTAAAATCATATAAAGTTTTTTAATAGTTTTGGTAACTCTAATACAATATTGAGATTAGCAAACGAATTTCTGTTCTATTTACAAATCTTTTTTTTTTTTTTATTAATTAATAACACAGGCCAACACTCAATTTGCTTCTTTGAATTTATCAACTGATTCTAGTTAATTTGGGTGCGCTGAATTCAAATCTGTAATCAGTTTGTCTCTATCAGCTCTAGTCCCACAAATATGATTGATGCATTAATCTGCTAAAGAATCTTCCAAAGAAGAGATTAATACCATAATCTTGGATAAGCTCCTCCTACTTCCTGAGATATGTCCATCCCACACATTGTTACTTTACAAAATACGGCAATTCCTATGGAAAAGTTTTACTTTTTAAATACTTATAGCTATATCATGAAAACTAGAGCTGATAGAGACAAACTGATTACAGATTTGAATTCAGCGCACCCAAATTAACTAGAATCAGTTGATGAATTCAAAGAAGCAAAAATGTTTTTTAATTTTGTCGGGCTGTGTAATCATATAATTACAAATTATATACTATTACCCTAACCGAGCTCTAGCTACAATGGCCTTCGGCGCGTTGTAGCGAAAACAGACCAGAGCCTCTGGTGGGAATCGAACCAACGACCCCCGCACAGATAAGCCAGCACGCTACTAACTAGCCTACCGGGGCGCACCTATTTACAAATCTATTTTTAGACAAATATTTAAACTTGAAACTAGAAAATATTCAAGTTTGAAATTTAAAAAACATATTTAAATTTGGTTTAGACTACAGGTAAAGCACTTGCCTGACAAACGGAAAATCGCCAGTTCGAGCCAAGTTCGAGGCATAAAATTTTTTTATTAATAAAATAAACTTTGTTGAATCTAATTATAGAGTATTATAGTCCATAAACATAAAATATTCAATTGTTAAATACAATAAAAATTCGAAATTTGTAAATAAATGTATTAAAATTTAATGTGGAACCATAAAAATTCGGTTAGCAAAAAATTCGGTTGCAACTACAAAACTTTGTGTGTATCAATATTTAATAGGGATTAGGGATGCCGAACGGGACGGATTTGCATAAATCCCGGAATTTTACACGATTTCGGCACTAATTGAAAACATTAAAAACAAACAAATACTATTAACTGATTATAAGTATTGATCAAGTGTTCCGTTTTCAACCCAGTATTTTTTAACGGTTATATTTTGTAATTGATAACGATAATTAAGCGGTTTAAAAACCTCAAACTAATTCAACATCTTCACTACAAGCGTCAAAAAAAAAACTTGTGGAAAATTGTTGTTCAGAGTTACCAAATAATTATTTGAAAAAAATAGATTTTTTACCTATTTTGATAGGACTTTTATCAAAAATTATTTAAAAATATAAAAAAGACGAATCTTATATATTTTTGAATATTATGTTGATGAGACAATATGAAATTAGTTTAACAACTGTGAATAATTTTTGAAAATCAAATTCACAAAGTCTATTATTCCAAAATTTATTCCGTCTTTACCAAAAACATAAATATTTGCTGGTTTTTATCAAAACACAAAAATACTTGCAAAAATTATGTCAGGGTTGCCATATGACAATTAAAAGAAATGGTCGATATAAACGATATTTTTCCAAAAAATTTTAAAAATAGGTAATTAAAAGAAAATCATTTTATATATATTATAATAAAAAATTGTTCACAAACTTATACAAATTTAATATTTGTTTAATATTTTTAACTGTTTAGGATTTATATTCGGTCAAAGTTGCAATTTTGTTTGCAAATATTTTTTTTTTTTTTATTTTATTAATAAATAATCATATTATTACAAATTATATACTATTACCCTAACCGAGCACTAGATACTATGGCCTTCGGCGCGTTGTAGCGAAAACAGACCAGTGCCTCTGGTGGGAATCGAATCCACGACCCCCGCACTGATAAGCCAGCACGCTACCAACTAGCCTACCGATTTGACGCTACTAACTAGCCTACCAATTTGACTGAAAATATTTCCACACAGAATTGTTAACCATCACTTTTTTTGACGGCTTTTGCATCAATAAAAAATGGCGCTTTAAGGCAAAAAAAAAAAATTCTATATAACTACACTCTAAATTTACTCCTATTGAGTGTGTAAATTTGTATGTAAAAAGGCGCAAAATGCTTTTTATTAAGCATTGTATGTCTAAACATTGAATTTACACACTTTTTCTTTAAAATTAGGCACATAATGTATCAAAATGTTTTCAAATTCATAAGCATATATTAAATAAAATTAAACATTTAATATAGTAAATTTGTATATGTACGCATTTGTGTTTAATTTTAATGCGTAACTAAAAAATGTCAATAGTTTTGTTTTATTTTTTATAAAAATTTTAAAAACATACAAACACTTTTGCTTATACTCATATAAAAAACTGCAGATAAAAGCAAAATTTAGTTGGATAGTGATCAGATGCATAGATAATATACAAATAGAGAGAGAGAGAGACACTTGCGGTGCCGTGTAATAAAGCCATCGGTAATAAAGCCATATGGCTTTATTACTCAACGTAATGGGTAATAAAACCATATGGCCTTATTACCAAACGCATTGAGAAATAAAGTCATATTCAAAATTTTCAATTTTGAGAAATAAGGCCTTATTTCTCATTTTAAAAAGAAATAAGAGCAATATATAGTTTTTCTTTTTTCAATAAAAACTAAGGATTTTCCCTTTTACAGAATGTTTAAAAAAAAGTTTATGCATTTTGTAAAAGGAAAATCTATAGTTTTTCTTTTTTCAAGAGCAATAACGCCATAATGGCTTTATTTCTCAATTCATTTGGTAATAAAGCCATATGGCTTTATTTCTCAATGTTGTGGGAAATAAAGCCATATGACTTTATTACCGATGGCTTTATTGCACGGCACCGACACTTGCCACCAACACGCATACGTAAAAATCAGAGTTCGAATTTAAACACTATCAAACGTTTTTCTATCGTTCTGTTTTGCTTTTTGCTGAAACTCAACACAATCATTTTGTTGTGCACAGTAAACATAAACAGAACATTTCTTTATTTTCATTTTGATTTCTAAACAGAACACAAACTCTTTCACAAACCAGTTTTCGATGAGAGACCGAACTAAACGATTTTGTTCTGTTTGGCCAATATTTCAAACAGTTTGATTTTGTTGTGTTTATGGAATGGAACAAAACTATTCGTAAACCGTTCTTAGTGTTTATGTCATATTACAAGTAAAAAAATTTTCCTTTAATTTTATGAATAATTGCATTAGTTTAATAAAAAGTTTCAACGGAGGAGTTCCAGTGAAATTTTTATAAAACTAATGCAAAAAAACATTGATAACATGCAGAAAAATCATTTCTTTATTCTGCCAACCACAACGTTAAAAACGCGTTTTAATGTTTAAGTTGAATGAACACTAAAAAATAACTACTACGAAATAATAATGTTTGACGAAAGAAACATTTTCGTTTTGTTCCGTTTGTTATATTACAAAAAAACGATTTCAGCACTTGTGTTGTGTTTATAAATACGAACGAAACAATAGAGATCGTTGTATTGGTTTTTTTGATAGCAACGTTATGTTAGTGGTACATACATTTTCGAACTCTGGTAAAAATGCCTCAGCAGCTGTACCCGCCGGTGTTGTTGATGACCGTGAATTATCGATTCGGCGCTGTTCGCAGCAATTGGGCCTCTGTTACTCCACTACGTGGGAAATTTTTCGGAAGGATTTGTGGGTAAAAGCTTTTAAAATACAGCTTTTGCAAGAATTGAAGCCACACGACCTACCACAATGGCTAACTTTTGGTGCATGGGCGCTGGCAAAGTTGGATGATCCACTTTTATTGTCGGAAAATTGTGTTCAGCGACGAAGCTCATTTCTGGTTGAATGGATACGTGAACAAGCAAAATTGCCTTATTTTGTGTGAAGAGCAGCCAGAAGCATTGCAAGAACTACCAATGCATCCCGAAAAATGCACTGTTTGGTGTGGATTATGGGCCGGTGGCATCATTGGACCGTATTTTTTCAAAGACGACGACGAAAGTAGGAACGCTATTGTGAGTGGCGAGCGCTACCGTGCGATGATTACAATTTTTTTTTGCCCAAAATGGAAGAGCTGGACTTGGGTGACATGTGGTTTCCACAAGACGGTGCCAAATGCTACACAGCACGCGAAACAATGGCCCAATTGAGAGGCGAGTTTATTTCATGTTTGTGGCCGCCTTGATCGTGAGATTTAACGCATTTAGACTATTTTTTGTGGAACTATGTGAAGGATCATGTCTATAGGCGCAAGCCAGCAACGGTTGACGCACTGGAAGCCAATATTGAAGAATTTATTCGTGAGATACCGGCCGATATGTTGGAGAGAGTATGCCAAAATTGCAGCCAGCGTATAAACCATTTGTGGCATAGCCGCGGTCAACATTTACATGAAATCATCTTTAAACTTTAAATTATATAGATCGTTCTAACGACTCAAATAAAGATTTCATACATTTCTCTAAATTTTATGTGTTTTTTTTTTAAATCAAATCCGAAAGCTCTTAAAAAATCATCCTTCATTTCTACAGATATGTCAGTCGCTGCAGCTTTAGGAACCATTAAGGGTGGAATCTTAAAGAACTACGCCCGCAAGGCCAGGGAAAGATGGCGAGGACTGGACACTTGTAGGGCTACGAGACATACATGCCCATACAACGATTTTGGGCGTATTAAATCTCTGCTCCATACCAGTATAAGAAAAGTTTCGAGACTGACGGCCGTGCTGACTTATAATTGGCTGGTAGGTAGGCACGAAAGCATTCTCGGACCGTTGAGCAATGTACAGCAGTGCTGCCAACCCAATTTGTTAAAAAATCGTCAATTTTAGTGGAAAATATCGTCAAAATCGTCATTTTGAGAATGAGAAATCGTCAAAAAATCGTCATTCCAAACACCATTCATATTTTAATAAAAAAAGGGGAAAATTTGCTCAAAACTTCGTTTTATTCACATTATTTGTAATTATTTAACCATTTCGATGCCCTTTATTTTTAGCTCCTTCACAAACGCCTACAAGTCTTAAGAACACATCTCCTATACTCATTATACGGAATAGAATTTTAAAATTACCGATCTTTTTTAAAAACTCCAAAATTTCATGACGAAATAATAATTTTTATATTTTTTTTTTTCGATATTTGGTTTCACAAAATTTATGCATAAAAAAAAATATATTCAATAAAAAAAAGGTGGAAAATCAATTTTTCTATCAGTGATTTTGGAGCTAACATTACTTAAATTATTAAAAAAATTACATTTTTGGATTTTCCTTCCTAAGATATATAAAAAAAATCCCTTTGGTATTCTTTACACACAGAGAAAAATTTAGTTATTTGCCAACTGAAATTCGTTGACTACGACTCAAATTGAGTTATTACGAATTTCAGACGGTTGGCTCAACTTAACATTAGTTTTCACAACAAAGTTCAGTTAATTCAACAACAGTTTTGTGGCAATACCCAAAATATTCAGAAATCTAATGTAAATGTCGTTGCATTAACTGAATTTATAAGTTGTTACCATTAATATAACCTTATACATTCGGTTTATTTCTCTGTGTGTACTTTTTAAATAATATTAGAATAAATGATGAAAATTATATATAGTTGATCTTTAAATTGGTAAATGAATATTTGTTGCTTGATTTGATATCATTTTATTACATTTCTTAAGATGTTTTACATGAAAAGAAGCTTGATAAACTTTTGTCAGTAAATTATTAGAAAACAATTCTAAAATTCGACGAACATTGCTAATTTTAAAAATCGTCAATTTCCATACAATTAATTTTGTAAAATCGTCAATCGTCATTTTGCCATATTTCACTTCAAAAATCGTCAAAATGGAGACAAATCGTTAAAGTTGGCAGAACTGGTGTACAGTGACGTAGCTGTGGCATTACTTTATTTTCTGCAAAATATTGATTCTTTTCTCATACAGTGTATACTAAAAAAAAGCATTATATATAACTCCAATAACTGCTAAAACCAAATAAACAGAGCATATCGCTCATTTACTTTAAGACTGTCATAAGTCAAAAAATTCGTTTTTTGCAGATTTATTAGTTATATTATGCTTTATATTGTGTAAAAATTTCATATTAATATCATGTATACTTTTCGAAATTGAGGATAATATATTTTTTTATTTTTTCTTTAAAGTGGGTGCAAAGAGTATATACTTCATAGTTAAACTGTGCTACTCACGGGTCTCTCGATAATTAGCGAATTCGCATACAACTCTCATTAAGAGAAAAATACATTAAAACCCCCTATTTATAAAAAAAACGTGACCAAATAAATAGAGAAAATGTTGAGCGAGGCACAAATGGATTGAAAACTTTAAACTCGTTTTCTGCAAAATCGTGTTTTTTGAGTTATGTCAGTGTTGCAGTAAATGAGCGATATAGTAAATTGAGCATATTTATTTAGTTTTAAAAATGCCTTAGGATGTGATAATGTTGTTTGGTTGATTTTGTTTTGCCGTTGATACTTTAAGCTGCATAAAGTATCCAATATTTGTAAATTGTACGTACGTACGTGTATGTTTATTTAACATCAAAGTGTTATGAAGAGGAGTTTTATGTACAATAGCATTTTATTGTTGTAGTTGTTTAATGCCTTAAGTTAAAGCGGCTTTTATATATAACAATAACAACAACGACAAAAAAACTACGAAGAATTGTCTGCGAGTACCAAACCGTATTTGTAATTATATTTGATGTCTAAAAGATATCAAATGCCTGCAATACAAATATAAATATTTGCATTTAGCGGTAGAAGATACTTATGAATATGTTGGTTGTTCGGTTGGTGTAGTTGCATGATTGTTTAGTTGGTTGATTGTTTAACTGGTCGGTTAGCTATAGAGTTACTTATTTGTCTTATTTGTCTTATAATATTTATTTTTTTTTTAATATATTGTTATTTGTTTATTTTTGGTAGACCGTGTTCTACTTATGATTTCTTTTTTTTTTTATTAATTTTATAATGTTAACAATATCATAAAATTTAATATTAAACAGGGGGTTTGACAGATATTTTTTCTTTGCCTTGTATATATTTTATTTTAGTTATAATCTTCCCAATAAACAACAATTTATTAAGTCAATAAATTTGTATTTCAATAAAAAATAAATCATGAATTTATTACAAATTGGTACACTTAGAATACTATGTAGGTAAAGACCACTGCAAATGTAGTTAAAAACAAATGAAATTTCATTTAAAGAAAGGACGTCTTACATTTCAGTAAATTCAACTAACATTGTCATTTGTTTTTTAATGTTCAACAAATTAACCACAATTGTAGTAAAAATGAACCACATGTTAGTAAAAAATAAACAAACATTTGTTTTTTTTAAATAACAGAGAACAACTGTAAAAACTGAATGTAAAATCATAAAACAGTCATTTAATGTGGTTTGTTTTTTTTTTAAACGAACTACAAGGTTAGTAAAAAATTTAATTTGTTCTACAAATGACTGACATTTTCATTCAAAAATAAAGAAACTGTATTACAACCCAACTACATATTTTTAAAGCAGAAGTTCCCTGAGTGTAGTTATGAAGAAAAATATATAAGTTTTGGTTAAATAAATTAAAATTTCTAAGAATTTTCAGTAGTTTTGAAAAAGATAACAGATTTAAATATGGGGCAATAGACAATAAATGTTTACTTAAATAATTCTTAGGAATTTTATAGACAACGACAGTTAAAATTCTTGAGAAAACTACGCAGATTAAATAGATTCGTTCTGACAACAGAATTTTTTGCCAATGGTTCAGTTCCGGTAAGCGAATTGTTTAGCTTTAACAATTGAAAATTAGTTGAAACATGAGTATTTCTGTTTTTAACCTATATTATCACAAAATCATTAGTAATCCTTAAACAATTTATAATAAAGACTTGTTTACAATAGCAATTAGTGATATACATTTTGTTATGAGAGTTTCCTTTGTCTTTAAAATAATTCGATAATCACAACTGAATAAATTGGTTACCACAACCGAACTGTTCGTTTGGCAATACATTCAGTTGTCAGCACGAATCTGTTTTCTAGATGTATGAATATGTAGACGGAAATTACTCTCCTCACTGAATTCTACCATAAACCATGTTATAGTTGAAAAATTACTAAAACTAGAAACATTTTTAGCAACTCTTTAATAGAGTATTGAGTTTATGTTGTTCAACAGTACGTATGTTAGGCCAACCTGGAAAAAATACTACCCGAAAACCCCAAAAACCATCTAGATTTCCTCAAAAATTCCGTGAGAACGGACTGAGACACATACCGCAAACAATTCAGGTCACTGCAGAGTTTGCTTCTTAAATATTTGATATGCCAGACACTCAGTCCAAGAAACTCACAAAGCAGATGTAGCACTGCTGCCTTTTCGTTTCTACAGCCCTTGCACTGCCCTCTTAACTGCATAGACGTTCGTCTGAAAAGCGCTACAATCGTTTGGAAATCTTTTGTAAAATCGAATTTCCATTGTAAACTTCGGAATCTGATTCCGTATCTATATTCGAACCGTGCGTAAAGACAGAGCTTTCACCACTCCGCAATACAGGTACTTCCCTGGTCGGTACAATTACCTCAACAGTTTTCCGGAAGACCACGATAGGTAAACTGTAGTCCGTATCAAGTCTAGTGGCACACCCTACAGCTTTGTCTCAACTCCTTAATCATCTAAAAAGCTTTTCGAAATATCGCAGTTGGTAATGACTTAGCTCGTTTATTTTTAGGATTTCTCAGATATCGTCGTTAGATATGTTTTCATGCGTCGAGTTTCTTTCTCCTTATTTGTTTTCTCATCTTTGTTAATGACCTTCTTAGTCCAACTTTCAACCCTATGTACTCTTTTGCAGACGACACAACAATTTGTCTTTCATTTTATTTCATTTTATTGAAGGCCAAATCTTTTGGAGGTTGGGGGCTAATAGCAGACTATAACTATAGTGTCAATAACTGAGGGAGCGGTCACTCATAGAAATGCGAAAATACTTCCTAAATGGCCTGGAATTTGTGCGGGATAGGACTTGCAAAGCCAATTTTACAAAATTTGCCATAAGTTTATCTTTAATCATTTGGCCCATTCGGCTTAGATTATAAAAAAGTAAAGGCTCAAATGAAGGACAAGATGTTATACTATAAAAATTATCTAATTATCAAAGTACCATTATTTTCTACCTAAATATAAACCTTGTGTAAAGTTAGCTATGAAGTGTTTTGATATGCGGCAAAACCAATTAATCGGTTAAGGATCAGCCTCCGAAATTTCTGCTTGAGAAATATCGTAGTTCTTTACGTATGTCTCTGATGTTAAAACTATCTGGACCATCAAGATTGAACTTTTTCTCATCAGAAAAAATCACCTTTAAAAGAAATTTGTGTTTAAACAGTCCTACCAACAACAGCGATTATTGACCTGCCGTTCTCCAGTTGGTTTATAAATTCCTTTTTTACGAATTCAAGTCGAGCAGTTTTGTGGCGGGGTAATAAACTTGGCACAGACACCAGCTTTTGGCGAGTAATTCTCTGGGAATCCTTTAAGAGTCTACTTAGGGTTGATTTGGACACATTTACCGTACATTCATCGATTATCTGATTGAGACTCTTCATTGAATTGCTGGCACAATTGATTATTTTACGCCTGTTCCGATCAGAAAGATTTTTTTATTTGAAAAATTTTTCACAACCACATGTGAACGTTTTATTTTTGTAACAATTTTCAGAAAACTTAAGCCATATTTAAAAAAGGCTAAAATATGGTCTTTATCAAAATCACTTAGATATGAACCACAAGGCATTTTATTGCAAATTAATTACAATTGCATAAAAAATATTTCTTTAATTTTTTCTTTATTTGATATTCTTCTTTGTTTGCCGTTATATGTAATTACCGTTATTATGAAACACTAACAAAATATTATTACAGAATTTTTCTCTTAAATCAATTAAGAGATTACTTAATTGACTTAAATTTTACACTATAAGAGATCAGTTATCACACTCTTAAAAACAGTTATAAGCCTTAAAAAAATGTTAGTAATATTTAAAAAGATATAGCAAAAATCCTTTGTAATTATAGTTATGCAACGCAGTGTATGAAAATGTCTGTGCTTAAAGTAAAACTCTGGTTATTTTTAGAAAAGTTACTCGCTCTAAATAATTAATTTAATTTTCCTGAGACGTTTTTTGAAACAAATTTATGTGACATTTACCATTAACCAAAAAATGAAAAGTTTTAATTATAATTAATTATAATTATGACAACATTTCCATTACCATAATGTACTTTAAAATGTTAAACAAGCACGAGTGAATGGCAACTGTAAAAGGGCATACAAATTGAAAAGATTTAAAACTTGTAAAAAAAAAGAAATAAAATACAATTTCTACTAGCAACATTAATTTAAAATAAATTTTTTTAAAGTTTGAACAACAGTAAAACAACGTCCTTGACTGACTAAATGGATGAATGAGTGAACAACAACAAACAGTGTTGCCTGTTTGTACGTATATATAGTATAAGGGAATGTTGGCTAAAGTGAGACATTATTGGTATATATACAAAGTTGATATATATGAAATAGACCGATTATTTAATAATCTTTAGGCTATGCATAATTATCTTGTGGGAACAAATTTGAAAAGCGTATATAACGATTTTTAAAACAACTCAAAATTATAACTTTAGCAAAGATGCTTTCTAAAGTGAGCCATTAATTAAAACTTTATAAAGAAGTTAGAAAATTATGTAAAAATGGCAAACAAGTTCTGTTGAAATTAAAATGTATACATCGTTTAAAGTTGTTGTATGGATTTTTTTTTTTTTTGATTGAAAAAAAAATAAAATAAGTGCGTAAAACATTTAAAAAAGACTAAAACTTTTAAATCAGTCAAAAAACATCTAAAATTACATCAGTGGTTCACTTTACCGTACAAATCCGGTATCACATTACCGAATTTTAGGAAAACATGTTTTTTCAAATTTGTCATTAATTGTTATATTTGTTAAGAAAATAAATTAAACATAGAAATGATATTGCAAAACAAAAGGAAACTACTGCTTTGGCGCAACATATGTTTATGACAGGTCACACAGCTGACTTTGAGAACATAAAAATATTAGGAACGAAGTACCTAGATTATAATCTATGACATCAGTATAACATTCTAAGCGAGCGATTTAAGTACTTAGAATGTTATATATGTGTAATCTAATAAATATCACCTACTAATTATAACTTCGATTACAATATAAGCGGAGTGTTAGTAAGTGGGTTTATGGTAAAAAAATGTATGAATTATATTTCTACTAATTAAAACTCAGATTACAATGTAAGTGACGAGTTAGTGTGTTTATGCACATAAATGTAAAGACAAAAAAAAATACCGTTATAGCGGCTTCAGAAAAATATAAAAAACAAGAAATGTGTATCATTATATTGATGTTACTTTAAAGTTGATAGTGCAACAGGAAGGTTAAATAAAGTTTGTTAAGAAATAAATAATAATATAAATAATAAATATAAATAAATATAAATATATATATAAATATATATATAAATAATAATAATATAAATAATCTTATTTGCCAAGATCCAGATTCATATGTAAGTTTGAAAAAAATTAATTTATTAATCTGTAAACTTAATAATATACCTAAATGTACTATTATTCCTTTAGATCACCAAAATAAAAACCATGTTGAGACCAGGAGGCCTGGAAAGAAATTTCGACCGCATATTGGGCACAGAAGTTTACGTGGCCCTAAATTATGATGGCGTTAATGGAAAAAGAGGGTTCAAGGAATTTAAATCGCTTCATGATGCAGTTTTTGGTAAGATTTGTTTAGACTTATACTAAAAATTTCACTTTGTTTATTTCCAGATGCTGTCAAGGAAGAGGGCTCAACAATTGAGAAATTAAAAAAAATATGCAGCATTGCTTTAAGATGTACAAAAACAGACATTTTGCAAAAAAATGCAGAGATAAGAAAAAAATTAATTTATAATACAAATTTAGGTTGTAATACTTAGTTTAAGTTTTTTTTATGTGCCTTAATACCTAAAATGAAATTTTTTTATTTATTTTTAATTTTTTTTTTTTTTGAAATAAAACATTCTTTTAAATAAACTTGCATTAGACTTTCAATTACAAAATCATCAGGATTAGTGGTACCACTTCATATTCTAGCCTTACAATTGCAAATCCGACTGTAAACGACGTACATTACAGTTTAATTTGCCTGAATTTATTGACGTGCCATCAAGCTCGCTTAGAACACCACTTATAACGTAAGTGAAATTGAAATGACACTTAATGACATCGCCGTTTACATTTTAAGCGAGAACGCAGTAATTAAGCAGCCTTTGACACTCGTGTGTAAATGTAAGCAGAAATATAAGCGACAGCATCAGTACTGATTGCTATTAAATATTACTGACATCAGCGATTAAGTAATGGGTATTTTTACCGCTGGGAAGGTACACTATTGAGAGCTTACGAATACAACAAAAGGAGATATATACGATGAATTTAAAGGAGGATACAGGCAATATAAATGCTAGTTACAAAGTTGCCATACATTAACATTTCTGTGATATTATTTTTAAGCTGTGTTTTCTAATTTGATTTATGTTTAATGTTTAAATATTTCGTTTATATGTTTTATGTAATGTAAAAGCCAAAAGTAATGAATAATATCAATTTTTGATAGATTTCATTAATAAAGATAAATTAAAAAAAAAAAAAAAAAAAAAATATGTTTTAAAAATAATACTTGATAATGTTACTAATTAAATGTTTTATATATTAAATAGACGTCCCTAGAAAAAGTCAACAACAAATTGACGAAACGTCGGGAGAAAATGTAATATAAATGTGTTTTTATTTACATTAATTGAATTTAGGTGGAATTAGCTTATTTTGAAGACAACAACTGAAGATTAGACAAAATAACAAAACAATATAAATTATTCAAATTTTGAATAAAATTCTTACCGTTTGCAAAAATCGAGTTTTTTTTAAACTCATAAAAACTCACTTTACCAAACACTCCCTTATGTATTTCTGTGCAAAAGTGTGTGCAAATTAATGTTTGTATATAGTGAATGTTTAAATGTTCTGAGTAAAGTTGTATTTTAGAATGTGTTTCTTCTGTTCTGTTCCAAAAAAAAAATAAACAAACTTTACGACAACCAAACCAACATGTTGTTGAAGTGTGAAAATAAACTCATTAGTGGCAAACTAACATACAGAGATGTATTCGTATAAACAATTTTTTTTTTTTTTTGGATGTGTTGCTCGCTTGTAATTTATTAGCAACTGCTGTTGTTGCTGATATATTTAACTAGTTAACTAGGCTGTTTTAGAGACTGCATGACTTTTTTTTGCTTGCTATAGTTTTTCCAATTTAGCCAGCCTACGCAAAAAAAAAACAATTTTTATTTAAAATTTTTAAATGTAAAAGTTGCAATTGTAATGTGCAGGACAGTGACTTTCATGTAAATATGCAGTAAAAAAAATATGCATTGAAAACCAAAAAAATATGCACGTAAAATCAAAAAAAAAAAAATTTAATTTTTAAAAAGCAATTTATAACTCGAGAGCGACAACTAGATGCTGTATTAGAGGTTACAATGGTTTTCTGTTATTTATAAGTTTTATTTAATATTAGTTTTCATTTTCAACATTACCTCTTCGGATATTAGTAAAACTTGGTATAAACATTCTTTTGGTTAATATGGTGTTTACCTATAGAGAAAAAATATTTATCTACTTTTTTCAAATAAATCGGTTTGTTGAAAATTTTTAAAGCTGTCAATTAAAAATTAATTGAATCAATTAAATAATTGCTTAAATTCGGAACTTGCTTGACATTTTTCATATTATATCAACACATTGTTGTTGTTTTTTGTAATTGTTTTTTTTTTATAAATTTTTATGTTTAGTGGGTATTAGTAATAAATATTTTAAATTAATTTCTGTTAGATCAGCTTCTAATTCTTATTAGGTTTATTAGGTTTATTAGGTTTATTACTTTAATACGTTAAATAATTGAGTTTCAGTTGTTTAAATCTAAATATTTATTAATTCTAAAACAGTATCATAAAATTGATAATGTAATTTTTAAAGTTTAATTTCGTTTAATAAAAATGGTTTAAACGAAAAGAAAATGCAAAAAATCAATTAATAATTATTTCAAACAAAAAAAAAAAAAATACTCTGATTTCAACAAAAGGGATTATTTCTGCAAAGAAAAAAAATCCAAAAAAAAATTGTCATAGTCCATACGCTTCAATACGAAGAAGAAACTAATTTCTTTTTGAATTTATTCACATCAGTTTAAATAAATCTGCTAACTAAATGAGAATTTCATGAAGGTTTAAATTAAACGTTATAAATGGCGGTATGAAACAACACTCCAATGAAATAACGCCGCAAACCAAAAATGAAATAACGCCCCATTTTTTGGGCTTTATTTCATTATGAAACAATACCCCCAAAAAAAAAATGAAATAAACCCCCAACCAAATGAAACGACACCCCAAAACAAAATGAAGTAACGCCCCAATTTTTGGGGCTTTATTTCGTAATGCAGTAAAGCCCCATTTTGAAAATAAAATAAGGCCCCAATAAAAAAAAAAACAAAATTATATATTACTTTGAAATATTTTTTTATTCCTAATTAATACATAGTAAAAATCGCGCAATTTTTTTTTCAGCCTTTTTAAAATAAAAAGGTTAATAATATTTAGTATATCAATACAGTTTTTTTTAATATTTTTTAGTAGTATATCACAAAATAAAACTAAATTTATAAATCGTATAATCGCACGCAGAAAAAACTTTATTTCGCGAAGCAGCCTGCCGCGTTCTACGGAGGAAAAAACCCCTAACCCTACACAGAAAAACTTGGTTTTACAAATCACTTGATGTCTTAAAAATATAAGATTTCAACGGATTCGACATCTGATTTGAAAAACAAGTTCTTCTGGGTGGCAGCCTTCGGCCGGTCTTAGGGGTTTTTTTCCTCCGTAGAACGCGACAGGCGGCCTCGCGAAATAAAGTTTTTTTCTGCGTGCGACATAAAAGAAACTTCAAAATTACTACACGGTATAATCTCACTTACTAATAGCAAATAACTATTTACATTAATAACTTGATAATTCATGCAGTAATTATAACGGTTATTTGCTTATATTACTTAAAAATTGTGCTTTTTAAGAAAATTAAATAACACCCCAAAAATATTATTTGGGGACTTATTTCATTTCTCATATTGGGGCCTAATTTCATTATAAAAAAAAAATCCCAAAAAAAAAATGAAATAAAGTCCCAAAAAAATTAAATAACACCCCAATTTTTTTTTATCGAAATTTTTGGGGCCTTACTTCATCTTCGGTTTGGGGCCTTATTTCATTGGGGTCTTGTTTCATACCGCCGTATAAAAAAACATTTGGTATGGCAACAACACATCTGTAAAAAAAACATTTGGCAACAACATTTTTTTTTTTTTGGTTTTTGGAAAGGTATACCATCACTTTTTAATCAAATGAGCTATTATTTAATTGAAAAATAATTCAATTAAAGAACTATCAATTTCTAATTTAACAAGCAATTTTAGTTGTTGGCTAAATTTCAGCAATTAAAGTTATTGAATCGGTGGTTTACGTGATTGAAATGGGGTTTTTTTTTTTTGTGTGTATGAGTCGCTGCTCAAAGTGGGGGCTTTTTAACAAATATGTAAGAAATATACAATGTTTGAATTATCATAACTTTTGAACGCGTGAACAGAAAGTTAAAAAGTTGGCGCCGATCAAATCATCATCTTTTCGCGAAAAAATTTTAGAAATGTCCTTAATTTGGGAATATCTCAAAAAACCCATAATTGATTTTAATGAAATTTATTGAATCAATTAATATTTTAATTGATTTTGCACCTATCACGGCAATGATACTATCAATTAAACCTTTTATTAAAATTAAGAAGGAAAAAAAGTTATAAATAACTTCTACAAAAAAAATGTGATACTCACAAAAAAAGTGTGTGATCTATACGTTGGTATGTGTGTTTTTTGCAATGCTGAGTCTGTTTGTGTGTGTGCTTGTTTTGTTTGTTAACTTCAAATGTATTTGGTATTTTATACTGAAAATTTTCTATTTATGCATACAGTGTATGAAAAAATAATATGATAATTGCGTCTAAAATAAAATATGTATTTATATGTTTAAAAGTCAATAAAAATATTTATTGATTCAATTAAATATTTGTTTAGAAACAAATTAAATTCAAATCAAATCTTTAATTAATTATTTAAGGTTGATAATTTTTTCTGTGTACTTATTAAATGATGCCAATATGGATATCAGATGAAAGATAATAATCTCTAGTATTCCACAAAATTGTTTGTCGTAATATTTCAGGACCAAAAGTTTTAAAAAGTGCTTTTATAAATTTGATCCTTCAATATCCTTGACTGTTTTTAAAAAGTTCGTCAAAAGAACAATAATCATATTAAAATGTTTACTGTACTGTTCTACATACACAACTTTCAGCGTTCTAGCTTTATTAGTTTAGCAATAAACTAAATTTTAAATATCCATGTATACATGGATAAACAAATTTAAATATCCATGTACAAACAAAATTTTAATAAATTATATTATTTTTTTTTACATTTAAACTAATAAAGCTGGAAGGTTGAAATTTGAGAATGTATAAACAATACGTTTAACGTGGTTTTTTCTTTTGACGAACTTATTAAAAACAGTCAATGATATTGAAGGATCAAATTATTAAAAGGATATTTTTAAAATTTTTGGTCCTAAAATATAATGACAAATAATTTTGTGGAATACCAGACATTATTATCTTTACAAATATTTAAATAGTTTGTTGAAATTTAAATATCCTTTTGTAAGGACATATGATGTGATAACGAAAATCTGAATACGCACTTTAAATATTTGTGATCTTTTGTTTAATATGCTTATCAATTGAAAGAAATATTACAATTTGTTCTAGAGTGTTATGTGAATGTACAAAATTTTATACTAAATATCAAAGAAACTTTCGGAAAAATTCCGTTTATTTTTTAACCCCTCTGATTCCCAACTTTAAATTTTAATATGTTGTAAGTGATACTTTGAGTTAATTGCAAAATAAATTTCAGAAAAAAATAATTATGGGTTTTTAGAAATATTCGCGAAATAAGGACATTTTTCAAGTTCGTTATCCTTTTCACGAAAAAAAATAGATTTTTATACAACACCGCTTAAAGACGAGGATTTGTTATTTAAAATGTCACAAAAATTTTTAATTTTCTGTTGGCACGTTAAATATTTATGGTATTTTAAACTTTGTATATTTTTTGCACATTTGTTAAAAAACATCCAACTTTGAGCGATTTTTGTAAAAAGAAAAATTAAAACTCTAATGAAATTTGAAAGATCATTATCTGAAAGATGTGTCGAAAATTTTGAAAAGCCCCTTCTACAAAATATGCAATTAAAAAAATCCAAACTATGCATTAAAATATACATTTGTAGCAAAATATGCAAAAAAAACTGCATTAATAACAAAATATGCAACAACAAATCGACGCCATTTTCTTGCAAATTCTTTTATTTGGAACAGTCTTTGGTCAAAATCGATTTTGGGCAACTGACTACTTACATGCATTTGCATGAAAGTCGCTGCCCTGGTAGTGTGTGTTGCATTTAATAAAAATTCCAAAAAAAATATAAGTTAGAATCTGTACACTCAAAAAAAAATGTTAGTAAAGTCAGCAACATTTATGCTGGGAGTAAGTAAATTAAGTAAATTCAGCAAAAATTTTGCTAAATTTAGTACACTCAAAAAAAAAAGGCTTTAAAGTTAGCAACATTTTTGCTGGGAGGATCCTTGCATTAAAATTGCTAATAACAGCAAAAAAGTTAGTAAATTGAGCAAAATTTTTGCTAAATTTAGTACACTCAAAAAAAAGTCAGCAACATTTTTGCCGGAAGTATCCCTGCAGAAAAATTGATAATAGCAGCAAAAAAAAAAAACGTTAGTAAATTCAGCAAAAATTAAGCAAATTTTTCTGCAAGGATGCTTCCAGCTAAAATATTGCTGACTTTACTGACTTTTTCTTGAGCGTATGTTTGTTTTTTCGTAGTCTAAAAAATTTGTTCTTCATATATAATATATTTATCTTCTGTTACTGACTCTACTTCATCATGACTACTACCTTGCCTCATCATCCACTAATACTTCCTACTCATAAACACTTAGAAAAAAAATAATAGTTAAATCAATTAATATATCATATTGAAATTAACATTACAATTTTTAACGAGCATTTTTAAATAAAGTATGAGTCATATTAAACTAAATACATTTCTAGTTAAAATAAACTTTTTCGTATTTTAATAAATATTTCAACATTTTAGATGTTAAATTAAAAACAAACAAAAACTAGTCACGACTAACCAACTCGAAAACTATGCGAGATAGGATTTGAACAAGTACCTAAAAAATGCGCGTCGGATGCAGATAAAATCGTTGAAAAGCCTGTTTAATTCTTTCCAGAGATGGGAGTAGCTTAAAAAACATTTTATTTCAAAACTATTTTTTTACAAAAATTAGTTTCTATAAATTTTTTATCAATTCAAGGAGTTGCATTTTTTGCATCCAAATAAAACCTACGCCTCTGACTTTTGCAATGATGTGTTACATGTTGCCATTTTCCAATAAATAAAACCAATATAAGAGACATTTTAAAAATAAATAGTAAAAACAAAACAATATTTTAAATTTGACCTCTTCTGATTTTAGTAAAACTCGTTATGAATATTCTCCTAGTTAATATGGTGTTAAAAGTATTTTTCTTTTTCCAAATTTCGTTATAGTTCGCGTTTAGTCGCTGCTCAAAGTTGGATGTATTAAACAAATGTGCAAGAAATATACAATGTTTGAATTACCACACTCAAGGCACTTCTTCCGTAAATACTTGTAGTTGTTTGAGTAGTAATACAGTATATTTACTTTTAAATGAAAAAAACAGAAATTTGAACAAGAAATTTTAGTTTTGACTACAATTGTAGTTCATTCAAAAAACAAACCACATCAAATTACTGTACTATGAATTTACATTCATTTTATCAGTTGTTTTGTTTTTATTTAAAAAAATAAAACAAATAAACGTTTGTCAATTTTTAATTGCATTTGTGGTTCATTGAAATTTCATTTGTTTTTAACTGCATTTGCAGTGGGGTTTGCCTACATTATATTCTAAGTGCTTAACTTTTGAACGCGTCAACAGAAAACTTAAAATTTGGTGTCATTTTAAAGATTTAATCTGCTGTTTTCAACAGAGTTACACAAAAATATTTTTTTTTTTTGCGAAAAGGATAACGAAATTGAAAAAACGTCCTTAATTCGCGAATATCTCAAAAAACGCATAATTAATTTTTATGAAATTTATTTCGCAATTAACTCAAAGTATCACTTACAACCTGGCGCGCATCCAGGAAAACGTTTTGAGGAGCGAAATAAGAGTATATTTGATTAAATTTTTTAATATTTTTATCATTTTTGTACTGAAAAATTTAATTTTGAGGGAGGAAATGAAACTTTTATTTTTATAAAAATTTTAAACTATAAATTTCCAAAAATTTATTAAAATAAAATATTTTAAAACGTTTTTAAACCCATTTTTTATAAAAATTTCTAAACCACAAAGTTGTCACTATTCCTATGCAAAAATGATTTTGCATAGCGTAAACTTTTTATTTTATGCACAATTTTGGTTGATTTTATTTGTGCAAAAAATTCAATATTTTCGATATTGACAACCAATGTTTTTTGACAGCTATATTAGTATGTATGACATATCAATTGCATTTTTCCTCAGGAATAATTTTGGTCATAAGCTATTTTTCATGGCTCTGTGCAATAACTCCCAGGTTAAAAAAATCCCAAAAAAAAAATAAAATAAGTCCCAAAAATTTTCAAACAAATTTAGGAGTAATTTCCAGGGACCGTAACGGTTATAAGTGATATCAAAAAACTTCTTTTATAACAGTTATTTTGTGGCTTAAAAAGAAAAAAAACATCCAAAAACAGTTATTTCTCAACGTAAAAATAAAAGATCGGATGAAACTCTTAAGAAGAGAGTTTTATTTTGACTTCATTAAGAACACTCTTTTGAGGAGTTTTATTTTTTCCGTCTGAAATAAAACTCTTTTGAGGTGTTTTATTTTTTCCGTCTAAAATAAAACTCATTTGAAGAGTTTTATTTTAAAACTCATTTGAGGAGTTTAATTTTAAAACTCATTTGAGGAGTTTTATTTTTTCCGTCAGAGAATAAAACTCATTTTATGTAAATGTTCAATTGCAATGCAGTGTAACCTAATTACTTGCATTGCAATTGAAAAAATCGTCATTCAAATTAAAGGCATGTGGGTTTTTAATTTGTTATTTTTTGATTCCTATTATTAAATGGTTATTGTTTTACTTCTTATATTTTTATTTATCATAACTAGCTGAATAAAACCCAGTTGCAACTGCATTAAGAAATAAGAAATAAAACAATAACAATTTAAAACGGCAGGTTTTTGTTATGCATTTTTGCTATTCGCAAGTAGGTAAAGTAATAAATTCGGTCCAAATTGTATACTCTAGTTAAAGTTTCCTATTGAGTCCATTGTTTATCATCGTTATTATCATCTGCTTATCACTCAATTTGCATATTAACTTTATATTTTACTATGCTAAAGTAAAAGAATTTATTACCGTTAGGTCAAATCTAACTACCTAGTATTAATTTAGCATTAAGTGTATAAAAAATAATACTTGTTTTTTGCTAGTTCTTTATAATATAAATCAATTGCTTTATAACGTTGAGTAGTGAAGATCACTTTAATAGAAACATTTTTGGCAGACTATTTAAAAAGTAAGGTAAGTCGCGTGAGTGCCACATGTACATATGTTTTTATTGAATGATTAATTATTAATTTTACATTTGCAGTAGGTTTAAATCGTGAATATGGGTCGCCATTCCGATATTACTTGTCGTACATTTTTTAAAAAAGTTGATAATACTCATGTATGCCGGCTGTGTAAAAGCGTTTTTAAAGGTGATCATGTCAGCAATTTAAAGCGTCATTTAATCAACCAGCATAAATAACAATATAACATGATAAACCTCTTTTTGAGTTCTGGGAGGCTAAAAGAATACAATATCCGTACTTGTATACATTGGCAAAAACTATACAGTGTGTACCTGCAACCCAGGTAAGCGTGGAAAGAGCATTCTCTGCTCTTAAATTGGTATTGAGCGACCTGCGTTCAAATCTTTCCGCAGAAAATTTAGAAAAAGTTATGTTCGTTAAATTAAACAAATAAATTACTACACACATTATAGCAAATGAAGTCAATAAAAAAAGAAAAAAATAAACAAAATGAGTTTTATTTTAGACGGAAAAAATAAAACTCCTTAAATGAGTTTAAAATAAAACTCCTCAAATGAGCTTTATTTTCTGACGGGAAAAATAAAACTCCTCAAAAGAGTTTTATTTCAGACGGAAAAAATAAAACTCCTTAAAAGAGTTTTATTTCAGACGGAAAAAATAAAACTCCTCAAAAGAGTTTTCTTAATGAAGTCAAAATAAAACTCTCTTCTTAAGAGTTTCATCCGAACCTTTAATTTTTTCGTTGAAAAATAAATCTTAACTGTATAGTTGAGATCGTTTTCTTAAGATCACCATAGATTCTGAAAGAGCACTTCAATACGAATCCATTGGTATATAATAGTATACGTCTCCGTTGACTCTAACATAGAGAGTTTTTAAGTTCAAGTTTTCGGGATAACTGTTATTTTCGGTCTCTGGTAATTTCAAATAAAATAATACCCAGTTCTTTTGCAGTTATTTAATTTTTTTAGAAGTTATTTCATTTTTGTTATTAGGTGTTATTTCATAATGCAGTAATTCCGAAATGAAATAAATCCCAACAGAACTTAGCGTGGAACATAGCGCCCAAAAAAATTATATGTAAATTATTGTTGTAAAAATGTTCTTGCTTTTGGGCAATACGACATTGATTTGGACGAAATAACATTATGATTTTGGCAATAACTTCTTTTTTTACCGTCATAGCGCCCAAAAAAAAAAGTTTTTTCAAAATAAAATGCATAGCACCCAAAAAAAAGTTTTGCTTTTTCTGTCATTGATTTGGTCGTTATAACATATTAACATCCACAATTTTGGGGGATATGCGGACATTTCGGTTTTTGGGCAATACGACTTTGGGGAATATAACGGTACGCCCTTACTTCATTTGTGTTGCATGGACTATTTTTGGGAGTTATTTGATTTTTATTCTTTGGAAATTTTTTCATGATAAAATAACAACCAAAACGTAGGATTTGTTTCATTTTTGTTTTGGAAATTATTTCATTTCTTTAGAATTTATTTCACTTTTTCGAGACGGGACTTATTTCATTTTTTTAGAATTTATTTCATTGGGAGCTTTTGCACTGGGACTTTTTGTACCTGGGACTTATTGCATAGAGCCATTTTTCATATCTCAAAGTTTTCGAGAAATTTAAAAATTTTAATTGTTGCGTATTTAAAACAGATTTTTGCAAAAACCGTTTTTGGTGTTCTCCTTTTTGGGTGAAATCCACTTCTGGCAAGGCGTGTAGTTTGATTTCAAAGTGGCTTCTATTTAATTTAAAGTTAGTTCAGCTTGATTTAAATTTTTTTTGTTTTTTCTGTGTGTAAAAATTCTGAATATTTTTATTTTTTTTTTTATTTTTTTTAGAGAATGCACGTCAGTCAGTCTGTCCATCCATCCGTTAGTTTCTTTTTTGGGTAAAATTTTAAAGTCATATATTGTTGTTGATGCTGATGTTGCTATCGCTATATTGTAGCTGTTATTGCTGCTGTGAGTTATGCAGTTTACTCAGTGCTATTCCGCATTCTTAAGATTTCTTCTATGCTGTAGTTTAGTATGTTTTTTATTCCATATTTTTTCTTTCTTTTTACTTGGCTGAGTTTATATTTTGATTTTTTATTTTTTCTTTATTACTCGTGCCACTTCTTTATGTTTGATTTATGTTTATTTTGCGCTTGAACGTTATTTGCTTTTTTTATTATTAAAGTATGATTGTATTTGTTTCTTGACCTGGAAAGTCTTTTAAAAACCAATTTAGGATTTTCTTTCTTATGTTGCAAAAGTAGAAGGTAAATGCAATAAATATCTTTGTCATTTATTTTTATTAAGTATTTCTTGCATTGAAAATTCTAATTGGAAAACAATTTGTTTGAATTAAGTTTTTGGGCAATCTAAAAATGTTTGTCTTTGTGATACTGTCCTAAATAATGGGAAAATTTTCCGAAAAAAACATCTAAACTTTTTGTAGAAATAAAAATAAAAAGTTTTGGCCGATTCTAGAATAATTGAGTTATTTAACAAGGGAATGTTCACTATTGTGGCATATCCCCTTTCGATTTTTTGCATGAATACAGTGGGGAGCACTCGTGAACACCCAATGCTTTCAATAGAAAAATTTGTGTCTAAAGCTTTGCTCTCACGTGAGTATTATCATTTATTACACCGATTGACAAAAAAAATGTTTTTCTTTGGTTTCTGTTTTAATGCAGAAATTCTGATATCCATTAATATCTGGGAATATACATTCTCAGCTTTTAAAGTATGTTTTTACGGTTTTACGCCTATATTTAAATTTTGGAGATTTTACGATCGACAGCGTATAGCACTAAGATCAAAAACAAACTTTGATAAAAAAAAATGTTTTCCTTTATAAGTAACATAAAAGAAATCAAAATTTGGCATTTAGAAGTCAGACCTAAAATCGTAACGACCGGTGTTATTTATAATTTATCCGTGTGTAAGTCGTGTTTGATTATAAATTTTAGCTCATGAGTGTTCGTGATCGTGTGTCGAAATCATTAACGTTTTAAAAACAAAATTCATTGAGAAATATTGTAGTAGCAAAAATAATATAGTATAAGTACTTATAAGTAAAGAAATGTAATGTATACACAATGTTGCTGAAACATGTTTATAAACATTTTTTTTCATGCACACATAAAAAATTTAAAAATCAAGCTGAAACATTAAATTAAATGGAAACAGCTTTAAAAATGTAAAACGTATTACATTGTCGTATATAATATGAATAAACATGTGGGCGGGGAAGGCGTGTTTAAATATTGAACTATTTATACCGTTCTTTTTAAAACGATTATTAAGCTTAACGGAATTTGCAAAATGAAGATCTTTATGGAGATTTTGAAAAATAAAGTCAAAATTCGGAAGTAGGACACAATATTGTAAGCGAATATTTCCAAATGTGGCCGTGCACCTAGTGTTTGGGCTATATAAATAAACTAAGTAGAATATTTCAAATCCAAAAACATCAGCTTATATACCAACTTTCTGGGAATTTTTTGGCTTTAGATAATTTTCTTGTGACGACTAATTTAAAAAAGTTATATAACAATTTTTAAAAGGTCCACATTAGGGAACATGTTTGGGTGCATAAAATAAACTTAAAAACTTTCTAAAAGCATATCAAAATGTTAGAAAATAAAGTAAGACCGACAAAAATGTGTATATAAATTTAAATTTATTTTAACAGGGTCACTGACGAAGGTTCAATACCAGAAACCGCGCAGTCTGATTCAGAAAATTGAAAATTTACAATGTAGTTATGATTTTTAGAAAATACACTCATTCTTCTCTACCACGCCTTTCACAATTTATTTTAATTTTGTTTGTTAAAAAGTTTATTATATAGTTTAAAGCTGCGTAAGGGGTTACTTTTTTAATTGCGGGAAGCTTTTTTTTTTTTTGTTGTGAAACATGTTGAAAATTTTCCAAGTATTGGAAAAATATCGCCAAAATCGTTAAAATTTAAAAAATCAACAAAATTAAAAAAATTGCAAAATTGAAAAAAAAACACTGGAAAAAAAATTATAAATTGAAAAAAATCACTTATAATTTTATCTATTTTTTTTTTTTTTGTTTTAGACATTTTTTTGTTTTGTTTTTGGGATTCTTTAAATTTTGGCGTTTTTATTTAATTTTAGTAATTTCTTCAAATATTATCTATTTTCTCAATTTAATTGTTTTTTTTTTAATTTTACAATTTTTATTTTTAATTTTGGCATTTTTTTTCAATTTGTTGTCATCAATCGTTATAAAAACCGGAAATTTTGTGTGCACCGAATGCATTTTCAATTAAACATTTAATCGATATTATTAAACTCTTAATTGAAAGTGAGTTTGAAATCAAACAAAAGCTTAATCGAAATTTTATTGACAGAAAATTTTTCTATGTTGCAACATGTTGCTGGACTGATTTAATTCATATTTTTCGACTTTCCTGGTATATTTTCAATAAAATTAGTAACAAAACTTATTATAACAATTTCTTATTATCAAATATAATAAATTTTTAAAGTCGTACTAAACTCTTTAAAAAGTTGTACTAAATAGTTGTACTAATCGCTTAACTCCAGCATTAGACCAGCCATATGTTCAAAAGTTTTATTTTTACAGCTCCCCCTTTTTCAGTAATTTAGGTTTAAAAAATAATTTTCGTTAAAACAAAGCATCGACTTTTACACCTAAAAATCCACTAAAAATAGTTCAAATCTTTTTTGCAGTATAACAGTGTCGCTCAATCTGCACTCTTTTTATTTTTTCGTAAACTCGTAAACTCGCACCGAACAAATGAAAACATGCAGAAATTTAAAAATTTAAATTATTTTTTATCATGTTTTTAAAGAATAATTTAATACAATTTTTAATTATTTCAAATATTAATGATAAAATCTGCAAGATAAAATTCAAATATATTAATTTTTAGTAGAAAATAACAAAATATAAGCAAAATAAAAATGATTGTTTAAAGCAACAATTTTTTATCAACATGCTGCAAGGAGTATATACAAATAGAAAGACTACATTTCCCAGGCCTCTCAGCAACAAAATACCGAACTCGGGCAAGCAAATAAAAGCAATAACGGTGTTTCGATTATTTCGGTAACGGTATTTGAAAGGCAACGGTGGAAAGCTGAAAGAGTTTTTTATCCATAACATTATTTTGGCAAGTACTGCCTGCCAACCCTATCAATTGTTATCGTTTTAAATTTTTTCTAAATCCTTTTTATTTTAAACGAGCTTATGATCATTTATTTATTAATTATAATTATTTATTTCCAATATTTCGTCTCCACATTATGTCACTTCTTCAGAGAACAAGTATTACAATTTGATTGAAAAATTTGTTTTAATAATTAAAAAAAAAAAAAAAAAAAAAAAAAAAACTTCTATACATATAACAAATTTCCTAAAAAAGGCGGGAAATCGAAAATATTTTCGGTCAATATGAAAAAATAAAAATATCCCAGAAATCAAATCACCCAATGTGGAGACGAAATACTGGAAATATATAATAATAATAATAATAAGCCTTGTTCTTGATGTTGAAAGAACTGCCTCTATACTGGGCATAGGCTGTCTATAAATAACTTCCATCTTTGTCTTCTTGACGCTACTTCTCGAAGTTCACCGATGTTGCTGAAGCTCCTACTTTCAGAGACACTGTTGATTTCATTCAACGTAGATCTTCTCCAAGATGAGTTTGGCCGTCCACGTCTTCTTGAACCTTGGGGATTGTATACAAGGGCTTGGAAACATACTTCTGTAGGCGGTTTTCGTAGTGTGTGCCCAATCCATCCAAACTTTCTTTTACGTATTTCCACATTGACGTCTCTAAAGTTTGATCGGAACCATAGTTGTTGGTTGGATATCCTGTTCGGCCAAAATACTCTCAAAATCCTACGCAGACATCTGTTGACAAAAACACGCAGTTTGTTTTGAATTAATTCAGTCGTATACCACGTTTCACATCCATACAGAAGAACTGAAAGAACGCATGCCTTAAATATTTTAATTTTATATAATTATAATTAATAAATAAATGATCTTAAGCTCATTAAAAATAAGAAGAATAAAATAAAAGCAGATCAAAGAAAACTGGACATTTTTAAATTTTTTCGATTAACCATTAAAGTTTAAAGTCCGAATAAGTACTTAATCGATTCAAATATCGAGAAAATTTTATGTGATCAAAATATAATAAATTATAATTTTAAATTTGGATTTTGATAAGTTTGCCATGGAATAAAACATATATTTTTCAAATGTTATAGGATTATTTAAACACAATTTAGCGAAACCTAAACTGAAATAAATTTATAAATGAATATACAGGAGCCGTTTGAATAAAAGCTATTCCACAAATTTGGACTTTCACCGCTTACAACGTTATGACGGGTAACTGATAGCTAAAACAAATACTGGAGAGAAAAATGTTTGTCATTTTATTTTATATAAAAAAAGATTATATAGAATTTTTCTCTTAAACCACCTGTTTAAGAGTTATTTATACCATAAAAAAGATTTTAACTAATTTTAGTCCATTTTTAGGGGTAAAAAACCGATTCTTACTGGCCTGTGCTTCCGAGAAGGAAATTTTTTCAATGGAAACTATTTTTTATCCCCAATGTACCAGAAAATGTGCGGGGAGCTGTAAAAATAATACTTTTGCACATTCCATATACCTTTAATGGGTGCTCTACCCAACATGTTGCCATTAGATAATCTTTTAAATTTCTTGTATAAATATCTTTATAAAAATTATGTAAATAAGTTGTTATTGACTTTTAAAGTAGTATTATATTAACCATGAAAATTAACCTAATTCAATGCAAAAAATCAAGGAAATAAATAAAAAAATATGCAAAAATAATTTCAGTAGAATAAAACAAAAATTACCAAGAAGTAGTTAAATAAGCTTAAGGCTTATTAACAAATAAAAAGAAAAAAGTACACTTCAGGCAAAAAAAAAAAATAAAGGAATCATACATAAATTTGAATTTTAAATAAAAAACAAACCCAACGTAATAAAAAAAACAACACCAAACTAAAAGGGAAAATTTTGCAAAAAAAAAAATCTTGTATTAAGCTAAAAAAAACGCACCAAAAAAAAAAGAAAACAACCCCAATATTATAAAAAAAGGCAGTAATAATATCCTTTCAAGTATAAAAATGGATATAAACCATACGCATTCTGTTGTTGGGCGATACAACAAAATTTTTATGGTTTCATGTTTTAATATTATCCTGTTGTTGGAGCGTTTCTAGTGCATAGTGTGTAAGCATTGCTGTAAGGTTATAAACTTTAAATGCCCCTACCCGGAAATTCTTTTTCTTTTACTTCTCTCACATTTTAGACGGAAATGAAAAACCAAATAAGTATATATATATTATTATTAGTTAGCATAATAAGAAAGCTGTTTTGAGTTCTTTTATTAATTTTGTAAAGAATTTCGGAGGAATTACAGTAGTTTTTTGTAGGTATTATTATTGTTGTTGGGGTTTTACAAAAACAAGCAATTTAAGGTTGTAGTGCGAGGGTTAATTAATAAGTTATTAAAAAAAAATATTAAATTTCTATTTGGAAAAAATATCTAAAAAAGTAATAAGATTAAGTCTCTGCTCATTCTGTTAGCTCTTGAAACCTGAACTGTTGAAACAAGTTGAAACAACATTCAAAAATGTTTGGCAACATTTTTACTAATTTTGCATGTTGTCAAAACACACGTTTTGTGGGTACATGGCCGCACACTCTTTTAACGATTTAAAATATTTTAAATCGAAAGATAACATTATATTAAGGTTCCCGGTAGTCTGCCTTTCGTATCATACCAGTAATTTGACTCCGGAATTTAACGTTGCATATACGCAATATTTCGATGAAGTAAATACAAGTGATAAAGATTTCACTCCGAATATAGTGTGTAGTAATTGCTATAGCACTATTTTGAATTGGTATCATCGACGAAGAGGACACTTGCATTTTGCTAAAACGGTAATCTGGGTAAAACACCAAAACGGTCATGATGAAACCAGGTGCTACGCATGCATTAATTATGATGTTGGAACAAATAATGTTGCAGCTTTTACTGCCTCATTTCCAGTGCCACGCTCTGATGGTGTCGAACTACCTAAACCTCCGATCATAGAGATTAAGTTCGCGTGGGCACTCGAAAGTATTTTCTCCTTGCCATCCAATTTGCAAGATCCCGATTATGCGCCCAAAATTTCAAAATGTTTTACCTCATTTTTGAAGCGCAGTTAGGATTGTTGGCTAAGTTGATATTATCGCAACGTAATTCAGAATTTTGTTACCTCATTTTTGAAGTGCAGTTGGGATTGTTGGCTAAGTTGGGATTATCGCAACGGAGTTCAGAATTTTTGACCGCATTTTTGAAGCTCAGAAAACAAGGAGAGCGATTCCATCAGGTCACCATGTCAATGGAAAAAGAATACAAAGGAAAAAAGCTGGATGCATTTCTTAAAGAAGTTTATTAGCGGAGTCATAAGGTATCCCAATATGAAGATGCAGGCACCGAAGCCGCGAAGTACAATAGATTTGAAGGACACAGCGAAAGGGATAAGCCACCGAATGTGATATCAAGCTCAGATGATGATTCAGATCATGGACCTGAACCACCAACGAAAAAACCAGAAGCATCAACTTACCAGGCCTCATCGAGAGCATCAACTTCAATGGATATTGATTAATTCATATTTTTTGCTTTTGCTAAATTTGTCATACATTTCTCGAATTTTCGATGTAAAATACAGCTGGAAAATGTGAAAAAAGCATTTTCCAGTATTATACTGTTCTGAAGAATTAGGAACCATATTATAAGGAATATTTTTACTGAAGATTACTTTGCTGAATTTCCCACAGCTATGGGCAAAAATGGTGAAAAAAGATAGAAAAAGTAAGAATTTTTCGACATTTTAGCAATTTTGAGGAAATAGATGTAATTTTTTCGGGTTAGTTTGTTTTACACTTTTCTCTCACACAGAAAAAAATTTAGCTATTTGCCAACTGAAATTCAGTTACTACGACTCAAACTGAGTTATTACACATTTCAGACGATTGCCACAACTTAACATTAGTTATCACAACAGAGTTCGCCTAATTCAGCCCAAAATATTCAGTACTCTAATGCAAATATCATTGTATTAACTGAATCTGTAAGTTGTTACCATTAATATACACTTTTAAATTTGGTTGGCACTTTATTTCTCTGTGGGCTCCTAGTCAAAGATACAATTGTGCCGAAGATAGGAAAACAAAATTTCCATTGGTTTCCGAGATAAAGACGTGAGAAAAATGGCGAGCTCAAGTTTTAGCCAAAATATACATGAGGCCATAAAATTCGAACAGCAGCTAACTATCAAAACCCAAATGGGGTTTTGTTAGTGTCGGTAAGGGCTTCGAGAAATTCCACACCAAACGGAGTTTGCACTCGATGACTTCAAAAATGTTGCACTGTGTTATTATGAAATTTTTTTATTTTTAATTTTTGATCTTAAAACTCCGTTTTCTTAAGATTTTTGAGCTTTCATATTTTCTTCCTTTTTCTTTTAAAATGTTTAATTTTTTCACCTTTTTTTTCAGCTTTCCAAATTTTAACATTTTTACATTTTGAAATTTTTGTTTTTTCTGGTTATTAGTCTGATATTAATACAAAAACAAATTTCATCTGTTATTGAACTAACTTTTCAAGCCAATATTTAGTAATTCGTGATTCTCAAATTTAGAAAATTACCTGTTAATTTAAACCACAATTGTCTTGAAACCATTATGTTTTTGTGTCTCTCTTGAAGATGGCGTTATTTCTTCATAATTTTTATTTTATAATCATAAATGATATATTTCATAAACTTAATGAAATAGAGCGAAACGTGTCTAATTCTTAAGCACCCATGTACCTTTACTAAAAGAATTATGTGCATGATATCATTGAATTTTTGCATTAGATCTATGAAGTGTCACTGGATTTCTTTAAATTCTTTATTAATAATTTCACACGCCTAGTGAAAAAGTTTCATTAAAAACTGTTTCATTAAAATTGTATAGCTTTTCATAAGGGTTAAGAAATGTTTCATTTCTTTTGTTAAGAAAACTTCATTAGTTTTGTGAAAAATTGCATTAAAACTCGTCTTACAATTAGAAAATTATATCTGTGTAGTAACTAATACTGACCTGCCTCTGGTCAGATTTGGAAAGTAAATTTTAGAAGAAATTTTCTGTTGAATTAGCTAAAAAATTCTGTTAATTTAGTTCAATTCTTAGCTTATTTAACTACAACTGTCAACTAAAATTTAGGTCACCCAAATTTAACAGACTGTGATTCTCCACTTCATTGAAAATTTAGCTGGCGCAAATGCAGGTACTATTTTCGATCGTCGCAGCTGAATTTTTAACTTTCGCTATGCGCCTTTTTCTTTAAGTGTGCTCTTACATACATCCTATGCTAATTAGATGCTAATTTTGCTCATTTTAAATACCAAAATGCTTAGGATTACGAAAAACATTTTATTTTCAAATTGGGGTAATCTTTTTCATTCAATTCACTTATAACTTTAACCCCGTAAACAAGTGTACAGTGGGTTTAATAAGTTGTATTCATACTTTATTTTTTCTAATAACATTCAAATCCTATTATTTACGATTGTTAAAATAAAATAAAACAAAATTTCTAAGCAGATTTTTAGCTTAAATACTAAGGTAACCTTACTTAGTTAAACATAATAAATTTACATGATGATTTCTTTATCATCGGCTTTAAAAAAATAAAAAACGAAAAGGAAATAAATAAAATTATCAACTTACCTTATGTAAACTATTTCATTATTATTGTTGGTAAGTCTACGCCAACCAGGTGGTATATTAGCTTTAACTTCTGGTGTCATTTGATGATTTGTATTTAATCCGTTAGTAGTTGTAGTTAATCCGTTTGTATTTAAATTGTTTGGTAAATTTGTATTATTACAATTGGTATTACAATTAGAATTATTATTGGTGTTGCTATTGTTGCTGTTATTATTAGCAACATGTTGCTTAGCGGCATTTGTCTGAACATTTTGTAATGGCTGTCTAGCATTTATATTCGAAGTTTTCATATCAATTTGATGATTATTTTGCAACTTTTGGGTATTTTGTATTATTTGTTGTTTACATTGATGGTGTTGTTGCAACATCATATTGTTATTGGTATTATTATGATTATGTTGTTGTATCATGTTGCTGTTATTTTGATTTGGATATATATTTTGATTTGCTGAGGGTGCTACAACATTTGGTGGTATACATGTTGCTCTTGATGCACTATTATTACTATTATTGCCGTTTACCATACCAGCTGGTAAAGTTGTTTGTTGTATCTGTTGCATAGATCTTTGATTTGTTTGAAATTGATTTTGATTATTTTGAAAATGTTGCTGTTGTGTTGCAGTTGTTGTATTATTGAAATTATTACCCATAAATTTATTTTGGGTTTGCGGTAATGGTGTCATATAATTTTGACAAGGCATCATATGTGTGGCGTCATTTGATGTTGTTTGATTTTGAAACATTTGTTGGTGTTGTTGCTGCTGTTGATGTTGCATTTTCAGTTGCATTTGTTGTTGTTGATGTAAATGATGCAATTGCTGTTGCTGCAACATTTGTTGCTGCTGTTGATGCATATGTTGTTGCATATTGTAATTATGTTGTTGTTGCTGTTGTTTTAAAGCGTATTGTTGCATCAATTGTTGTTGTTGCTGTAAATTATGTATTTGTGGTTGGTGTTGCTGCTGCGTTTGTTGCTGTTGATGACTTCGTGTTATACCGTTATTCATAGTGGCAGCTGTATTTATTTTTTGTTGCTGCTGTTGTGTTGGTTGGTGTTGTTGTTGTTGTTGCTGTTGTAAATGACCAGCACTTGCTGCAGCCATTTTGTTTTTTTATTATATATTTATAGAATTAATATTTAAAATAAAGTTTAAGGGTTTTCTGTAAAGATAGAAAAGAAGAAAATGTTGTAAAAGAAACTATAAAGTTCTGCAAAAATGCGTGTAACATTTTTAAAATGCTTAGCAACATTTGAATCAATGTTTTACAGAGTATTAATTTACTCTAAATGCCATAATATACTCTAAAATGTACAGTTTATAGTGATTGAATAACCAGGAACTCTTAATATATAGAAATGACGATTTATCGTCATTGCTCAGCTCGCTCTCAGAATTCAGACAATGTTTTATATTAAAAATCTTTAAAACTGTTGACCAACGTTTGTATTTTGCAAAATATTAACGATTAAGTAAACAACACTAAATGGATGCCCCTACTCTTTTATTGCATTGTTGATATGAGAAAAATAGGTTATGGGGAGGAGGAAATAGGGAGTAGTGTTTATAGGTATTTGACTTGAATGTTTCAAAATTTTAAGTGTCTTGAAAGGTGAATGCGGGGAGGTTATTCCACATACTTATGGGCGGACCGACTAATTAACGAATTCTCTATGTAATGCGTTGGGCGATCCACTGGACTACCGACCACAAATGGATGAGATCTACTGGGCAATCGTGTGTTACGATCAAAAACACTGACCGTAGGGATAAGTTGACTTATCTTAGCAGAAAACTTCCCATGGTAGTATCGATAACACAATGCCACACAACCCACATAGACTTTTAGGCATCTGCGAGTTGTATTTCATCTTAGGCCGGATATAGGTGTTACAAATAGTAAGGAGATCAGAAGGAGTGAAGTAATTGTTGTACTGGTTAAGAAAGCCTAGACAATTGAATGTTTCGTTTGACACTTGAATGCCGTGATTTTTAAATCACATTTTATTCTCTTGCCCAAAACATCAAGAGCTTCAGATTCCTCAATTCCTCAATTGAAGACTAGACGGCCATATAGGTCAACAATCAATATTGGGTCTTGAGTGCATTAAAATCGAAACTATTTGAAATAAATAAATAGGTCCTGATGGAGTGAGTCATTTATAATCTCCCTTTTGCCGCTAATCGCCACAAGGGTTTGTCTGTGATCGCTGTGGGTAATGGTTAGCGCGTTGGACTGTTACACAGATGGTCCCGGGTTCGATTCCCGGTGACGGCATCATCAATTTAGAAAAATAATATGTATGAGTTTTCTATCCTTCACATGTATCGCAGCTCCAACCTTCTATGTTCCCATAGCACTTAACCCCACCGAAGTAAAATAATGAATCAGGGCTATGAACAAAAAGCTTCAATAAATTCGCCAACTCCCCATTAGGTGACGAGCAACAACTGTTCTAAGACTTATCATCTCGCGCAATTACAGTGTTGTCATGTTTGAAGCCCTTCATGTTTCCCCACCTTTCATCTCTCCACTATCCAATTTCCTAAGAAAGCAACACATTAATAAATAGGAAGAATTTCCTGAGTGTTGCTTCTCTTTAAAAAAAAAAAAAAATGTTTTGTTTGACGTTGTGTTTGAAACGGATTGTAATATAACTAATGTCCTTGGCCATACTGTCGATCATTAAGAAGTGAGTTGGACTCTAGATACCATGCTCTCTATAACCTTTAAGAGCGCAGAGCTGGTTGCAATTGGGAGGCAATTGTCAGGGTTATTAGACGCAGCCTTTTTGGGGATTGGCTGGACATTGGCAACATTTAAACACGATTGAAATATATATACGTGCTGAAGAGGGCTGCCAATCGAAGCGATAACGTCAAAGAGCACTGCTTCAGTGCTAGTGCTGGTATGTTATACGGGCCGACTAACTTATCTACGACAAAATTCGTAAGAACCATTTCAACGGCTGGAGCTCGAAAGAATATCTTAGGCATAGTATGTGATACTCTTACGAATTCGGAAGGTGGTTGATTGCTTTACGGCAGAAATTAATTTCCTGCGAATAATTCAGCCAAAAGGTAGGCTTTACCAATCGGGTCAGTGAATATTTGGTCATCCTTCTTTGTAAGAGTTGGGATAAAATTGCCATAGAGTCAATGGGAATTAAAATCAATTTGTTGTGTGCATTAGCGCCAACCATCGGTTTGTCATTATCCAGCAGAAGCCCGCTGCTTAAAAACCTTGCCCCAGCAAAGAATGCATCGGGTACTTCATGAAGGAGAAACCCCATAAGCCCGACCGAAGGTTGCTTTGGAATAAACCTTTTCTCATCGAAAAAGCTTTGTACCATAGAACTATGTCCGGCCAAGGCAAAATGCTCAAAATGACCTTCGAAACGGTATAAAATGACCTTCGAATCGGTATCAATCCCAATGAGGAATATGTCAATTTTCAACTTCGCTCTATGACCAAAACTATGCTGGGCAGAGTTCCCATTTTGGTTTGCGGATTATATTCGTAAAATTGTCTATCATAATCCCCTAAATCGGAAATATTATGCGCTATTGTTATTACATGTCACTTGTAACAATATGGCGCCCAACGTGGATAACAGTAATATTAAATATCCTGTGAGCGTAGTCACTCTAAATCATGCAAGGACACGTAATAATATGGCGCACAACATTAGACTAGGAGAGTCTCTATGATTATGTGTTATTTTGTATGTTTTAAACGAGAAACTCAACAGTGCATTTATTTGAAACTCTCAATAGATTACATTTCCACAAAACTCATATAACAATATGGCGCCCAACGTGTGGCTATACTAATATAACTTAGCATATCGTGGATGTGTTATTTGCATAATGGCTTATTTGTATTCTCTACAATATGTCCGTCTTATAATAAACCTTAACTTATTCGTAGATTATGGCCCCTTAACGTCAGGCAACATATTTTTGGATTTCTTTGATTATTAACAATTCAACGTCATTCCTTTTAAATGAAAGAAAAAATAAAGAATTCTCTCTAATACCTGCAATTGACTGGTATAAATTTACCTTTATCTAAATATTAATTGAAAATTTCCAATGCATACTTATAAAACCTCATAAATCAAAGTAAAATAACACAAAAAATGCTAAACTCATATTTTAATTAAACTGATCCTTTTTAATCACGGTAATCAATGATGGCATGATGACACTGACAATGACATTTTCATTATAAATTAAAATCAAATACAATCAATAAAAATAATAATGGAAAGAAAAAATAACAAACGACAACATCATCAAACAAACAATATCCAGACCCTTTTAAATAACTTTAAAAAATTCAACTCAATACAATACAAAGTACTTGAAATTGTCAACACGTACCCCATCAGCCAACACACAAGGAAAAAAGAAAGAAAGCGAGATAGGAAAAGTAGAATTGATTATGATTTCACATGTCAGAGGGATATTGAAGTGAGTCAAGAAGATTTTTTTTTTAAAGTTTCCTTATAAACATACAGTGTCGCGCAAAACAAAAGCCACAAAATATATGTAAATCTTTGATTTGAAATATTTTATCTTCAAAGTCGGTAATAAAAAAAGAGTTTGAATTGGTCTTTTATACTATTTAAAAGATTATATAGGAAGTATTTAAAAAAACTGATCCAACGAGAGGCAATTTAACACTGTTAAAGAGCTAAAATGAGCCATTTTAATAGAGTGGTCATATTTGGACTTAAATTATTACAAAACTTAATAACTCTGTATAGAAAAGCATTACCATATAACCTCAAAATATTATTACTACCTAAAATATCAATTAAATTAACTGAAAACACAATTCAAAAAAACGACTACTTATTTTCCATTATATTCAACCCATTCTGATATTTATTCCCTATGGGGAATGAGGAGTCAATTGACCTAAAAGTGGCTGGTTAAAGAAGGACTTATCACAGGACTGGTATAATTTAATACTGAAGTGGGTTAAGCAGTGTCAATTGTCCTAAAATTACCAATCCTGTGACTGGTAAAGGGAGGACATACCACTTAACCAGAATGCTTATTAACAAGAAAAAGCCAGTTGGCCAGAATTTTACCCATTGGAAGCTGTTTAGTTTTCGTTTGTCTTTTTTTTTTTGTCGATATTTATGTTTTTTTGTGGGTTTATTAAAAAATTATAGGCAAGCGAAAATTGACCTAAAAGAACATGGACTGCTGGAAAAGGACTTATCACAGGACTAGTATTATTCACAGTTGATGTGAGTTATGTAGTATAAATTGATCTAACAAGACTGGTTCCGTGACTGGTAGAAGTAGGACATATCACCTAACTGGTATACATATTGACTAAAAGAGCCAATGAGTTAGAAATTTATTCTTTAATTTTCTACCATTTTTTACATTAAAAATTATTAAATTGTTTTCTTTTGGAATTCATGTTGGGAATTTTTAATAAATATTTCTGTGTATACTCAAATATACGCCTTAACTACCGAAGATTTCGAAATAGTTAAAAGTTTTTAACTCCAAAGTAGTAAGGCAAAAAAAGTATTAAGGCAAAAAAAAAACGAAAATACGGGGGGTTCAATAATAATCGTAAAGTCCAAAAATATCTCATAAACTAGCCGTATGAAAAGTATTTATGAAGCATTTAATAAAAGGGAAAAGGGGCGTGGTACCTCCCATACAACCCCAAATGTGTTTAAAATGTTGTCGGGAAATTGTGGGCGTTGTGGTGTAATGGTTAGCGCGTTGGATTTTTACACAGAAGGTCCCGGGTTCGATCCCCGGTGCCGGCAACATCAAATTAATATGTATGAGTTTTTTCTATCCCTCATACGTATCGCAATGTCCACCTTCGGTGTTCCCATAGCAATTAACCCCACCGAAGTAAAATAATGAATCAGGGCTATGAACCAAAAAGCTTCAATAAGTTCGCCAACTCTCCATCAGGTGGCGAGCAACAACTGTTCTAAGACTTATCATCTCGCGCAATTACAGTGTTGCCATGTCTGAAGCCCTTCATCTTTCCCCACCTTTCATCTCTATACTATCCCTTTCCAAAGAAAGCAACACACTAAATATAGGAAGTATTTCCTGAGTGTTGCCTCTCTTTTAAAAAAAAAAAAAAAAAAAAAAAAAAAAAATGTGGTTTAAAGCAGTACAAATGACCCCCTCCTATGACAAGCCAATGTTACAGTTGCCAGTTGTTTACATAAGGTAGGGTTTAACAGAGGACCGGTCTATGGCACGAAGGCACCGATCCTGTGGCACACGCAAAGGAATATGTACTTTAAAACTACTAAACATAAAGTTATATCTTTTAAATCAAATGTATTTTTAATTTTTTTTTTAACTTTTAAAAAGTTAACTAAAAATTAAATAAAAGATTTTCTTTAGTTTTTACTATCAAAAATAAAATAAAAACTTTAAACTCCCAAATCCGTAAAAAACAAACGATTTTATTTAAACTTTTAAAAATTAACGCCCAAATTATTAATAAAAAGAAGTTTTTCTTTTTAATATGACGAAAGAATTTTTTGTAAAAAGAACATTTTAAATGAAAATAATAACTGGTACAGAAAAACAATATTTATATGCAGTTTGGTTTTTTTTTAATAAATTTTAAAATAAGTTAAAAAAATATTTCTTTATAGTTTAAATGTATATTCATTAAAAAACAAAGTTTACTGATCCCTTTTTAAATAAACTTCAATCAGTTACTGTTAAAATATTGTGAGTGTATATGCTAACCAGTATAGACAAAAATAATGAGTATAAAAATAAATTTAAAAAGAAACTAAATTTTAAAAGAAACTAAATTTAATAAAAAAAATATTTTTTTTTTTTTAATTTTTTTTTAATAAAATGTGCCCACACCGGACTCGAACCCGGCCCCCAGGTTGTCAGTCAAGCGCTCTACAATCTGAGCTATCTCGACATATTATAGTTGATAGAATAAATGACTTGATTGTACAAAATTTCATTACCTTCCAGCTTACAAAAAAATTCAAAATAAATAGTTTTATATGTTCTTACTAGAAGTGAAAAAATAATGAGTCTAAAAATAGATTTTCAATAAAATTTTAGATCCTTACTTTTAATTTAGAATAAGGATAGGATAAAAAGCTATATACTTATGGATAATGCATTATTATTTGTGAGAAAGTAATGCAAGTAATGAAAGTAACTGGCAGTGAGAAAATTAATAACATGTCATTACCGTTTCTACACTAGAAAGTGCTATGCATAAATGATTATTTGAGCTAATAAAAATTAATGGTGGTGAAATTGACTGTTAAAAAGTTAAAAATGTGCTTTTTCTTCAAAAAAAAAAATCTTTACTTGGGTTAAAAATATGAAACTCAGAGAATAATAGGGTTTTTGAAAAAAATAATTTTCGCGATATAGTTTTTATAGTTTCGAGATTTTGTAAATATGATATGTTAACAACAAAACAAACAACTATTACGAGCTATAACTTCATATGTACATGGGTTATATATATGAAACGTAATTTATATCATAAAAAATTATATAAATATATTTAATTTTCCACATTTTTTTTATTATTATGTTTTTTTTCAATTTAAGTTGAAACTTTTTTAAAATAGTGATGGCGGAAATTATACTCCATGACAGTTGACAGTTTTGACATATTCATGCAACAACAAAAAAAACAGCGAAAAGTCCACTTTATTGGACAGGCCACAATTAGGAACATTCCTTTATATAAAAAAACTGATCAAAATAAATATGTGGGGAAAGGCGAAAAAAAGATGAAAGCTCCCAAAATGAGCTGTGCAAAACATAAGCAACTATCCAGTAAAATAATAGAATCCAAATAACATTTTACAGAACAACTTATACTCTATCATAATAGGTTCTAATTTCTGTTCTACTACCGATTCTTTTTGTATGCAGTTTGTCCTATTTGCAATAGGTTATTTGACTCCTACCAAGAACTGGTTGCTTTAGAACCGATTCTAAAACTAGTTATTGTACTGGTTCTGGGACAGTGAAACCTTATATTTTTACACCCAGGAACCTGTTCTAGAACCGGTAAAAGAAGCCGTTCTAGAATAGATTCAGAGGTAGCCAGTTCCAAAAAATGTTGCTGATCAAATGAAAAATCCCAGTAATATTTTTTAGAACGGATTACCTTTGAACCTGTTACACGATAGCGGTTGCTGAAAGTCAAAATGTAAGGTTTCACTGTCCCAGAACCAGTTCTAGAACTGGTGTTATATACATTTTGAAATGTGATAAATACGATGAGATCTATAAACTGAGATCTATAAACTGATGTATCTTTAATTTAATACAAGCAAAAAATTTTAATATTTTGAATTTGCTTGAAACATCAAATCGCCATAAATGATTAAAGCGAAGTTTTGTGTCGAATGTCGGATGAAGTGTTAAAAATTTCTTTAATTATTTTTGACTTGTATGACAAAACGTTCAAATCAACGATTTACGTATGTTTTCTTGCTAATATTTTGCTCGAAACTGTATATAATAAAAATCGAAAACAAATGACATGAATACCACCAAATACACTGTGATGATCTAATCAACACTTAAGAAGCATAACAAAAATCGCACAAGCTCATTCTCTCATACATCCATTCATATGGAACGAATCGACCGTAGAAAAACAATCCACTTGTGTGTCCCTAACAGACAGGCTTTAGTATTATTAGTCAATAACCCACGTACACAATTGTCACTCCTTAAAATCTAAAATCTCAAATGAAATAGAAATAGATAAGGCTGGATAAGAAAAGTAAATAAATTTGTGAAGATAAATAACGAACAACTTTAGAATGAAGCTGAGCATATCATTTAGTTTAAAAAGAATTTGTAAACCTTACAAAGTGGCAGCATAGATATTTCCTTTTTTAACAATTCTGACCATAGATGGTAACCAATTTGATGTGGTTATCGTTAAGGGTGACGCTATATTCTATTATTTCGGTTACGGTATTTTATGGGTATCGATATTTCAGTAACGGCTTTTTAGCGTTAACAGCATTTCTTTTACTTCGGTAACGGTGTTTTAGCGGTGATGGTATTCTAGTTATTTCGGTAACGTTATTTTAGGGATAACGTTTTTTTTAGTTATTTCGGCAACGGAATTTTAAGGGTAACGTTATTTCAGTTATGCAGGTAATGTCAATGCACACCGATATTTTTAACCCCATTATGCCCAAGTTCTTATGACTGGCTAGTTTATGATCAAACTTTGGGAAAATATATCTATTTACAGAATTTTTTTTTTTTTTTTTTTTTTTTTTTTGTTTTATTAATTTAGTAGTATTTAAAATTCTTTACAATAGATTCTTAAAAATGTTATTTTTGTACATAATTTTTTAAAAAAAATTTTTATTTATTTTAAATAATGTTTTACTTTTAAATTTTAAAGAATTAAAGCCAAAAGTTGATTTTTCGATCTTTTAAATCATAAATTATGATGTGAGCAAGATTATTTAAGTTCAAGATCATTTGTTTTTTGTTAAACAAAAAAAAATTCTTTATCCGTTAATTTAAATAAAGTCTGCTTTAAATTAGCGGATAATGAAATTTTGTAATTAATAAATAAACATTGGACGGTTTTTTGTTTAACAAAAAACAAATGATCTTGAACTTGAGGTATTTTAGATATTTCGGTAAAGGTATTTTAGGGATATTGGTATTTCGGTTATATCGGTAACGGTATTTTGCGGATAGCGGAATTTCAATTATATCGGTAACGGTATTTTAGAGATAACGATAGTCATCTGAAAGAGTTTTGAGTCGATAACGGTATTTTAGCGGTATTACCTGCCATCCCTGATTCTGATTCTGACTCATCTATTAGTTGGAAAATTTTTTGGATACAAACTTTTATTAAACATATTTTTGGGTATATCCCAATATTTAGTCATCAAACATCATCATCATCACCCTCGGCATTTTAACGCTTTGGATTAAAGTTGTAAAAAAAACTTTTTTTTTATTTTTATTACTTGCCCAGCTACCTGGAGTGGTCTAACAAATTGAAAAAAAACTCCATGCAAATTATGTTTATTTTTTATAATTCCAGAAATAAATTTTTGGAATAGCCTTTTGATGTTTTATTTATACAATAATAGGATGAGTTTATTTAAAACTCGTATAAATTCGTTTATAGACTTTGAGTTTATTAGTAAGATTATATGACAGATTAAGGGGAATTTATTTAAAAAAAGTTGATGATGATTACTTTTAATCAAATTATTTGTTTTGGATGAATGAATTTTAAGTATTTTAAAATTTTTGAAAGAGATAATAAATTTGCATGAATTCTTTGTAAATATTATTGCACAACAATCATAAAACATTCACACACATAACAAATTTGGTTGTCTCAACAGAATTTTAGATTTATTATGAGAGTGTTGTTGCTGTTGGCTTCTGGGATAAAAACAAAACTGAGACCTCAAGTCACTAACAAGGGAATCGTAATAAAATCTCCTCTTCTAAAACCTTGCTCGGTACGCAAAATGACGTAAATGTCGCGGCATGTCGAGATGTAGTACAGACAATTAAAATTATACTAAAGATGTACAATTATTGTAACACATACATATCCGTCACCTAAAATCCAAAATACCGTAACTAAGAACATATTCAAAATTGACTTTTTAATTGATTACGGTGTAGTTAACCAAAATACACCATCTCACAAAGTTTTAAAAGTGTACGTCCAAAAATACCGATTTTATTAACGAAAATCAAAAACCCGTAACTGCAATTTCAATATTCAATTAACCAAAAAGTCGTGTAGTACAGCTTTTTGCCTTTTATGTAGATTAGATTAGATCAGAAGGCACTATGCACCTATGCACTATGCTGCCTAAGGTTACCTACAGATTCAAGCTACCTATAAAGCCAATTATCCTATTAGGCAAAATGTTCGCGATGTCGGAAGGCGAAATGAAGCGATCACCTAGAAACCTAAGTCTCCTATCACAAAGCCTGGGACATTCGCATAGAACATGCTCCGAGGTCTCAGACACCATCTCGCAAAACCTACACAAATCCGTGTCCGCTTGACCCTTCTTGTGCAGATGGTATCTGAGATTACAGGGTCCACTTAAGTACGACGCCAGGGTCCTCAACCCCCCCCCCCCCCTTTCAAGCGACAAGAGTCGCCTCGACCCCCTACTGGAAAAAGAGATCAATCTTTTAGCCTGGCGCTGACCAGGAGAGTTTTCCCAGTAACCAGAAAATTCAGACTCTCTCCATGCCCTGAGCCTTTCCCTAACATACCCCGTAGATATTCCACAGAATGGTTCAGGACCAATAAAGGGCTTTCGGGCCCCGCGGTTGGCAAGACAATCTGCCTTCTCGTTGCCCTCATGCCCCTCATGACCAGGAATCCACCCCAAGGTTAGAGAGTTGCCTCTACCAAGCCTATTGAGAGTCTGAATGCATTCCATGACCAACCCGGACTACACCTTATAAGCCATTAAGGCCCTCAGTGCAGCCTGACTGTCAGAAAGAATGTAGATGCGAGATCTGCGAGTTCCCCTTCGCAGGCATTCCCCTGCACAGACACAGATGGCCCAAATCTCCGCCTGAAAAATTGGCGGATATTTTCCCATAGGTAAGGCACGCTGGAAGCCTGGTCCAAAGACACCCGCACCCGTGTTCCCATTCGACTGCTTAGAGCCATCAGTGAACCACACCTGAGAACCATCTTCTGGTTCCCAGGATTGATTGGTCCACAATGTGGACTCCACATGTCTTTGTCAAACAATAACACATAAAAATATCTATCAAAGATCCACTCCGGTGACACTTTGTCCGCAACCTTAGATGTAATGATTTATATTGTTTATTTTAGGTGACGATATAAAAAAATCAACTGCGAAAAAGTTTTTGTATATGTTTTTCATACATAAAACAAAACGACACCAACAATGTATATACACACGTAGTTTTCGGTTATAACCACATCGCTTATAGTCCATTTAGGATATAATCACAGTCACGATATAATCACATTTGATATATGTATATGCCTCGTAACTTTGGTTACCAAAATTAGCATTATATGCAAATAATTCAAGTTTAGTCACAATACAAAATTTGTTTTTAAATAATTGTGAAATCTATAAACTTTTGAGTTTTAAAGTATTTAAAATTTTCAGATGCGTAAACGAAAATCGGAATCTGAAGATTAGTTAAGCTAAAGCTTTCAACTTTTCTACCCGTTATAATGCTAACTAAATTTTATATAGTCACATAAATTGATGACTATATCCGAAGTCGTTTAGGCATATAGTCACATTAGCGATATAGTCCACAGTTTGAGTGCAACTAAGAGATGTGACTATAAGCGAAAAGTACTGCAGTACGTATAACTTGTGGATTTAAAAACTCAAATATTGTGTTGATTCCAGCTTGTCCAAGATATTGTTTAATAATTAAATTAAAGACAATATAAATTATTTAAATTTAATCAAAATTAAATGTGTACATATTTGTAAACTAAATGTTTATAGTGGTAATTTATGGAATGTGGTTTAATTGCAAACAAATATTCCTTCAGGTAGACAGACTAAAGCGAAAGACACGCATCATAGGTAATTTTTTTATTATTTCCCTACTACATTTGCAGAAAAAGGTGTATTATATTTTTTTGGTATTGTAAATTTTTTTTTTTAAAGAATAATAGACATTTATTTAGGATTTTCAGCAAACAAATTAACACAAGTATAATTTTTCTACAATTTTTGAGCTTTTTTCAGCTTAATTAACTACTAATTTCTAGCAAGAATTTTTTAGTTTTTAATCAACTAACTTGGATGTCGTCTCTGAGACGGCTTGAACTTAAAGCTGTTTCCGCAAATTTGGCATACTTGTCGCTTGTTCAAGAGTGTATGTACTCTCTGGTGAGACTTGTTAACGGGAGAAAGGCAACTGGGCCCTGTGGCCGGACAAAATGTCAATGGAAATGGGAACCGTAATGGTCTATCAAAATTATGTTTAATATATAGTGGGACGAATAGGACAAGCGATTTATATTTATATAATGCAAGAAAGAGCTCGACTTAATTATTAATAAAAATATTTCAACACTTCGAGGCGAGTTCGCAATGGAAAATGTTTTTATATTAAAATTGTTGTTGGAGCAACTTTTAAAAAAGTTCGTATTAAACGAGAATCAGTGTTATGGGAGTACGTGTTAAACAATATTTATTATATTTACATAACAGCTTTGGTTACGAAGCCAGTGTTGGACATACCACAGAAGAGAACCCCCTTAAGTACTCTAAGAAAATTATCTGCAGGATATGAATAAATTTTAGCATAAAGTTGCACTGGAACTTGCCCATTTAAACCTTTAATTAAGCTAATCCAAATTCCATAAATTTTTATGAAATTATCGCTTTATTTATTGGAATTTAAGGAATTTTTCGTTCACTTTATAAAAAAAAAGATTTCTGAAAATTGTCAATCTGTTTAGTCCTTTTTAAATTCTCTCTGTGTACAGTACAATAGCTTCATTTAACAATGTAGTTGATAAATTGGAATATATTATAGCGATTATGCACACACAGAGAAAATTTGGTTAATACGACTCAAATACGGTTATTACGAATTTCAGTCGGCTAACACAATTTAACATTAGTTTTCGCAACAAAATTCGTTTAAGTCAACTGAGTTTTAATTGCAACACTCAAAATATTCAGAAATCTAAAGTTAACATCGCTGCACTAACTAAATTTATAAGTTGTTACCAATAACATTAATTCCGTTGCCACTCTATTTCTCTGTGTGTACTAACAGAATTATATGCATGATATTAATGAATTTTTGCATAAAACCAATGAAGTTGTACTGGAAATCTTCTATTGAAACTTTTCCTCAAGTTAATGCAAGTTTTCATAAAATTTTATGAAAAATATCATTTTATTTATAAAAAGTTTCTTCAACACAATAAAGAAGTTTCATTAAAAACAAGTTTAATATTTTCAATATGTTGGTCATAGTCCTATCTTTTGGAATTAGATCAATTGGGATGATGTAATGTCGCCACAATTTTCTTTTAAAATTTTAATTGTTTAGAACTCACATAAAATATTGAACCTGGTGTAGGGCATGGTGAATTTATGGCCGGTCAGGGTTGACAATAAATTACATTTTTGATAAAAACTAAGCATCACCTCGCTCTACACAGAGAGAATTCCTTGGACTAGTTTTTATGAAATTTTTCCTCTGAGCTAATAAAGTTTTCTTCACTATGTAAATGAAAAACTTCTTAAAGTTCATGAAAAAGCTTCATAGTTTCAATGAAACTGTTTTCAATGAAACTTTTTCATTACTCGTATGAAATTTTTAATAAATAATATGAAAGTTTTCATAAAATGTTATGAAAAACAGCGTTAGTTTCATGAAAAGTTGCAATGGACAAGTTCCAGTGACAATTCATAGATCTAATGCAAAAATTCATTGATATTATACAGATAATTCTATCAGTGTACTTAATGAATTAATTAGAGAATTGCGCTTTTTATGACTTATTTTAAGTCTCAGATTTTTGAATTAAGTACCGCACAAAACATTAAGTTTTCTTCCCTATGTGAATGAAAAACTAATCTTCACACCCAGAGAAACAAAGTGCCAACCGAATTTAAAAGTGTATTTTAATGGTAACAACTTATAAGTTCAGTTAGTACAACGATATTTACATTAGATTTTTGAATATTTTGGGTGTTGCAACTAAAATTCAGTAGAATTAACAGAATTTTATTGTGAAAGCTAATGTTGAGTTGTATCAACCGAATAAAATTCGTAATAACCGAATTTGAACCGAATTTCAGTTGGCAAAAAGCAAAACTTTTCTCTGTGTGCATAAAAAAGCATCATAGTTTTAATGAAACTGTTTTCAATGAAACTTTTTCATTACTCGTATGAAATTTTTAATAAATAGTATGAAAGTTTTCATAAAATTTTATGAAAAACTACATTAGTTTAATGAAAAGTTTTAATGGACGAGTTCCAGTGACAATTCATGGATCTAATGCAAAAATTCATTGATGTAATGCAGATAATTCTCTCAGTGTACTTAGAGAAATCTTAGAGAATTGCGCTTTTTATGACTTATTTTAAGTCTCAGATTTCTTCACTATGTGAATGAAAAACTAATCTTCATAAAAGCTACATAGTTTTAATGAAACTGTTTTCAATGAAACCTTTTCATTACTCGTATGAAATTTTTAATAAACATTATGAAAGTTTTCATAAACTGTTATGAACAATTGCATTAGTTTAATGAAAAGTTTTAATGGACGAATTCCAGTGACAATTCATAGATCTAATACAAAAATTCATTGATAACATGCAGATAATTCTCTCAGTGTACCTTAAAATTTATAGACAAGTTGCATCATCACGAAAACTTAGAGAATTGCACTTTTTATGACTTATTTTAAGTCTCAGATTACCGAATTAAGTACCGCACTAAACATTTTGTTATCGTATAATGTAATGCCAAATGTATGTAGTTATTGTTTGATTAAACAAATAAATTAATCACACGTAAAATTTAATCCATACAATACAAACAACAGAGATGAATGGATTTATAGAAGAACAAAAACACGACACGCACTCAAAAAAAAAATTGTTTGATAATCCTATTACAAACACACTTGACACAATTAGAGACAAATTCTTAATATGATTTATGAACAGATTAAAAACTTATTTACATAAACGTGGAACATATTTTCTAAATAATTGTATGTGAAAAAATTTGTTTCTTGTCTTTTTTACAAGTTTTTCTATATTTATTTACAAAATCAATTTTAATTCGTGTCGGTTTTTTTTTATTATATGATTAAAAAGGAGAGGTGGTAAGTATGGTATGAGAGAGAGTGTGATTATAATATGTTTTGAGAGATTTTTTACCAAATTTGTTATTGTTCACGGAGACAGTGTGTGAGAGAGAGAGAGTAACTTTTTCAATTTGTATTGTTACGATTTTTTCATGTTTTTATTTTTATTTTTTTTTTTTTTTTTCAATGATAAGAAAATGTAAGGAGATGGTGGGGGGGGGAGGTGAGGGAATTTAAACAAAATATTAAACACGAAAGTAGGTGAATGGAGCAATAATTATAAAAAAAAACACACAAAAATATACATAAATATGAAAAAATAATGAACAAAATTAAAATATACACACCTTGAATTTTAAGTTTAGAGTCTATTGATGTTTTTTTTTTTTTTACAAAAATTTTTACACAATTTTTATTAATTTTTTGAAAGTTGTTTGGAATTTGCAATATATTTATAATAAAAACACAAATAATTTATAATTCATAATTTTTATACGATCATTTTTGTAATTTTTTTTTTTACAAATTTTTAGGATTTTACAACATTTTACAATAATACAATAATACTTCTTAATTATTTTTTTTTTTTAAATTATTTTTTATATTTTTTCAAATATTTTGTATGGTTTTTTTTTTATATTTTAATGACTTCTTAATATTTCCCCACACCTGTTTTCGTGTATGTTGGTTTTAATATTTTTTTTTTATTTTACTTTTTAGCTTAATTTATCATAATAACACCTTTCATTTTATTTATGTCATATTTGACATTTTTATACATATTGTTGTTGTAGTTGTTATTTTGTTTCTTCTCTTTTATTAAATTAAAAATCGGCTAAAAGCAGCTGTTTTTGTTGTTGCAAGTTATCACACGTTTTATAATACGCACAAGAAAAAACTCCGTATAACAAAAATTCCACTATTTTGTTTTACACCACACTTAATTTAATAACAACAAACACACCTAATGTTAGTGGTAAACTGTTGTTATTGTTATTGTTGTATAAATAAAACACTTGTATTTTGTTGTTGTTAGTATCTTATTCCCCTCTAATGATGATGGGGATATTTGATGAATGACCTCAATATTACGCACAAAAGCAAATATTAAAACATTTGACTTTTTTCTTCTTTTTTTTCACTTCTCTATTCGTACACTTGAAAATACTAGATTTACGTAAACCTCTTTTTCTTTTGATATTTATTAATAATTTTTTTTCATATAAAAATTTATTGATTTGTATTTTTTAATATTTCTTTTTCTTTAATTCTTTATTAAATTTCTTTTAAACACTTTTTTTGTTGTTGTTGTTGTAAATATTTAAATTGATTTTAATTAATATCAAAATATATTTTGATTTTCGCACTTCTTTTACCACATGCTTTTAGCTCTCTATTATTTAAAACAAAATTTTAACACATACGCTCAATTAATTAATAAATTTTTATTGCGGATTTTTTTTTTTTCAATTATTTACTCAAAGCTCTCTCTAATATTAACAATATTTTGCAAAACAATTTTAATATATAATTAATTTTTCTTTCACCTTCATTAAACACTTTTTCTTTTTAATTTTTCTAATATTCTCTCACTTTATAAGATTTTCTTTAAAATTTCTTTTTAAATTTTCTTTATTTTTAACGATATTTTCTTTTTTGCTATTTTTTTTTTGTTATAATCGCATAAGCAACAAACTTTTAGTTACCGTCCGCTTATACTTTATTACGAACCGTTTACTAACGAACTCACTGCGAAAATGACTAAAGAGCCAAGAGAGCTTTCTGGCAAGTAAACGACACAGTTGTCCCCCACAAGTACTAAACTAAGCAACTGTGTATACTAACATTTTGTTATGTTAACGTTATGTTAGTGTAAAGTTATTTTTATTGTAACGGTAAGTACACAAACTGAAAATTCAAAACAGTTCTGTTAACATAAAATGTCTAATTAGAAAATGTTAATATATAAAGAAAATTGTAATATTAACAGTGAAGTTGTAAATAAATCAGTCATGAACTAAAATTTATTCGAAAATAAAGATCCGATTAAAAGCAATTGATATGCTGCCAACACCTGTGCCTGCCGATATCTTGTAAGAAGCTGAACTTGGATTTTTAAAGTTTTGGTAGAAAATGTTAAAATGTTGTTAACAGTGCTACACTCAAGAAATATTTGTAGTTGTTTGAATAGTAATACAAAATCTTTATTTTTAAGTGAAAAAAACAGTTTATTTAAAAAACAAACCACGTCATATTGCAGTACTGTGAATTTACATTCATTTTTCAGTTTTTGTTGATTTTATTTAAAAAAATAAAAAAAAATAAACCAGTCAGTGACAATTTTTTACTACATTTGTATCTCATTTTTACTACATTTGTGGTTCAATATGCCAACAGTAAAAAAACAAATTACAATGTTAGTTGAATTTAATGACATGTAAGTTGTGCTTTTTTTCAAGTGAAATTTCATTTAATTTTCAAGTTTATAAGTCCTTTTAATTAAATTTGAAAGTCAAGTTATGTTTTGCAATATATTCTCTGAATTATTAATGCACAACTCACACAGGCTTTTAATTATTTATATATTTTAAAAAACTGCACTAGTAACAGTTTTCTTGGTTCCAGTTGGCATACAGTATTGGAAAAAATAATAGGGACGATTGCTTATATATCAAAAGTTTGATAAAATCTTTGTTATAAAACGGATTTTTTATTTCTAAAACCCGTTAGAGTGCGTATCAAGTAGTGGTCTTCAATTATACAATTAATGTTCCCCAATTCTTAGCATTGAATTCACTAAGTTTTTAAAAAGTTCAAATTAATCGCTATTTGAATGGAAACAAAGCAAAGTCAAAACAAAGTTTTAAAAATGAATTAGCTTACACAAAGAAAACTAAAATCGACTTTTAATTAAAATATTTGTTGATTCAATTAAAAGTTTATTTAAATTCGTTCCTATTAAAGAAATCAATTAAAATAATTTGTAACTTTTTAATTGATTTTATTTACGGTGTTAATAATATCTATTAAAAATTTAATTGAATATTGTTTTTAATTTCAAAAAAATTTTTAGTAGATACTATTAAAAATGTAACTAAATTAAATTTATTGAAAAATTGCTATAATTAAAAAAATCTATAAAATTGGAAAATATATCCAAAATTAAATAAAAAAAAAACACTCAAATAGTAAAAAAATAGCCAATATAAAAAAATAAATAATAATAATAATGAAGACAAAGTTGGAAAAAAATCGCTAAAAATAGGAAAAATTTAAAAACTTCCAAATTTGAAAAAAAAAAATTGACAAAATTAAAAAAAATTGACAAAATTGTAAATAATCGCTAAAATTAAAAAAAAACAACAAAATTAAACAAAATCGCCAAAATTTAAAAAATCACTTTAATAAAATTTAAAACGTCTAATCACGAAAACATTTTTATATTTTTTTTTAGTTTTGGTGATTTTTTTATCTTTTGGTGAATTTTATTAATTTTATAGCGATTTATTTCAGTTTGGAGATTTTTTTTAAATTCTGGCAATTTTTTTTTAAATTTAACAAATTTTTTTTTAATTTCAGAATTTTTTTTAAAATTGTTACGTTTTTTTTAAATTTTGCGAATTTTTTAATTTGATTGTTTTTTTTAATTTTGGCAATTTTTTCCAATTATCATTTTTGTTGTCATTTTGGGTTATAAAAACTGGGAATTTTGGGATCACCAAACTCATTTCCAATTAAACATTTAATACATCTTATTAAACTTTTAATTGAAAGTGAGTTTAAAATCAAATAAAAGCTTTTTCTGTGTATGGTTTAACAAATTTTTTTTTTTCAAAAAGTGTATAAAATAGTAAAAACTAAAAGAAAAAAGGAAAATTTATAAGTTTTTGTTGCATTTTCGTGCCTTGTTTGTTTTAAATATGTACCGAAATATGGGTTATGAAGTTCTATTAATTGCTGCTAAGCAAAAAGTTGTTTAAGAGCAAACAAATAATAATAAATATGGTCCGAGAAATTAGTTTTATTAAAAATAAATATTTATATTTATAATAAATAAAAATAAATATTTAATTAAAACTAAAGGACCTTGATGGTCCAAATGTACAAAATAATACATTTGGACCATCAAGGGTGCTTTAAAAATAATAAATCTCTACTGTTTTTAGTTTTAGAGTGAAAAGCATATTTAATTAGGGTAATTGTTAGATCAAATGTCCGTAATATTAAAAATTTCAGAGTAGAGAAAACATAAAAGTTAGAAATCATTTCCACTTCAAAATCTTGATCACCTGAGTAAAAAAGTTTATATAAAATTATATATGATGAGATATTTTCCGCAAATATAAGAGGATATAATTTGATCCGAAAAATGGTTCTATTAAATTGTATCACTTTGGATCTAATTATATCAAAATAAATACAATTTAACGAAAAACTATCCAACTCTATCCGAGTTTTGTCCCGATATAATTACATTTAATTATATTATATTTGATACAATTAGATATAATTAGATGCATCGTCGATTGATTATTGGAGAGCCGCACCGACCAAAAACATTTTTGCGAGAAAAACGATAAAGAAAGTTTATAACAAAATAATTAAATTTCTACAAGATAGGTTTTCTTTTTTGTTTGCTATATCTATAGCTGCATTTATTATAAACAATATTGTTAATTTTTACGACTTTTTGCACTGAGTATCCAGAGTTATTAACAATTTTTTAAAAAAGATTTTTTTATTATATGGACTATAAGCCGTTTTTATCACAATTTTATTGTTTTTCTTTCAAGTAGGTCAAACGTTTTTTTTTTCTTTTAACCATTATAAAACTAGGTTGTCATAGTGCAAACCAATGCTTAAACTTTTTTATTGTTTTTTGTTTTATATGCGTTGCTTATTTCAAATGTGTCAAACCAAGATTGACGAATAATGTTTTTATCTTTCTATAGAAAGTTTGACTCATTGGCCAAAAAGTGGTCAATACACCATACCAATGTTAAAAAATTTGTAAAAATAGGGATACGCAGCACATATGGGGCTGGATATCTGCTAATTGATACGAGGTATATAAAAACGGATTAAAGATTTAGAAAGAGGACACATTAATCATATATAATTAATTCCTAACTCAACTTTTGCCAGAAATGGTCTATAGGTCTCACCAATATTCATACGACGACATACTAATCCTAATATATTTAAATTAAAATATATTAAGTTATATATATTTGACCTCCTTAAAACGGGTTCAAAACACAAAATGTATGATTGAAATTTTTAAATAACTTAAATTTTATGTATATTTTTTTAGGTCATCAAATTTTCGTCTTTAACGAAATTGTTAATTTTAATTTAACTAAAAAAAATGTTGGTCAATATTAAAATGGCCCAGTAAAATCCAAAGAACAGGTTGCAGAACAACTTATACTTTATTAAAATAGCTTATAATTTCTATTTTACAACCGATTCTTTTTATATGGAGTTTGTCCTATTTGCAATAGGTTATTTACCTATCTGGCTTAGAACCAGTTATAGAACTGGTTCTGGGACAGTGAAACCTTACAATTTGACACCCAGGAACCTGTTCTAGAACAGGTTCATAGTTAATCTGTTTTAAAAACAGAGGGTTTATTTGTAATGGAGACCGATTTCGCAAAACTGTAAACTATTTTCGTACAATATTTTTCGATTTTTGAATTATAAATAGTTACATAGAAACTGACTTAGGATATGTTTTCAGTTTTTGATTATATATAAGTCTAAAATGAAAGAAGACGGTTTTTGATATTATGTGTTATATATAATAAGGTATTGGGTTATATCTTATTTTATAAAAATTTAATTAAATTTATCAACAATGTATTATCATACGAGTATATAAAATTCAGAATAGTATTTTTTTGTACATGATTGGATGTGCCTTTACGTGAATTTTTTTGGTAAAACATTTTGAAAGTATTATTATATAAATACATATTAATTTATTTTATATGATCATATATTTTTATATTAAAGAATACATCGTTATATATATTTTTTTTTACTCGCTCATACAAATATATATATGATATATTTCTGTATAGTTGAATTGAAACTGAGAGCTTTTTAGAAAAACTTTGATTTTTTTGGTCAAAAGTATTTTTTCTGGTGTTGATCCAACATTTAGGATAAAAGGGAAAATATATTCTGGTAACTTCATTGGCATCTCCACAAATAAAATGCTATCAATCACAGGCAGTGATGCAAACTTGTTGCTTTTAGCACTATTTATGGTGCGTTACCCAAATTGGTGCCAAATTGTAAAAAAAGCATTAAGTTGATGCTCCTTCGATATTTCGTTGGTGCATTTAGTGCAGGAGTGCCCAAAAGTTCCTTATGGAAGAGCAAACACCAATACATTTAAAGAAAAACTAATTTTTATTCAATATTTTTTAGTGCTTTCAGCCATTTTTGTTTACTACTCACAAATTGAAGTGAAAATGCCTAAAAAATGAGAAACGTTTAAATTGTGACACTTTACAATATAAAACTTTGTCAATTGCTTAATTTTAGTGTTTATTACAAATTTACTCTAAACTTTTTTTTTGATATTTATTAAAATTTATCATGTGTAAATAGATAAAGTTCTAGGACTTTTCAAAAAAGTTTCAGAAAATTTTCTTCTAACGATGAAAAAAGTTTCATGTGCTTTCTTACGCCTTTTTTAGCGGAAAAATACGCTTCTTTACGCGTTTTTAGATTTTTATTGCTCTTTTTACTCGCAAAAGTAAATAAAAATAAATATCAGTTATGAAATAATTTGTTAAATGTTCCGTATTAAAATCAATTAGACATTTCTGGGTAATGTTGAAATATATTCTAGACAAACATATGTCCAAAATTTTAGCTTAATTTCGCATTACAAATATTATATATTCCAGAATATTTTATATGCCAGAAATTAGTCCTTACATTCTTTAAATTGAGCAAAATAGATGCCAGAAAGGCATTAAAATCAATTAATTTTCAATCAAGTATTTGTATAATATAAGTTTTGGTAAGATATGGAAAAAAAAATTAAAATATCACATAATATTAGAATCGTCCCTATATTTTTGTCTGCTTTATAACAAAGATTTTATCAATCTATTCAAATATAAGCAATCGTCTCTATTATTTTTTCCATCACTGTATATACTTGAAGAAATACAAAGTTCCCAGCAAAAACAAAGCATCAAAAGAATAGATAAAGAATACATTGCAATGATTTGGATATCGATGTTATGAAAATTTGACTCGGAACCAATGAATTTTATATGGGATTGTCATAGATTGGAAGTTCTCGTTTATGATCCTTATTCACTGCATCTTAAGCAATGACTATGGTTTAAAGAAAGTTAAATTCTTTAGATGTTCACAAGAGAAATCTCCTAGGAGAGAATCAAGATTGCGCTTGAATTTGCATTATTTCTTTAATTTTTCTGGAAGCATTTTGTAACCTAGTTAATTGGTTTGAGGCAGGGGCAATACGGATATCAAAAATTTTATTTTTTCGAGTATTTTAATGTTTGGTCCAAAAAAAATTCAGTTTCTCACACTTCACTTCTCGTCACTGGAAAGCTTATAAAATCTTCTTTCATATGATATATATACATTTTTATTTTTCAGGGATGGGAGCGTTATTTCAATTTAAAAATAAAAATTACCGAAAAACAACACAAAAACTCTGCATTTTGTCAATTATATGGTGCAATAGACAAGACATGAGACCAACACCTTTTTAGAGACAAAAATCTTGGTGTCGCTTTTTTCACGGCCAATCAAAATTTTCAAAATTAGGCCTGTCTTTAGTTTAGGGACACCTCATCGATTTTGATAAAAAATTTGCAAGCGATTCAGATACGTAAGCTGAGTCGAAAATTTGTTTGTCAGACACGCCTCCTTTAGAGGCGGCAAGGGTTAAAACTCAATTTTTTTAGAGATAGGCGTGGTAGAGAAGATTAAGCATACTTTTCTAAAAATCATAACTACATTGTAAATTTTTAATTGAATTAGACTGCGCCGTTTCTGGTAACACAACCTTCATCAGTAATCCTTTTGACAATACTGTAATTATTTGTTATGGTTTTTATTGTTTGATTGCATCTATATGAAATGTTTATTTATTAAATGCAATCCTGACCGTTTCTTGAACCTGCTTTCTTTGCCACATGCACTTCGCACTATACTTTAGACAGGCGCTTTAACCGCTTGATCTAAAGTTAGGTTTAAGTTTTAATTTTTTTTTAATTTATAGTGAAATAACACGCTCCCATCCCTTTAAAATAAAAATAAATATATATCAGACGACTTGGTTAATTTCCCCACGCATAAATATCTTTTTCGCTTATTTACTTGAACTTTGAGTTCCCGTTTATTTTAACCCATTTTTCATACAAAAGCCGACGGTTAATTAACTTTCGCTTAATTACCCATTTCGGTTAATAACCTCAAAATTTTTATTCCCAGAATGAAATTTCCCTTAAATTTCCCTCGTTTATTTACCCAAAGTTTTTTTTTTTTTTTTTTTGATTCTTGAAAGACTGCAAGGTGCGTAAACAAATAGCCAAGGCAAATAAACATACAAAATTTAAGGGAAATTTCATTTTGGGAGTGTACAGTTTCTGTTAATTACCCAAAATGGGTAATTAAGTGAAAGTTACTTAATTTGGTTGTGTATGTGCAAGGCTGTAACTTTTGGTTATTTGGTTGTGTATGTGCAAGGCTGTAACTTTTGGTTACAGCCTTGCACATACACAACCAAATTAAGTAACTTTCACTTAACAGAAACTGTACACTCCCAAAATGAAATTTCCCTTAAATTTTGTATGTTTATTTGCCTTGGCTATTTGTTTACGCACCTTGCAGTCTTTCAGGAATCAAAAAAAAAACATTGTTTCTTTTCCAGTTTTTAGTAAAAAAGTTTTAAGTTTTTTAACGAAATGGCTCCAAAGAATAAAGCTTTAACTATAAAGGAAAAACTTCAGCTGATCTCACTGGCAAACAAAAAAAGGATAAAACAAAGCATCAACTGGCCGTCGACTTCAAATGTGATATTTCAACAGTCAATACATAAATATATTCGGATAATTGCATCGTTATGGGTATTTAAGAGTATTCGTATAATTACCTCTATGAGGTAATTAAACGTATACGCTTTATTGCTTTCCCCGGATAATTACCCAAAAATCTTGCCAATTTTGAAGAGGTAATTAACCGAAGTTTACTGTATATCATACGAAAGAATGAGATTTAATTTTTTCCTAACATATAGATTAGAGAAAATTTAAACTTCCCGATTGAAAAAATTTATATGGGGCTATTTAAAATTTATATGGGTCCATATATAATTATTACAGGAGCTCCAAACTCAATATTTACGTGGTACTGTAAAGCATGACGGTGGTCATGTGATGGTTTGAGGGTGCATCAGGAGTTGGAATTTTGCACTTTATTGAAGGGAATATGGACAAAATTCAATACCTAAATATTTTGAAGGCAAATTTACTTCTGAGTGCGGGAAAATTGGGCATAGGAGAGAATTTCAGCTTATTATCAAGACAACGACCCAAAGCACATGTCGGGTGTAGTCCAAACTGGGTTGATTTGGAATTGTCCACATGTGCTCCAAACGCTACTCCAATCACATGACATAAATGTAATTGAAAATTTATGGCATCTGTTAGGAACAAAAATCAGAGTTTATAACATATCCAACGTAAACGACCTAAAAGAGGCCCTAAAAACTGAATGGTATAAGATTTCCGAGGATTACACGAAAAATTGGTTGGTATTAATTCACCTTTTTTTCATTTTTAGATAAGAATTGTTTTTAAGTTTAGTATATACACGAAATAAGCTGTGACTTTGATTTTGTATGAATTTTTATTTTTGTTATATTTTTTCTTTTTTTTATACATTTTTCAAATATTGTTTTTGTCTTGTTACACGAAGAAGTGCACAAAAAATTGAATGGAAAAATTTTTTTTTGGTAAATTGCATTGTTGTTGTGTTTTTTTTTTCAATAAGAAGTGAAAATACTGTCTCACACGAAATACGCTGTGAGTCACTGTATATCTAATTTCATCAAATTAGATCTAATTGTATCAAATAATAATCATATTAGATCTAATCTGATTCAATTTTCGGATATAATTAATATAATACAAGAATTCACAACCCGAGAAAAAACATTTACATATAATCATGCATTATTGCATATAAATATATATGTTATTGCATGCTATTATATGTAAATACATATGATTATGTATGTTTATATATAAAAATGTTTTTCTATAAATTTTTTAATACGATGCCAAATATAATTACATCTTATTCCATATCGACCAATATGTAATCTTATATGACATATACAATTATATATTGGTATGGTTAATCTAATTATGTACGAACACATGAATAATTAGTAGGGTTCGTCAGAAAAATTTCTTTGGTTTTTGGGATATCGTCATTTTTTTAAAAGTTTTGGCATCATTAAAATCAAATAAGAATGACGTTATTATTTTTTTGAAAGTCCAACTCCTTAAACTGGCGCGCGACGTCCAAATACGCTAATTTAGGGTCCCTTTGACTACAGAGCAAACATTGGATTATTTGTATGAAATTTGAAATATAACTTTGGCCTATATTATGTCTAATTATTAGAGTTCGTCACAAATATTTGATTTTAGGATATCATCACTTTTTTCACGGTTTTTGCATCAATAAAAAAAATGGCGTTATTTTTTTTTTTTTTTTTTAATTTCAACTACTTCCACTGGGTCCCATTGACTACAGAGCAAAAAAATATGAAATTTGAATCTGACATTCAATTATACACCAAAAATTATTTAAAAAAAGTTGTTCCCGTTTTTAAAGTGCACCGTTTAGTCAATACAGTGGACGGAAAACGCCAGTCTGGCATATCCATTGTGTCCGATAAATTTGTCAATAAAAATGATTTCTACTTCTTATTCTTCCTGTAAAAATCTAACTAAAAAAAATCTTCAGTAATTAATTACGATTGTCATTATATGACGGTTACAAACACTACCCCAGAAACAATTGAAAAATTTTCATATCGTGGCTCAACTCGCTAAGAGGTGATGCTACGAGTCATAGCCTGATGTATGGCTGTGGGTTTCAAACTCACTGCGGCAGTCTGGCATATCCATTAATTACGATTGTCATTATATGACGGTTACAAACACTTTACACCATAAACTAAAGTCTCCATTAGTCTGAGCTGTTTCTTTGAAAAACGCACTTTCCATAAACCAACAACAAAACAGCTGATTCGTTACGGCACGGAACGGCAAGAATAATTGAGCCTTAAAATATTTTAACTGAATATTTTAATAGATAGAAACCAGTGTATAAACAGTTTGGCGTGGCGTTCGGAAGCGTCGATTAACAAATTAGTTTCTTGATTTTATTACTGGTTTACAAGGGGATTCTGAAAATATTTTTGAAAAGTCAGATACTGATCGTTGGAAGACAGCTATATCTGAAGAATTCAAATCATTGGAAGGAAATAATGTTTGGACTGGAGTAAAGCAACAACGAAAACGAATGCACCAAAACGAATTAAGAGTGTATTTTTTTGGAAAATCAGATTATACGGTCTTTTAATGATCCGTTTACGTAGATGCGTAATATATGGGCCATTAAAGTGCCGTAAAGCCAGATTCATAAAATGGCTAGATCTAGCTGGAAAATGGCTAAAGGCTGAATCAGCCAGACATAAACGTAACTCGGTATAGAAAATGTTGTGTAGTGCTTGTTGTTTCATTCACGTGCATTGAACATATAGAAAACGTAAAAACACACAAAGAAAATCTAATCAAAACAGATTTTTGTTGTGCGTTTATGTTTTCTATATGTTTAATACATATGAATAAAACAACGAGCACTACACAACAACTCTCATTCTTATTTAACTTATTAAATTTTCTATACCAAGATACGTTTACGTCTGGCTGATTCAACCTTAAATAAGCAACATTCGTAGACCTTTACTACGAATGTTTTGTCTATATTAATAATCGGCAAACCCGCCGCTCCTTTAATTTTGTTTGTAATAATCAAATTTCTATTTCTAGATGACGTTTTTCTTCACACGAACGAAAAAAAAAAAACAATAAAAAAATACATGTAGTCACTCTTTCGTGTAGCCGCTAACGTCTTCTGGAAACAGGGCATAAATTTTAAAAGTTACTTTCGTTATCATCTTATTAAGAGTGCCGATCTTCCTTTTGGACTTAAAAATTAACGGTTTTCGTTAGAGAAAAATTTCATAACATTTAGCTTTTATATGGTTGTTCAAAGACATGTGAAGTTGGCAGTACTTTTTTATATGTCAAAAGTTAAAAAAAAAAAACATCTGCTGGTACAAACGTCTAGAAGCGCTAAAATTATAAAAAAATTCTTTAAAATATGCAAATATTGCAAAAATATCAATAAATTTCAGTTTAAAAATAGTAAGATTTGCTAATAAAGTGTCAATGATAAAAACAACAAAAGAAAATTTATCTTAAATTTAGAAAATTTTCGAAAAATTCAACAACTTAACCTCAAAGGAAAAAGCCGGTTTAATTTTGTGGCACTCTTAAAGATTGTGAATAGTTGTGGAAAAAATGTCTTCAACCATCTTGGAATGCAAAAAACTTTGCTTATATCGATGTTTATCTGCAGTGGTATTAAGTATTTGTATGCAATTCGTATTGCTTACAGGCTTTCTACTCTTTGTCAACTTCCATGTGTTACACCCATTTACCTGGATTACCGAAACCATAAGTTTAATGTTCTCCTTTTACACTTGGCTGTCCATAATGCCATTGATATCTGCAGTCATACTATATGGCATTCTATTGGGTAAATCACATTTGGCAGAGAAAAAATATTATGCCACACGTTTTACATGGCTGCTGGGTACGGCTGTTAAGAAATTACTATTTCTATTGATACACATTGCCATGGGATTTCTGACGGCATGGTTGTATGCCAGATATTTACACATCGATTATAGGTATTGTATATATATTTGGCTAAAACTAGATTTTTGATTAATAAATTTCCCTTACAGATCATTTATTTACAAATGTTACACCCTGGATTGTTTAAATTCTCATTACATGTTCCTTATGGGTGCCGGCATCTCGGCTGGTTGTTATCATTTTGTTAAGGAACATTTAGGACAAGAGCCCGAAGTAGAATTTCCAATTCTGCAAGAAAAGAAATTGGTAAAAATTCGTTCTCTTCTATATTCCACGCTGTACAAGTCACTTTTAAAATCCTTAATTCCTACTCTTTGCTATGCTCTGGGCTATTGTCTACTGGGTGGTTTGGTTAATAAACGTTTTGCCCGTTTCTTTGGTGTTGAAATGGATGATAGTCTAAGGACTTTCTTTTCGGTGGCCTTCAATTTAAGATTAATGTTTTATACTTGGATTTTGTCTGCGCAAATATTGAGTAACATGAATTTAATGAGGAAATTTTTTTCGATATTTTTGGCCGAAGAAATGCATTTTGTTATTGAAAGTAATCCCGTTGTAATGAATGGTCCCAAAGAGGTAACTTTGGTGGAGGCTCTAGCAATGTCACAAGTTCCTGTAATACAAAATTTAGCAGCTTTGGAATTGTTTAATATCGCATCTTCACATATGGCCAGTAAACGTCAGAATATATTTTCTTTATCAATACCGGGTAAGGGTAATTTGTAAAAAAAAGAGGTCATGGATTAATTGAAAGATGTTTAGAATTTATATTGATTTGATTTATAAACTTTATTATAAACTATGTCTTTCCTTTAAGGCGGTCATCCCTATAATTGGAATCATCTTTCCGGCCAATGTTTAGCATTGATTAATGCCTTTATTGAAGAATTAACAACATCGGTTAAAAATATATCAACCATGAAATCATCTCCATTATTTTGTCAAACCGATAAACCGACAGCTACAGAAGCAGCTGAAAAAATCTTACTCAGACAATACAATGAAACGTATGGTATACGTAGAATGGTAGCCGAAACTCCCACAACAAATATAGACTCCTCAGTGCCCTCATGCAATATTACACCAAAACAATCATCTGCCGTACAACGTATAAATGAACAATTTGAATATATATCAAAGCAGTTCGAACAAGCTCTAAATACTGCATTTCGTACGATACCCGGTGTATTTTATATGTTTGGTGAACCAGATGGTGCTAAAACAGCCTTTCTATTATCCAACTCTCATATGATTGTATGGCTAATACAAGGTTTGGCTGGTATTTGTGCTGCTTCTCTGGTCGAAGATAAATATGGTGTGGTACAAGTTGCTTTGCCTCAAATCATAAGAGCTCTTTTGAAATTAAAAGGTGAATTGGATAAATTGAATAATGTTAATTTGAATGGCAAAAAACTGGATCGCAATCTGATTACACTGAAGAATGCAGTCAAACGTAGTCTATATAAAATTACTTCTGTGTTTGGGGACTATTTGCGTGATCTATTTGATGATCCTTTGGAAATACGCACATTACATTGTTTTACCAATTATCAAGATATTTAGAAATAGATTTTTGATTTTTTACTAAATCTTTTTTTGACATTAAGATTTCTTTTCCTTGTACTGAAATTGTATTTTATTATTATTTTTATATTATCATTAAAATAATTTGTAATATTAATGTTAAGTTTTGTTTAGATATAAGATTTTTTTGTATTGAACAATTTCTTAAAAAATTTTTAGCTTGATCAGTTTTTTTTTTTAATACAACAAAATTTAACTGGAAATTTGAAGCAAGTTTTTGTAAAGTTTAAAAATGTATTTAATAAGTTTTTATAAAATTTATCAGTAAATACAAATAAAAAGAAAAAATTTAGCCAAGCTAAAGTATACTATCTGTATATATTTATAAATTCTATATTAAGATTTAAATTTTTAAAATATATATTTAACCACGTTTTTGTACAACAATCCCAAGTCAACGTTTGATGTCTTAAAAATTTAATTAAACCTGTAGAGAGGTTGGTATCTCCATATTCAAAAATATACATACTTCTAACTTTTAATTAATTTCTCTTTATTTTCAGAACGTTTAAGGTAAATCGCTTGATTATTAGTTACATGCTTTAACTGATTATTATCTTGGGATATCATAAGGTTAAGTTTATTTAATTAAGTTCATATTTTAAAATTTCTAATAATTGATTTCTCTTTATTTTTAGGTCCATACAGAGTATTGACGGCTTGTTTTTCAAAATTAAATAAACGAAATAAAAAGAAAAAACCTTCTTCAAATAAAAACAAACATTAAATTTCAATCTTTCCAATGTTAAAGGCGATATTCCCTCTGATTATGTAAGACGTATGCGTTTAACAAAAACTAAAATTTTCTTGGCAAATCTGATGCCAACTATTAATATTGCAATAATAGTCGTCAAACTACTTTTCTGTAAAAACGTCTTACCTAATCAAGGGGCTTACTATACAAATTCGCAAATATCTCTAAATTTGAGACAATCCCAGCAAAAACATGGTAATGACTATGTTATGCATTACTTTGTAATGAGTACTTATTACCTTCTGCATTACTTTAAATAATGGGTTACCAATAAGACATTTATAATGCATTACTCTCATACAAAAAATTATATCATTATAATTCGTAAGTTTTGTTAGCTAAAGTGTAAGGTTTTGGTACATATTGAACGAATTTACTCAGAAAAAATATTTAATTATCAAATATATTTGGGTATAGAGCAGGATCGACTCCCTCTTCGGCTGTTTTAAAAAATTTAATAAAATTTTTTAATTCGTAATTTTTTTCAAATCTATTTTTAGATCCATTATTTTACTCTCTTCTGGTAATGGGTTTATTATTCATACACGTGTATTCATTATAATTCATATTTACGTAAGACTGCCAGTATTGCATAACTAATTACTTTTGGGACATTTCATATAAAAAAGTTAGAATTATTATATAAAGAGCAATACGTCCAAACTTTCGAGTTTTGAATTCTAGACTCATCATTTCGTAACGTATATTTTTGCTGGGATGCTGCCATGATCTGTATTTTACTTTTTTAATTTAGTTTAATTTGAAACTTTATTGAACTATGATTGTACATCAAAAATGTTTTACAATTACTACATGACAGTTGTTTGTGTAGTAATCAGTATTAGTTGTTTTTCACTGTAATTACAGTTGTTTTCCTATGAAATAATACAAAACAACTACTTTGACAGTTATTTTAAAAAACAACTGAAGAAAACTACTGTATTTTTTTAACAGTTGTTTGAATCAGTTGTTGTAGTATTTTTGTAAACAACTACCAAAACAGTAATTTTGCAGTAATCAGTTAATTTTTGTTAGTTATTCGAGTTTTGAAAAATTCTCATTTTTATATACTTGTTTTTATTGATATGCTCAGAGTTTGCATATAACAATTGGAAAATGTATATCCAATGCATTAGAACGTCACAACTGGAGTACCGTTTGGAATTTGGAGCTTGCATTTTAAGTAGGATGTGGAAAATACAAACTTTTATTGCAATTGAAAGAAAAAAGTTTTTTCTCTATTAAAAAATATTTTTAAAATGCCGAAAAAATAACTGTCGAAAAACAGTAGTTTTTACTAATCATTACAGTTGTTTCAAAATTTTTGTAGTACAAAATTGTCAGTTGATTTTACTACATTGTTATTTGTTTTTATTTATATGCGCATAGTTTGAAGTTAATAATTAGAAAATTTCATTGTATCTCCAATGCCTAAAAACCTTATAACTGGAGTACAGTTTGTAATTTTGACTTTGTATTTTAAGAAGGATGTAGGAAATACAAAATTTTTATTGTAATTGAAAGAAAAAAATAATTTTTTACAAAAAAAAAATTGTGAAAAAATAACTGCAAAAAAACAATAGATTTTGCTGTTCTTTAAAAACGTTTGTAGTAAAAAATTATCAGTTGTTTTTACGACATTGTTAGTCATTTTCAATACATTTATTATTAGTTTTTCAACAGTTAATAATAACTACATTTTTAGTTATTTTACCGGTAATTACCTTTGTTGCCTTTTTAACTGAAAATACAGTTGTTTTAACTGACATTTCAGTAGATTCGACCGTCAAAACTTTTTTGAGTGCATTTGTAATTTTTAAACAATATTGCAGAAGAAAGTTTAATTAAAAAAATCGTTTCCGAATCAGTTTTTCGTTTGCTCTCCTAAACAATTGTATTTGAGTACATAGATACGGGCTATTGAATAAAGGGACTCGATATTTTGTTTAGGGTTCAATCTAGTGTCAGGAATAATTTTCTTTTAAGGCACCTTTAACGAAATCTATCTGACGATCACTAAGGTCGTAGAGAAATATATTTTAAATAAGCAGAAAATAAAATATGTCGATGGAGTTTAATGTTTTTTTATTGCCCTAAATTTCAATAATTTAAAATCCTCGAATCATGTAGGACATATTTTGTATGGCCGGGGCACTTTCTTCTTTAAGCACTTTATTTTCTAGCACAATAACAGGCTGCTGGGTAGTCTTAGCTGCAGGAGGACCAACTAATTGAGGCAGAGAAGCTGATTCTGATAACAGTTGTGATGTTTTAATAGCCCCTAAAAAATTAAAAAAAAAAGAACAATGCTAAATAAATTTAATAGTCATTCATCATTTATTAAATATAAATATCATTTACTACTAATCTTTTATTAAATAGTAACATTTACTATAATTTAATTAAATAACAACAATTATTATTTTAGAGTGAAAAATAATATACAATAATTGTGAAAGCATAAGAAGAATTTTATGGTCCATACTTAAAACCACAATATGTTGCAATAAATGCTTTTTAATGCTTCTAATTAAGTATAACAAAGTAAAACAGGGAGGGTTTTGTGATTTTGAAAGCAGGCAGTAGTTGTACGATAATATCCAAATCTAAATGGTTAATTTGTTCCTGGTTTCAAAAATGTGGCAGCTACATCTATATCATATTTAAGTTTAGCCAATTCATTCGAAACTTTAATACTCTCTGACAGTCAGTGTTTTAGAGGTATACGTTCTGTGGAAGCCGAAGCCAAAGATTCATCATCTTCTGTTACAATCATGGGCTGTACAGGGGCCACCGATAACATAGGTGGACCCTCGACAGATGTTTGATGTATAAATGGAGTAACCGGTTGTGGTTTGGCATTTGTGAATACATTAGTTTCCAAAAAATATAAAGCTCTTATAACAAGACCACCTTCTGGATTATACGAAGATTTTTCATGATATGAGTGAGATGACTGATCTGGATTATCAGGATTAAAAGGATGATATTCTTGTAAACGGTCTTTGGTCCATCTGAAAATTGAACGTGACTCTAAAAGGTCGAAAGTAAAATGAAAAGACACACATTAATAAAAAAAAAAACCTAATGAAAAATGAATGATCTTACAAAGTAGATATTTTTTTTTTTTTATAAATAAAAATATAAAATTACATATTATACAACAAATACAAAGGCTGTAATTAACTTATCGGTAGGTTTTTTTTAAATTTTTCTTTAGTTAAGGCATTTTAGGACTTGATTTAATTCTTCATTATCCCTTATATGTTCTTCGTTTAGTATTGAATCTTGTTTTAAATAATTTATTAAAATATTCCATGATTTTTTTAATCTATCTTAAAAGTTATAGAATTTTGTTTTATATTAGTTACATAAACTATTAAGCGCAAAAATTGCTAAGTAGATAGACACTTACCTATATCTGCTAAGACCCTTGTCATTTCTCTTAATTGGGCATCTTGACGTTCCAAACGGAATGTCATTTCGGCTAGACAATTAGTTAATTCATCTTGTTCTAATTTAGCTTTCTCTTGTTTTTTTGCCTCATTGCTTGTTTGTCTGAAAAGAAAGTATATCAGTTAATTTTTAGATTTAAAAAAACCTACTTTAACCCGGGTAAAAACTTATGGAGTCTACTATAATTATATATCTCCTTTGATAAGTTCCCATACACAAACATATACAAATTTATCCGAAAAAATGGGTATTCAACATGTATCTAATTATATCAAATTAGCTATAGTTTTATACAACTTTATCCGAGATTTGTCCATATCCGGGACATTAAGTTATATCTAATTGGATATAAATAGATCTGAGTTTATATAATTTTAGCCGATAGTAGGGTATACTTTTAATGACTTGAAATTATGCTTAAAAGTATTTAAGTTTAAAATAAAAGTTTCTAGAAATCAACAATTTTAAAGATGCACATTTTTTAACCCTTTGACGATTTTAGGAAAACCGGCAGGACGATTTTAACAAAACTTGTTGTGATCACCAGTAGACAGATGTGGCTTTTTAAAGAAACATAACGAAATGTTTAAAAATTAACAAGAACAAATTTTGTGTTTCAAATATATATAATTAAGTGGTATTGTCTTAAAAAATGTACACATTTTTTTATTTGAAATTATATAAAAGAAATCACTTGAAAATGATTTCGTTATAAAATTAATATGGCTGTATGTGAAGCCATATGTAATAATATCTTACATAGCAGATAACTTAATTTGATATTGAACTTTACCAAAATATGTATGAGATCATATATAAAGCTATATAAAATTATAAGGAAAATATTTTCAGTATTAAATCACATATAGTTTCGTTAGACTTAGGATGTGACCATATATAATCATATCGATCACTACATATAAGTTTGATATAACTTTTATTAAAAATAAAAATTATGTTTTTTCAATTGTACAATGAAAATTGTTCAAGTTCGAGGCCATACTCTATTAATAGAGTTTTTGTTTTCAAATTTATCAATTGAATGTGTTGATAGATCTATTTCGGGAATTTTCTAGGTTCCCATCATCAGAACACGTTTTGAAAGAAGTTACAATCCCATGCAAACATCAAACATTCATATAACCTAGTTATCCCACTAAATGAGAACTAATATATGAGCTCGAAGTTAAAGATTATCAACATTGATCAAAAATAAATTGAAAACTTGTTCGTTATGTGCAAGCTCTACCTTTGGTAGATATGCAATACTCGCTTTTTGTTTTTATTCTTCTTTTTTTACACTTGTTTTGTTTTATATAAAAAAAAGATGTCAAGGGGACCGTACTTTGTCTTTTTTTACAAGTTTGATATAATTTTTATCAAAAATAAAAATTATGTTTTTTCGAACTTTAATTGTGCAATGAAAATGAAAATTACAAATTGAGAGCTGCCGAAAATTTTCAAACTGCTGCCATTTAGCACATTTGCATTTTCTGGGATGGTCGTAGTGGTCATATTTTCATGAAATTAGCCAAGGAATACGCTGGTGAAATTTGGCGGGTCGTGACTGAATCAGACTGTATATTAAGACTTCTCATTCAAAATTGAGTTTTTTCGAGATTTTTTTTTGAGATTTTCTTTTTGAAACATTCATATGTAATTAATAATTGTTATTTGTACTTGAGAAAATTCCAAACAAAATTTAAATTTTTTATTTGAAACAGAAAATTCGAAATTAAAATGAGATTTTGTATTTAAGGAATTCTATAGACATGGGCCATCTAGTTCGTTTAAGTGAGCGTTTTTTCTAGTTTACTTTGACAATTTCGTTTAATCGTTCGTTAGATTGTTGTTTGATAATGTTTAAGCGAATTATTAATATTGCCAGTCTTTTTAACATTAAAAAAATTTAACTGCCAACATCTATTATATTCGTCCATATTTATTTTGTTACATTTTACCAAGTAATACTTGTTAAAATATGTACACAAAATGCTAGAGGTAAGCAACATAAGTTTGACATTTTGTAAAGGTTTAGCATAATAAAAACACTTGTATAAATAGATACAAATTTTAAGTACTATTAATAACATATGAAATGACTTGCTAGGTGGAAAGTAGTTGGGGAAATAAAAAATGGGGAAATAAAAAATTAACACAATGGGACACATAATATATACCAAATTTGATAAAATTCACAGAATTTTAATGATATTTGATATTCCGTTTTGTTGTCTATAGTCCGGCATCCCCTGAGTGTTGGTTCAACGTAAAAAAAAAAGTATGCTTTCATCTTATTCCCTCTGGGAATTTTTGTGTGTATGAGATTGGGATTATAATATTTGAAATTGAGATCATTTTACATTTAGAATTTTCTAATTCTGAAATTCATTTGAAATTATTCGAAATTCAATTATATTTTTATTAATTTGGTTTTTCAATTTCTTGATTTTATTTAAAATTCAATTGAATTGCGATTTCAATTGAAATTTTCTTAAATTGATATAAAAAATGTGAATTTTATTTGAAATTTTTTTAATTTAAAAATGAAAACCCCAAATTTATTTTGAAATTTCTTAATTTAAAATGAAATATCTGAATTTGTTGTAGATTAAAAATTACAATTTCTTTGAAAAATTTCTGAATTTTCAATGAAAATTCTTAATTTCAAGTTTGATATAATTTTTATTAAAAAATAAAAATTATGTTTTTTTTCGACTTTTAATTGTGCAATGAAAATGAAAATTATTCAAGTTCGAGGGCATACTCTATATTTCTTTATTAGGATATTGTCCTAACAAATAATCTATAGAGTTTTTTGTTTTCAAATTTATAAATAGACCACTTTCAAGAATGTGTTGATAGATCTGTTTCGGGAATTTTCTAGGTTCCCATCATCAGAACACATATTGAAAGAAGTGACAATCCCATGCAAAACATCAAACATTCACATAACCTAGTTTTCCCACTAAATGAGAACTAATATATGAGCTCGAAGTTAAAGATTATTACCATTGATCAAAAAATAAATTGAAAACTTATTTGTTATGTGCAAGGTCCTCCTTTGGTGGATATTCAAAACACGTTTTTTGTTTTTTTCCTCCTTTTTATTTTTTGTTTTGTCTGTAAACAAAAACAGGGGCAGTAAACTAGACTGTACTTTCAAAACGTGTTCTGATGATGGGAACCTAGAAAATTTCCGAAATAGATCTATCAAGACATTCCTGAAAGGGTCAAATAATAAATTTGAAAACAAAAAAACTCTATAGATTATTTGTTAGGACAATATCCTAATAAAGAAATATTGAGTATGGCATCGAACTTGAATAATTTTCATTTTCATTTCTTAATTTCATTTAGAATTTTCTCAATTTTAAACGAAAAATTTCCATTTAATTTAAAAAATTCTGATTTTAATTAAAATTTTCCCAAATTAAAATCAAAAATCGAAATTTTTTAATTTTCTCAGTTTTAAATAATAATTCACAATTTCATTAGAATTATCCCAATTTTAAATGAAAAATATTAAATTTCATTTAAAAATTTCGTAATTTCAATTCAATTCAATTCTGATTTCAATTGAAATTCTCTTAAATTGAATTTTATTTGAAATTTTTTTAATTTAAAAAGAAAAATTTGTAAATTTCTTGATTTCAAATATCTGAATTTGTTCTAGAGTTTTCTAAATTAAAAATTACAATTTCTTTGGAAAATTTCTCAATTTTTAATGAAAATTCTTAATTTCAATTAGAATTTTCTCAATTTTTAATGAAAAATGTACATTTCTATTAAAATTTTTTGATTTTAATTACAAATTTTCTCAAATTAAAAAAAAAATCGATTTTTTTTTTAATTTTTTCAGTTTTAAATAAAAATTCAAAATCTCATTTAGAATTTTCCCAATATTAAATGAAAAATGTCAATGTCATTTAAAAATTTCGTAATTTCAATTTAATTCTGTTTTAAATTGAAACTCTCTTAAATTTAATTTAATTTGAAATTTTTTTAATTTAAAAAGGAAACCCGAAATTTTATTTGGAAATTTCTTAATTTAAAATGAAATATCTGAATTTGTTGTAGAGTTTTCTAAATTTAAAATTAAAAATTACAATTTCTTTGGAAAATTTCTCAATTTTTACTGAAAATTCTTAATTTCATTTAGAATGTTACCAATTTTAAACGAAAAATGTCCATTTCATTTAAAAATTTCTGATTTAAATTAAAAGTTTCTCAAATTGAAACAAAAAATACATATTTTTAAAATTTTCTCAAATTAAAATAAAAATCGAATTTTTTTTTAATTCTCTCAGTTTAAAAAAAAAAAATTCAAAATTTCATTTAGAATTTAAAATAAAAAATTATAATTTCATTTGGAATTTTCTCAATTTAAAATAAAAAATCGAAATTTCTTTTGAAATATTCTCAATTTTAAATGAAAATTATTAATTTCATTTAGAATATTTCCAACTTCATTCGGAAATCTCTAGACTTCTATTAGAAATAGTGTATTTTCTGAAGAAAAAAATCTTTGATTCTAAGACAATTTTGCTACAGCAAAATAATCTGATTCAGAAACTAATTTTAGACGGAATTATTGAATTATTCGATTCGAAAAAGATTTTGTTATATTTTCGTAATATTTCCCATAAAATATTCAAATTTGTATAGAAACATTTTTAATTTGGCTTCCAGCTTACCTTGAATATTCAAATATCAAAACACCAGCACCTATAAGGAATATTATAGCTTCACCCAATAGATTAGCACCCAGCTCCACAGCCATGGCTTCTGTTAGTGGTGGCACATTAACGGGTTTGCCCAGATTTAAGGCCCACATTTTGGTTTTCACTTCAACCCAATTATAAACTATTTGAGGAAAAAAACCATACATAAGTTTGAGGTCATCAATTATTTTAGGGGAAAAACAAATTGGAACTTACATTGAGCCGGTGGCATACAGACATAGTTACGAAATAGTGGATGTTCTTTAGCTTTGGATTTAATTAAATTTGCTATGGGTTTACTGACTTGTTTGATAGCCAAAACACCTAATTTGGCTGCTGGAAAAGCTCCTATAACCATTTCGTATTAGATATTATGTATTTCGCGGTTATTTAAGAAAAAAAATTAATTTTGTTGAATTATTGCAAACTATTACTAAAGCTTTTGCTCAAACATATGTTTGCAAACTGATAAACAGCTGTTTTTGTAGATTTGTTTAGTTCGTGAACGACCTAGTTCAATTGAACTAGTCTTCACTTTGAACTAGTGAGCTAGTTCGCAAATCTTTAGCTCATTTAGGTCTTTGCTCTTTTCGTTCTTTTTCGATATTTGAGTAATGTTTATTTTCTTTTTGTTTTTTCCAATGTTGCACGCTCAATTTTTTTTTTAAATGTTAAAAAGAGGTGTAAAAAGAGGACAAAATATGGTTCGTATTCTACAATAAATTTTTATCAAAAACTAATAAAATAAATTTATACATATAAAAATAAATTATAATTAAATTAATAAATTAAATAAATTAAATTATAACTAAAGTTTAACGGTCCAAAATGTAGCAATAAGATTTTCAAATTAAGTATATTAAAATATGTATAGTGTAGTTTAGTTTTATAAGTAGTATTTAAAATACTTTAAATTTACATTTTATATTAATTTAACAAAATATTATATACTCTGATTAGAATTAATATTTTTAATAAAGCTTACAGTTTTTCTTCTAAAAAGATTTATATTTGTTTCATTCTTGACGTCACTAGGCATCATATTAAAAAGTTTCAATCCTTTGTAAAATAACGATTTCTGCATTGCATTTGTATCTGCTCGCTGTGGTCTAAAATCTAAGCCATTTCGAAGGTTGTAAGGTTGTTGAACCTCTCCAACATATCTTATTTGTTCAATCAAGTAATCTGGTGAACTTCCCATTTTCATTTTTTGGATAAAAACTATTGTATTTAGTTGCAGCCTTTGCTGAATGTTTAACCATTTCAGTGTGTCTAACATATATATTTTTGAAGTAAACCGATTGCATTTTAAAATTGAGCACATTACCTAATTTTGTAGTTTTTGTAGCCTATTTATTTGTTGGTATGAACAGCAAGTAAATAAAATGGTTGACCCATATTCAAAATGTGGTTTTATCATAGTGTTATAGATGTTTATTGCGGTTAATATTGTCATTTTATTTCTTATACGTTTAAAAAATCTAATTTTCTTGCCAATTTTTCTACATATGTATTCGACATGATCTTTAAAGTTTAGATCTTTGTCTATTAAGAAACCCAGATATTTTATATTATTTACTTTTTCGATTATTACATTATTTATTTTGAAAGTTATGTTTGTGTTCATATTGATTTCCATTAATTTAGTTTTGTTTTCGTTTATTTTTAATTTATTCATTTTTAGCCATTTATTAATATTATCTATATCATTTTTCAAATTTTCATGACATAATTCATCAGTTGTTGTTTTTGAGAAAATCAAGGTATCATCTGCATACTGAACAATTTCGCACTTCTCCAACATATTTTCCATATCATTTATATATATAACAAAAAGTAAAGCTCCTAAAATTGAGCCTCCATATTCATTTTCTATTACATTTGATATTTCACCATTAACATTTGTCAACTGTCTACGATTTGTTAAATATGACTGAAACCATTTTAGTTCTGTATCTTAAATACCGTATTTATCTAGTTTTTTTCAATAGGATATCCCTATCTATCGTTTCATATGCTCTTTTAAAATCAAGGAAAATCGCTAATATTTAATTTTTCTTCTTTTTACATTTCCATCTGTTTATAACATAATTGACTGCTGTTTCACATGAATATTTTCTTCTAAAGCCTGATTGGTATTTTGACAATAAATTGTTTTGTTCCATGTATTCTTCCAGTTGATCTTTTACTACTGTTTCAATGACTTTTTCACTTGTTTTTAAGGTGTTAATTGGTCGTTATTCTTCATAGTTTAATGTATTCTTTACTTGTTCGACAGGAAAAATCACTGATTATTTCCAATTATTTGGAAATACACCAGTCTCCATCGATTTATTTATAATATTTAATATAATATAATATAAGTTTGTTATAATTATTATTTAAAAAAATAAAAATTATGTGTGCGCCCCGGTAGGCTAGTTGGTAGCGTGCTGGCTTATCAGTGCGGGGGTCGTGGGTTCGATTCCCACCAGAGGCACTGGTCTGTTTTCGCTACAACGCGCCGAAGGCCATAGTAGCTAGTGCTCGGTTAGGGTAATAGTATATAATTTGTAATTATATGATTATTAATTAATAAAAAAAAATAAAAATTATGTTTTTTCGACCTATAATTCTGTTATGAAAATGAAAATTTATTCAAGTTCAAGGTCATACTCTATATTTTTTTATTAGGATAAATAATCTATAAAATAAATAATAAAAAATAATCTATAGTTTTTTGTTTTCAATTTATTAATTGACAATTTATCAATATAAAGAGTATGACCTTGAACTTGAATAAATTTTAATTTTCATAATATAATATATAAAAAAAAATATGAAAAATAATCGTAAATTATCAAACAAATGATCTAACGAACGATTTAACGAAACTGTCAAAGATCGATTAAACTGGAATAATGATCTAGTTCATTCAGCACGAACGAGCTAGAAAGATCAAACACTCAAACGAACTAGATTGCCCAAGTCTAGTCTTTTGTCATATTAAAGTTGTATTACATTATTTGACATATAGAGGTCGCCATAATTTGACAATTCTTATTAGATACTAGGCAGCATTGGTGATTTTTGCGCGCTTTTAGTTGACACTTTGTAAACAAAACAAAAAGATTGCCAAATTTATATCAACAAATTGTGTTTTTCTTTAAAACAAAAAAAAAGTGTTCTTTTCTAATACTTAGACGTGTTTTATTGTAAAAAAGTGTTAAAAACAGTGAAATTTAGTGCCAAACTTTTATAAACTTTATCTCTCACAGCTGTTCTCATCTAAAACGATCTTTTGTATAAAAATGGATGCCTTACTAAAGCAACAATTCGATGATATGGGTGTAGAACCTACCCAAGATGCAGTAGACAGATGTACGTTTTTTTTTGTTTATTTCAATTTGCATTAAATTCTTAAGTTTTTCCTCATTCCGCAGCTGTCGAGCTTTGCATCACCTATCACATTGATGACGCCTCCGAGTTTGTTGAACAATGGATGGCTTTTAGTATTTCCCATTTGCATGGCGATGAGCCAACCTTAGAAAATCTCAATGAATTCGAACGTAAAGTTTTCCAAGCAAAACGTGAAAAAGAACTTTTGGCTGCTAGCAAGAAGAAGGGCAGTAAATTACCTTCGGCTATTGCCAATTTAACACATTTAAATGACCTCTCGGCCAGTAGCTCAAATCCACTGGCCATGTATGGTGTGGATGATAATGATGTAATGGATGATTATATACCCGAGGCTGTGGGTGTAACATCAGCTTTAGAAGAACTAAATAATACACCGGGCACTCCGAGCTCTTGTCATACACCTAAGGTAGGTCCACATTTAAATATTTTAATACAGAATTATTTTAAAAGGTTTTCTAATTTTTAACATGCGTATAATTATAACTTGTTTTATATGTTTCATATAAGATGATTATAATGTGTTCAAATATAGGTCTAAAGCCCCATAAAGCAGCGATGTTGCGTGCCAAAAAAAAAAATAAATATTCTGGTATAAAAAAGTGTCGCGTGCCACCTTAATTGCATGCTTTTAAAACCCCTTTCTAGTGTAACATATTAAAATTTCATAGACTTCCGATTTGAATTATACTCTTTATAGAGCCACTTAAAGACTTTGGTCTCACGCAGTCACAAAATTAGAAACAAATCGATTTGGTTTGAACCGCGATATATATTTTTAACAGATTTTGTCTCACTGATTAAAAATCTGATTTGAAAATGTTTCCCTCATTTCACAATTTTGAGAAAACCGCGATTAAGAAATCGAAAAATTGCGTTTTTAACGATTTTTAAAGTTGTGTAAACAACACATCCAAACAGTTTAATTATTTTTATTTTTAGATAGTCAAAATGATGATCATTTACATACATTTAGATGGTCAAAATGCATGAAAAAGGCACAACAAATTACAATTTCCCCTTACTAACTTCAAATCGATATATCTCGATTCCTAGACCTGATCCAGCGAATAGCCGAGACACGTATAACTTTTTTTGACTTACGAGGGCGGATCAATATGTCCCTGACTTTTTGAATAAAACACATTTTTTTTTGGCAAAAAAGAATTTATTTTTCAACATAATCTCCTTTTAGCTCAATACACTTAGTCCAACGTTTCTCCAATTTTTGTATCCCTTCAAAAAAATAGGATTTTTCGAGGTCCATAAAATAGGCATTTCTTGGCCATATGGGGAAGTTTTTTTTTTTTAAATCCTTATTAAATCGGTCCAATAAGTTGGCATAATCTTCGCCGTTTATTGTTTTTCCCTTTTGAATGTAATCGATGTGGATTATCCCGCGTGCATCTCAAAAAAACTTTTGCCATCACCTTATTGGACACGATTACGTTTATGGTCAATTGAGAGCAAACGCGGCACCCATCTTGCAGACAGCTTTCTTAAACCCAGCTGATCATTTAAAATAGAAACCACACTGCCATATAAAATGCCTATGGCATCAACAATCTTACGCACTTGTACTCTTCGAACGGCCAACACCATATCGTGGATTTTTTCGACATTTTCGGGTGTAATGACCTCAATTGACCGTCCAGAACGTTCAGCGTCATTTGTACTTGTGTAACCACAACGAAAGTCCAGTAAACCACTTTTTTACCATTGAAATCGATGATGCAGAGTCCCCAGAGTATTTATCAAGCTTTTCCTTGGTTTGATTGACAAGTTTTTTAGCAAAACTTAATGTTTAATGAGCACTTGAAATTCACTTTTTTCCATTTTTAAAAAAATCCACAAGGTGATATGTTTTGAACAGCTGTTAAACGCAAAGTAAATGACGGAACTTGCTCAAAATTTGACAGTAGTCTATTAACAGGTGGTACTTGATGGGAGCAGTGTTGCATTTCATATAACTACGAGGGAAGTTCGAAAAGTCACGGACTTATTGAGCCGCCCTCTTATATAACTTTTCCCGGTGAGCAGAAGTTTTAGTATATCGAGCTGTTGCTATCTTATTTTGTTTATCATAGTTTAGCACGTTTTCGATAGATTTGTATAGCTTTAACTTTAACAATCATGCTATATTTCATTGATTGCATTTTATCTGTGAATTCCTTCATATTGATTGCTTGACAGTCAAATCACATATTTGTACCCATTATTAAAGAGTGCATATCATGGAAAACGATTTATTAAAGTTTTAAAAATTTCAATTATTTCAATTGTTTATAAAATTTTCCCAAAATAAATTTCATAAAAATTAATTATGGGGTTTTTGAGATATTCGCAAATAAAGGAACTTTTTTTAATTTCGTTATCCTTTTTGCAAAAAAAAAAAAAATTATCTTTGTGCAACGCTGTTTAAAGAAGATGCTTTGCTTTTTAAAATGAAACCACGTTCAAAAGTTATTATGATTTAAACATTGTATATTTCTTAAACATTTTTAAAAACCCCCAGTGACTAAACGCAAACTATGACGAATTTTGAAAAAAGAAAAAAAAATACGTGAAATCCACTTTTACTAGGAGTATATAAATACCAAGTTTAATGAAATTTGAAAGATTATCATTATCTAGTCTAAGAGGTGGATCAAAAGTACCTCCCCATAACTCATTTTATTTTTTTTTTGAAAATTACTCCATATGCAAAAATTGGCGGTATGAAACAAGACCCCAATAAAATAAGTCCCCAAACCAAAAATGAAATAAGGCCCCAAAAATTTCTAATAAAACAAATTGGGGTCTTATTTCATTTTTTGGGACTTTATTTCATTTTTTTTTTTTGGGACTTTATTTCATAATGAAATAAGGCTCCAATATGAGAAATGAAATAAGTCCCCAAATAATATTTTTGGGGTGTTATTTCATTTTCTTAAAAAGCACAATTTTTAAGTAATATAAGCAAATAACCGTTATAATTACTGCATGAATTATCAAGTTATTAATGTAAATAGTTATTTGCTATTAGTAAGTGAGATTATACCGTGTAGTAATTTTGAAGTTTCTTTTATGTCGCACACAGAAAAAAACTTTATTTCGCGAAGCCGCCTGCCACGGAGGAAAAAAACGCCTAAGAGCGGGCCGAAGGCCGCCACCCAGAAGAACTTGTTTTTCAAATCAGATGTCGAATCCGTTGAAATCTTATATTTTTAAGACATCAAGTAATTTGTAAAAAACAAGTTTTTCTGTGCGGAGGCCTTCGGCCGCTCTTAGGGGTTTTTTCCTCCGTAGAACGCGGCAGGCGGCTTCGCGAAATAAAGTTTTTTCTGCGTGCGATTATACGATTTATAAATTTAGTTTTATTTTGTGATATACTACTAAAAATTATTAAAAAAAACTGTATTGATCTACTAAATATTATTAATCTTTTTATTTTAAAAAGGCTGAAAAAAAAATCGCGCAATTTTTTTTGTCAGCCTTTTTACTATGTATTAATTAGGAATAAAGAAATATTTCAAAGTAATATATAATTTTGTTTTTTTTTTTTTATTGGGGCCTTATTTTATTTTCAAAATGGGGCTTTACTGCATTACGAAATAAAGCCCCAAAAATTGGGGCGTTACTTCATTTTGTTTTGGGGTGTCGTTTCATTTGGTTGGGGGTTAATTTCATTTTTTTTGGGATATTGTTTCATAATGAAAACAAGCCCCAAAAAATGGGGCGTTATTTCATTTTTGGTTTGGGGACTTATTTCATTGGGGTGTTGTTTCATACCGCCGCAAAACTTATGTTCCATAAATTTTTTTTTTATTATAGTACCCCTTAGTTTAGACAATTAAAAAAAAACTTATTTGATTTTTTTTATAAGGTTTTTGTTATTAGTATGTTAGTTATTTGTTCCATTACATACATAATTTTAAAGGAAATATTAGAAACTAATTTAAGATTTTAATAAAAATTTTCTTTACCTAAAATAAGATCGCTATATTGTGAAACAATTCAAAATGATAACTTGATGAAAAAAACAAATTTAAATAATTAATACTTAATATATGCTTTTAAATTTTTTTTTTTTGGATAATTTTAAAACTAGTTTTTCCTCCTTTAAAAAGAGATATAAATGATAAAAATCGATTGTACACTGAAAGAATTATCCTTCATGATATTAATGAAACAATTCCATAGAATTTTTTTTTTTTGTTGCAGATTCACTGCAAATCTTCAAGAAATCCAAGAAATTTTATTAATATTAAGTAATTTTTCATAAACTTATTTTCATAAAATTTCATAATTTGATAATAATTTATTTTTTCATAAAATTTCATAATTTCATTAATTTTCATACAGTTTAGACTTTAGTTTTAAGAGTGTTCAACATATTTTATAAATTCTTTCAATATAGCCTTTTATTGGTTGGGGACTTCAATGAAATTGTTTAAAAAATCATTTGAAGCTGTTTTATATTAATTAAAAAAACTTCTTAACATAAAAAAAAGGTTATGAAACTGTTTAATAAATTCTATAATCGCTTCATTGTCGGAATGAATCATTAGTTTAATAAAGATTTTCATTAATTCTGCAAACATTTCATTAACATTGCGAGCATTTAGACTTTATCTCATTAAAGACTGACACCCGGTTCCTTTGTCCAATATCGATGAAACTTGTCACATACAATATTTGAAGTGTTTGTATTGATATGGTATATATTTTTTTTGAATAAAATATTTTTTAAGTGATCTTCCACATAAAACTCTTATTTTTACTTGAAAAGGATCGATATTTCAAGTAAGAGTGTTTCATAAAACTATATTTTAATGCCCATGTCATCATACTTGTAACCCAGGTCAGTGGTCCTAAACAGGCAAAAAAAAATTAATAACATAGAGGTCACATAAGACTTTTAAGCGCCAAGAAAGTTTTCCGATTTTTCACGTTCCCAATTTTTCAGATCCATTTTAGTGGAGTTTATCTGACTGGGTAAATTTTGCTAACTAAATTATTCCCAAAATGTTTTTTAAGAAATTTTGTTCTTTCTCTACTTGTCGCTGAAAATCAATTTGCGATATCTCTTACCAGGATTTCGCCAAATTTTATCTACGATGTCTCTCTTTTTGGGTATATAAATACTCATTTAAAGAAAAAGTAAAACTAACTTTAAATCAAAATATTTGTAGATTCAATTAAAAGTTTAATTGAATACGCCCCTATTAAACAAATTGTAGTATCAATTAAAATAATTTGTAATGATTTTATTTTCAGTTAAGGTTTAAATCATATTTATTAAAAATTTAATTGAATAGTGTTTTCAATTTTAAACAAATATTTTGTTAATATAACCAAAATTGAAAAAAAAAATTGCCAAAATTTAAAAAAATTTCAATATGAAAATAATCTTCAAAATTGAAAAAAAAGCCAAAGTTGGAAAAGAATTGCTAAAAAATAGGATTTTTCAAAGTTTAAAAAAATAGCTGTAATCGGAAAAAATTTTCAAAAAATTAAAAATCGCTTAAACAAATTAAAAAAAAACACCAACATTTTGTAAAATTTCAAAAGCATTTTAAAAATTATAATAAATATCACTTCAAATAAAAAAACGCGCAATTATTATTTATAAATTATATTAATTATAACCTAAATTCTTCCATGTAAAATTTATCTTTAATCATTTGGTCCATTGGGGCTTAGATTATAAATAAAGAATGAAATGAAAATCCTTAGTATTTGTAAAAATCCCCAAAATTTAAAAAAAATCAACAAAATTAAAAAATCTCTAAAATTTAAAAAATCGCCAAAACTGAGAAAAATAGCTAAAATTTAAAAAAATCACCTAAATAAAATTTATAACAAATATCTTGAAAACACTTAACTTTTGTAATTTTTTTAATATCGAGAAATTTTTTTTATTTTGGTGAATTTAAAAAAAATGTCAATATGAAAAAAATCTTCAAAATTGAGAAAAAAGCCAAAACTGGAAAAGAATTCCTAAAAATATGATTTTTTTCAAAGTTTAAAAAAATCGTTGTAATTTGAAAAAATCGTCAAAAAATAAAAAATTGCTTAAAAATTTGAAAACCATTTTAAAAATTAAAAACATCACTTAAAATAAAAAACACGGAATGGAACAAAACCCCAAAAGTGAAAAAATCACTAATATTTTTAAAAATCGCCAAACTTTAAAAAAATCAACAAAATTTACAAAAATCTCTAAAAATTTAAAAAATTCCCAAAACTTAGAAAAATCGCTAAAATTTAAAAAATCACCTAAATAAAATTTAAAACTTCTATATCTTGAAAACGCGTAATTTTTTTAATATCAGGAAATTTTTTAATTTTGGTGATTTTTCTTAGATTTTGATGATTTTCTTTTTTTTCAACTTTAGCAATTTATTTCAATTTGGAGGGTTTTTTTTTTTAAATATTAAAGAATTTTTAAATTTTGGCTCTTTTTTAAATTTTGACGTTTTTTTTTTTTAAATTTAGGCAAATTTTTAAATATTTGTAAATTTTTTAATTTTTAATCGATTTATTTTAAATTTTGGTAATTTTTAAAAAAATTTTTTTTTCTTTGTTGTCATTATGGTTTTTAAGAATTAGAAATTCTGTGTGCACAAAATTCATTTTCAATTAAACACTTAATATATATTATTAAACTTTTAATAGGAAGTGTGTTTGAAATCAACCAAAAGTTTAATTGAATTTTTTTTGACAATAATTTCTTCTGAGCAGTCCTTAACGAGTTAAAGATATCATATATATATATATCATATATAGATTAGAGTTAATTTTGAAAAATAGATTTTTGTATATTATCACTTTTTAGAAGGTTTTTGTATCAATAAAAAAATGGCGTATTTTTTTTTTTTAATTCCAACTCCTTCCCGTGCCTATAGGCGACTCATATCCAACAAATATAATTCTTCTGAAAGTGTGTTAGTAACTGAACTCCTCCTTAACGGCTGGGCCGATTTCGATGAAATTTTTTGTGTGTATTTGAGTTGGTCCCTGGATGGTTTAGATTTACAATTGACCTATATAGGTACAATGGGCGTGGCACCTCCCATACGAAGTAAAAATTTATTATTGCATATCTGGAGTACTGTTATAGTGGGAGTCTTCAAACTTTGTGTGAGCTACTTTGATAATAATGTGCATAATCTTGCAAAACGTGGCCGGGATCCAAGCAATGGGCGTGGCACCTCCCATACGAAGTAAGAATTTATCATCGTATATCTCGAGTACTATTACAGCGGGAGTCTTCAAACGTTGTGTGAGCTGTTTTGATAATAATATGCATAGTTTTGCAAAAAGTGGACGGGATCCAAGCAATGGGCGTGGCACCTCCCATACGAAGTAAAAATTTATAATTGCATATCTGAAGTACTATTACAGCGGGAGTCTTCAAACTTTGTGTGAGCTGTTTTGATAATAATATGCATAGTTTTGCAAAAAGTGGGCGGGATCCCAGCAATGGGCGTGGCACCTCCCATACGAAGTAAAAATTCATTGTTGCATATCTGAAGTACTATTACAGCGGGAGTCTTCAAACTTTGTGTGAGCTGTTTTGATAATAATATGCATAGTTTTGCAAAAAGTGGCGGGATCCAAGCAATGGGCGTGGCACCTCCCATACGAAGTAAAAATTCATTGTTGCATATCTGGAGTACTATTACAGTGGGAGTCTTCAAACGTTGTGTGAGCTACTTTGATAAGAATATGCATAATCTTGCAAAAAGTGGCGGGATCCAAGCAATGGGCGTGGCACCTCCCATACGAAGTAAGAATTTATCATCGTATATCTCGAGTACTATTATAGTGGGAGTCTTCAAAGTTTGTGTGAGCTACTTTGATAATAATATGCATAATCTTGCAAAAAGTTGGCGGGATCCAAGCAATGGGTGATAACCATAGTAATGTATGTTAAATTTATATAAAAAATCTGTGGTTAATTAAACTCTGCTATTTGTTGAAAAGTCATTTGCCTTAAATACAATTTTAGGCAGGACAACGTCTGCCGGGTCAGCTAGTTATTATATAAACCAATAAATTATTTTGTATTCACTAAAAAATTAAATTTTTAAACTTTAATAACTTTTGAACGGGTAACTAGAAAATTAAAATTTTTGGACCATATTTCTCAGATGTAAGTATTTTTTCATTGTAAAAAAAAAATTTACAAAAAAATATATTTTAATTTTTTTTTTTTAAATTATTTTTTTGGACGACTCTAATTATGCATTCTGTTGCATTCCAAAAACTAAAAAAAAGCTTATGGGCCTAAGTTTTCCCGTAGAATCGAATACTGAAGTAAGATTTGACATATATTTAGCCGTTTGTGTTGTATGGGAAAAGGGACCCAAAATCCGCGATTTGAGTCGCCTATAGGCGCGGGCAGGAGTTGGAATTAAAAAAAAAATACGCCATTATTTTTATTGATACAAAAACCTTCTAAAAAGTGATAATATCCAGAAATCAAAATCAAAAAAAAATTTGAAAACGAACTCTAATATAGATATATATTTTTTAATTTTTTGGTAGAAATTGCTTTAAAATATGTTTTAGCTTATTTTCACGTTAATTGTTATTAAATGTGTATAGTATTACACATCGTTGGAAAGCTTTTTGAAATTCACGAAATAAAATGTTATATGTAAGGTGTGCGTTCGAAAAAATGTTAACATGCTTTTTCCCTTATAACTTCAATTTTTTTTTTTTTGATTTTAAAAATATGTCAGTAAATAATTTAAAGACAATCTGAAATTTCTCATTTCAATTTTTCACAAAATGAGCGTTAAAAAAAAGTTCGTTTGAAAATAAATAAATATTTTCAACAAAATCATTCTGGACATATAAACAATTAACAAATGAATCAAAAGTTAGTCGTCAGACTATTTTAAAAGTAATTCAACGGGTTAAGGGAGACTTGACCATTGAGAAAAAATCTGGCTCAGGAGGAAAACTAGATCGTCATGATAAAAATATTCCCTCAACCAATATGCAGTTGTGGAAAAAGGAGCAAGTCATTTGTAACAACAGGAACAATTCAAATCGAATTTTATATAAAAAAAAAAAGTTTGCATAACAGACTACTTCCATTTATACGCCAACATAATATGTCCACAAACTTCTGCCCTGACTTGCCACTACAGTAAGAAAGCCCTTATGTGGTATAAAGCAAATAACATTGTTTTTGTGCGGAATGAGGCAAATCCCCCCAAACTGCCCGTAGCTAAGACCAGTTGAAAGATATTGGGCTCTTGCTAAAAGAAAATTTAAGGCCACAAAAAGAGCGTCATCTGTCATGTACTATTTTAAGCAGAGATGGAAAAACTGCTCCGAGAAGGTTGCAGAAAGTACTTTAAAGTCCTTAATGGGATTGTTTCTCGAAAAGGTGAATAAATTAAAAAAAAAACTTTTTCTTGCTGATAAACTAGACTATATTTTTTTGTTAATAAAAAAAAGTTTTAAGGATCATACATTTTGTGTTGTAACTTTTTATTAAATTTTTTTGTGTGTTAACATTTTTTCGAACGCACACCTTAGTACGAGTATATAGTTAAAAAAAAAAATCTGTAAAAACACACTATATTCATAACATTTTGTCTGGGAGCATGACTTAAAACTGAGATATTCAAAATTTTATTTACGTAGCTGTAATGTACTTTAAAAAATAAGAAGTTTGATAGCCATATTGCCTACACTAAGGATATTATGTAGGTAAAAATGACAGCAATTGTAATCAAAAACATATGAAATTTCACTTGTAGAAAGGACGACTAACATTTTATTAAATTCAACTAACATTTCGTCGGCTTATTATTGGTTTGACCCATACGCCAAAAAGTTGTTATCGAGAAAAACGATAAAAAAGGTACAGTTATTTCAATTTTTATATGCAAAATCTGCAGGTAGGTCAAATTTGTCACTTGATATCTCTGATATGATACGAAATAACGCGAAACGGTTTTCAAAGTCAAAAAGAGGATATTTACATGATATACAATTCATTCCTAACTCATTTTTTTCAAAAATGGTCGGTGGGTCAAACCAATAATAAGCCGACGATTTGTCATTTGTTTTTACTTTTAAAAAAATTACTAACAATTGTAGTAAAAATGAACCTCATATGTTAGTAAAAAATAAACAAACATTTGCTTTTTTATTTTTTTAAATAACAAAAAAACAACTGTAAAAAATTAATGTAAAATCATAAAACAGTCATTTGATGTGGTTTGTTTTTTTAAATGAACTACAAGGTTGGTAAAAAATTATATTTGTTCTACAAATGATTGACATTTACATTAAAAATAAAGAAACTGTATTACAATCCAAACAACTACATATTTTTAAAGCAGAAGTTCTCTGAGTGTATATTTTGGTCATAGAGTTGCCAACCTGTGGCGAAATTAAGTGCTTCATGAAATTGCCTCTAAAATCCAAAACCGCACGAATACCGAAATACGTGTCCACTAGAACTTAATAGAGATAGTTTGGACTTGAACCGAATATACTTGCTAGTACAAAACCCCCAAAAATGTATGTGTTTTTTTCGTATACCACGAAAAGTTGAGCATGCTCGGACATGTTACTTTGTACCGACGATTACTTTTCATTAGATACCAAATCTATATATTGTTTATTTGAAAGAATTATGAAAAAAAACGCAAAAAACAAAAAATCGGTAATTTTTAACCTCATTTGTTGAACGTCTAAGGACGAGTTTTTAGAATGTAGATTATCTTCTAACTTAGATTAACGAAATTTTTAAATGGAATATCGCTTTTTAAATGTGTCGTATTTTCCAGTTATATTAGTTTTTTGTTTTTATATACATCGAGATTATTTTTATGTTATTTTCAATTTATAACGAGCTTTCAACCTCCGTATATTTACAAAAATAAAGCAAATCAAACATATTAGCAAGGTTGATACTAGTATTTCGATCTGGCTAAGATCTCATCAGAACCCGAAGTTTTAGAAAAGCTAGAGCCTATATAATAGGCAGAACTTTAACAAAAAACCTATTAATAATAAATGTTGCTCCATTCTTGTCTTCTCAGTAATCAACCACGTGGTTAGGTCTTTTCCTAACAAGCATCATGACGTTACTAAACTTTGAAGACCAAAAATGTTCTATTTATATAAAAATTTTTAGTGTGTACTCTGGCTCAAGTAATATTTTTTACAGTTATATTTGTTTTTTGTTTTTTATACATCGAGATTATTTTTATGTTATTTTCAATTTATAACGAGCTTTCAACCTCCGTATATTTACAAAAATAAAGCAAATCAAACATATTAGCTAGGTTGATACTAGTATTTCGATCTGGCTAAAGATCTCATCAGAACCCGAAGTTTTAGAAAAGCTAGAGCCTATATAATAGGCAGAACTTTAACAAAAAACCTATTAATAATCAATTTTGCTCCATTCTTGTCTTCTTAGTAATCAACCACGTGGTTAGGTCTTTTCCTAACAAGCATCATGACGTTACTAAACTTTGAAGACCAAAAATGTTCTATTTATATAAAAATGTTTAGTGTGTACTCTGGCTCAAGTAATATTTTTTGCAGTTATATTAGTTTTTTGTTTTTATATACAACGAGATTATTTTTATGTTATTTTCAATTTATAACGAGCTTTCAACCTCCGTATATTTACAAAAATAAAGCAAATCAAACATATTAGCTAGGTTGATACTAGTATTTCGATTTGGCTAAAGATCTCATCAGAACCCGAAGTTTTAGAAAAGCTAGAGCCTATATAATAGGCAGAACTTTAACAAAAAACCTATTAATAATCAATGTTGCTCCATTCCAGTATTTTCTTTTATTATAATAAGGAACAGAATTCTATACTAGAGTAGTGGTTCCGTCAAATTTTTGTCAATAAGCTTGAAATGGCACATAAAACTCGATATTAACTCGCTTTAACTTAAATAAGTTTAACTGACATCCAGAAAACTAGGCCTAAATGTTAGATTTCGCAGTTAAATCAACTAAAAAAAGCATAAGTTACCTAAATTTATTGTATAGAATACAACTTTCAAAAATACAAGTTTTTCGACAATTTATACAAACAACTTCGGCCCAAAGTTGTAAAATAAAACTACTGACATTTATACTTTAGAAACTTTGTAAACTTTCCATAAGTTGGTTTTATGTGAAATTCTTATACATTATTAAGTCAAACAATTTAATTTTGTTCATTTTATCTATTTTAATATGTAATATTTTTTAATCGCTTTTCGTGACAAAGCCCTTTATTTTTTTTATAATATGAACTTTTTGTATAAACCAAATAAATAAATATAATAAACTTAACTTACAATACAACACACTTTACAAAAACCAATAATAGGAATGAAGCAGAAGTAATAATGTTACTGGTGGCTAATCGACAGACAGTTCCAGACAATGTCTTCAAGAAAAAGCTAAAAGGAGAAATCCAATCAAATAAAAATTCCTTAAAATTAGTTGCAACTTTGTTTGAACACAAATACATAACAATTTCATATAATTCTCGTACTTTTTATTAAGAAATTTTGAAATTAAAACTTTTTTTATTCAAAAAATATAGACTTTATGAAATGTGAAAAAACAACCTCTATTTTGCTTGCTTAATAACACAAGCTTTATACTTTTCTTCTATACGTTAGTCAAGCAACCCATTTGTTATCATGTTTAACTGATACTTTGATAGTTTTTAAATTTTACTTTAGAAAGTTACAAAAAAAAAAAAAAACTTAGGTAAGCTACAAAATCGTATAAATTGAAAAACGAACAAAGTGAATATTTCAAAGTACTTACCAACAACAAAGAAAACTTTATTATTTACAAAAGAAATGATATATGCAATTTATACTTGACTTACATATTTTCTGTCAACTTTATATACAAAAATTTTAATTCTTACACTAGTTAATTTTTTGCCTGTGGTTCTGTTATTTTTGATTTTCTACAACAAATCCAAATTTTATCACAATCTTTCCTTTTAAGAACTTCATATTTGATATTAGTTACATGTAATTTACTTTTTGACTTCTAACAAATGATTACAAATCTGTTTACCATTAAATATTTAAATGACAGAAATAGTTAAAGAAAGCACAAATAATATAGGAAATTATTCATGTTTTTTTCTGATATTTATTTACGCATGGCAAATATAGTTAATACGCATCAAAATTTTAGGAAAGATCAAAAGGCATCAACAAAAAATTATTACAGCATAAAACAAATTGAAAGAAGCCTTTAAATAAATCGGTTCGTTGGTAGTTTGAATGAATGATGATCAGTCGGTAAAATATGCATTCATAAGATATAGAATTAAATAGAGGTGGTGTTCGGATGGTTGGTTGCAGAGGTCCAAGCCGACTCAAAATAATCGGCGTCGGCTTGGTTCTTTCATAATCGCTGCAAATTTTGTTTTCCCCCCATTTAATTAATAACTTTTTATAAGTATTTAGTTAGAATATTGTTCTACTTTAAAAATCTAATATTCTGTTCTATGAAATATTTTTTATTTTTTACGTTGAACCAACACTCAGGGGATGCCCCATTGCATTGTGCGGCATTTGACTTACATTTTTCTACATTGTAAGTAGCAGGGAAGACCTCCTCAGGAAGAAGATTCCACATACTGCTAGTGCGACTGAAAAACGATTTTGTTTCTATAATGCGTTGTGCGATTTGCCGGGCTATACACAATAAACGGATGAGATCTACTTGACAAGCGGGTAGTACGAAACCCGGTCCCTCGGGATGAGTCGACTTATCTCAGCAGAACACTTTCCATGGTAATATCTACAGAACAAAGTCCAACGAGTCAATATAGTTTGAAACCCTACTGTTCTAACCCTCCGTTTCACACGATCCAGAAGCCTCAAAATAGACTTTGAAGCACCTGCCTATATATGAGAGTTGTATTCCATTTTTGGCTGGATGTAGGTGGTATATATAGTAAGGAGATCGGATGTAGTGAATTATTTCTTACACCGATTTAGAAAACTTTGACACTTGTAAGCTTATTTAAACACCTGAATGATGTGATCTGTCCAACGGCCATCACACTGTATTCTCATGCCCGGTACATTAAGAGTTGTTGTAGTAGCGACCTATGTTCCGTTTAATCTTAACGCACGAGAACGCGTTTATACCGCCCATTCTCGGTCGACAGAGCCTAGTTAGGGGACAGCAAGTCTAGGCTGGACAGTGGGCGTCGTTTACATTTGAAGGGCTTATTGTAAAAACTTGATAAGCCACTTTGACTATTTCCCAGTTTTCACTGTTTTCTAAACATCCATTAACAATTATCTAGCTTCAACACTTACCACACGTACCTAGAGTATAAAAGTCCTGCTATATTCATATTTCTATATGTTTTCTAAAATAGACCAAACATAAAATGTGGCTTATCAAGTTTTTACAATAAGCCCTTCATTTGGAAAGGTTTGGTTATGTGTAAAAATTAATTTGTATTCGCTTCACTTTCAAATTGGTATCTGTCGGCTAAGATGGTTAAGTCGGCTAGTAAGTTTAAGTCGAAATCAACCGCAATGTTCAGCGGCGACTTGAGTCCCAAAAAAAAATGTTGTCGACAGCGCCAAGCCGGCTTTGCGCCGGTCGACTTGGACCTCTGGTTGGTTGTTAGTAGTAGTTATAGTTGGTTAGACAAAAGTTTTACCAAATAATATGCGACATAGAACAACATTTTACAAGCAACAGCAGCAGCAAAATAAAACAAACAGCAATGACATCTCGTTCACGTTCATGTCATTGTTGTCATCGTCATCATTATTATTGTTATTGCTGTTTGTAGATGACGCTCTTGTTGCTGTAGATGTTGTTATTGCTGCTGTTGTTGTTGCTCTTGTATTATTTGTTGTTTGCTGTTGGACGGTTGTTGATCATTACATGAAAAACCGTCAAGAATGACAAAGAATACAAAATGTTTGTAAATTGTTAAATACAAATATAAAAGAACAGCAAGAGCTTGCAAAAGGTAAAAAACAGCAAGAAAGATGATCATCAAAAGCTGCGTCGTCATCATCATTGCTATTGTCATTGTCCTCGCCATCATCATCATCTTCATTATCATCACCACCACCAACTACCGTTGAAAGTAGTGAAGTGTAGAAAGAAAAATAGCCAAATTTCCAAGAAAAATTTTCAGACAAGGGAAAAGTTTCCCATACACTCGAGGAAAAAAGTTTCATCATATTTATGAAGCAGTTTCATTGAAAGAAAATCTATGAAACATTGTCATATTTATGAAGTTTCCATAAATATGATGAAACTTTTCATAAATATTTTTGAAAAAGGCTTCATAACTTCTTCATAATTTCATAGAAAAATGTCATCACTGGGTTTTTATGATAATCCATATCTCGAAATCCGAAAGAGATAGAGCAAAACGGAAACGAAATTTACTTTAGTGGAAAACTAACACACTTCGATATCAAAATTAAACCAGGTACGGCGGAAATTCCATAACGTATCACCTTAACAATATTTTGATGAAACATTTTCATAAATATTTATGAAACAGTTTCATTGGACAAAAAACAATGAACCTTCATAAATATGATGAAGCTTCCCCTTTGAGTGTACTCGCATGCGAGGAAGAAAAAGAAAAACCTTTGACAGATAGAGATTGTTAAGTTTCCAAACAAACAGTCGCAACATCAAACAAAAATATCACACAGCAACCAGCAATAGTAAAATAGTTATAGCAATATGTGCCAACTAACAAACCATCTATAAATACAATATAAGTATATTTGTATAAATATATCAGAACTTTAAAAGAACGCACGCATGACTTTCATTTTCGGGATAGAACAATTATTAAATCTCAGGTAATTTGTTTTTCTTAAATTTTATGAAAATGAAATAGTTTCAAGTGAAGCAGCCAAGCAGTTTTTAACCTGTAGTTTAAAAAATTCTAATTTGCAAATTTTAAATTATTTTACATGACATTAATCCTTTCACTACCGACTTTTGGTTTGTGGATATATTTCTATTTTGACTTTAGTTCCTTGTTTGGAGTCCTCAAATTAGAAAGAAAAAATGTTTGCATGTATGCCCCTCCAATCTCCTTCTTCTTCTTCATTTCCGCTTAACTCCCTGTGTAGCATAGGGCCTCTACAAAATTTCTCCAAGATATTCTATCATTCGCTAGTAGTTTTAACTCGTTCCAGCTTTTTCCGCTGTGTTCAATATCTTTGAGCAAGCTTCTTTTCCAGGTGGTCTTTGGCCGACCTCTTCTTCTGTTGCCTTGTGGGTTAAAATCTAGTGCTTGACGGCTTATTTCATCAGCGTGTGACCGATCCATTTCCCATTTTCTTCTCTTTATAATAATGGGAATGGGATTAATTTGGCATTTTCTATACAATTCTTCATTGCTTATGACGTTTGGCCACCAAATTTTCAGTATATAACGCAAGCAACGGTATGTGAAGGCCTGCAGTATGCAGTTCAGTGCTATCTCCTACTCACCATAAAAAATGTGTCCGAAAATCGAATTTGTGAAACTTCTCAGCCAATTTTTGATACTAAAATATTCTAAAAAATGCTTTGTTCGGTTTTGTCATCATATTTTTGAAAACCTTCATTAATATGATGAAAGCTTCATTGTTTTTTGTTCAATGAAACTGTTTCATAAATATTTATGAAAATGTTTCATCAAAATATTGTTAAGGTGATGCGGTATGGAACTTCCGCCGCACCTGGTTCAATTTTAATATCGAAGTGTGTTAGTACTCCTTTAAAGTAAATTTTTTTTCCGTTTCGGATTTCGATATATAGGTCATTATCATAAGAAACCAGTGATGACATTTTTCTATGAAATTATATAGAAGTTATGAATGATTCAATGATGCTACGTGCAAAATTTGTTAGTTTTAGAGATACACCAAACGCCCCTTTTTTCGGAGATAAAGGCTGATTAAAAAATAGCACTTTGTTAACAAATATCGCGACTTTATTGCCCTGATGAACAGTTTATGTATATGATTATTTTTTTTTTCAATGGCCAAGATCCTAACGAACATACTTCAACAAAAATATTAAGTTTTACTGCATTATCATATTTTTTATATTTTTTTTTAAAAATGTGTACTCGTCCAAAGCAACTTTTTCGTTAAAGCAAAAGTTTTATCAAGAAAGTATCATTAAAGTCAATTCTTATGAAATGCTTTTAAAACTTATGTAAATCTCCATAAAATGAATAATTCATTCCGAAAACAAGGCGTTTTATAAAGTTCTAAAATATACTATAAGACTTTTGTACATAGTATATATAAATTTGTTCATTAAAGAAGCTTTATTAACACCGTTACATCTTAATTCGGTAGGGTCCTACGTCCCTGCAGGAACTACTACCTTTACTGTTCGGACTTTATATACACATAGCCTGCGGAATGTGTATATTTCCGGTCTCGTGTAGGACTCGCGGTCTTTTGAGGGGATCTAAATGTTTTTTTGAGTCGTAGTTTTTTTATATGCATGTGGGAAGACTGAGTTAATTGCAATGTACTGGCTGGCTCCCATCCAAGCTAAACTAACCCCCACAACTTCACAGTTGGATGTCAACAGAACCATTTGCCTCTCAAGGGAAACAAGGAACGAAATGAGTTTATATGGACAATATCTAAGAGATGTAAGTTCGTACTCCCCAACTTATCAAATTTCTCAGTTAGATGTCCAAAGTCACAATCGCCTCTTTAAGGGAAGGAAATGACTTTCCAAAGTCCATTATAGAAGTAAAGTGTCTTACTTGTTTTGCCTTAGACAGATTTAATTTGAGTCGAAATGTCCTTTTAATTCAATTCCTGAAGTAAAGTCCATTCTAAAAGTAAAGTGTCTTAATAGTCTTGCCTTAGAAAGAATTAATTTGAGTCGAAACGGCCTTTTAATTCAATTCCTGAAGTAAAGTCCATTCTAAAAGTAAAGTGTCTTACTTATTTTGCCTTAGAAAGAATTGATTTGAGTCGAAATGTCCTTTTAATTCAATTCCTGAAGTAAAGTAGTGTCTCCTAGTTGCGGTGTCATCCGATTTAGTCTGTTCTGGCTTTCGTAACTCACGCAGTATCTATATATTTTAAAAGGTTATCCATAGAACTAAAATCATTTGATTTACCTTTTTTACGTTATACCACATTTAGAAGATGCTCCTTACTAGTGTATTGTGTTTATACAAGGTGGCGCAAAAGTAATCCTCCTATCAGAAAATGCTATAAATTTTGCGATTGGCCCCTAATGTCAGTTCTGTTTTGACATTTGTGGAGTAAACACATGCGAAATACACGTTAATAAACAATGTTACGCTACACTGCTCCAGAACGCGGAATATTGGTGACTATTTATTTGACCAATAATCGGTCGGTGACTTTGGCACAACGTGAATTTCGTCGCAGATTTCCTGGCCGTCCAACGCCTACTGGTGAAACACTGCGACGTTTAGCCGCTCGCCTCGAAGAGACTGGCACAACACGAGATGCTGCCCCGGAGTAGCCGTTCTGCAGAGAATATTGCTGCTGTAGCCGAGGATGTCATGGAAGCGCCGTCGACATCGACCAGACGACGTGCCACGCAAATGGGTATCAGTCGACGGTCTTTACAGCGAATTTTGGTACAAGATTTGAAGATGTTTCCGTACAAAGTCCAGACGGTGCATCAGCTGTTAGCTGCTGACCGCCAATCGCGTGTAACATACGCTCAAGCCATCCTTAATCACCACCAAGAGGAAGATGATTTTTCATCAAAAATAATCATGAGTGATGAGGCCCATTTCCATCTTAGCGGGTACGTAAATAAGCAAAATTTACGCTTCTGGGGCACTGAAAATCCGCGTGTAACCCACGAAGAGCCATTACACCCGCTCAAAGTCACTGTATGGTGTGCTGTTTTCGCTGGAGGAGTCATCGGACCTTTTTTCTTCGAAGACGTCGCGGGCCAAACGGTTACTGTGAATGGTGAGCGCTACAGAGCAATGATCAACGAGTTCTTTTTGCCGCAACTTGATGAATTGGGATTGTAAAACATGTGGTTCCAACAGGACGGTGCAACGGCACACACTGCACGTGCCACAACCGATATGCTTAAGGATGCATTTCCCGGGCGCCTATTCTCCCGTTTTGGCGATTTGCACTGGCCAGCAAGATCGCCTGATTTGACCGCTCCAGACTTCTTTTTGTGGGGCTTTTTGAAGTCGCGGGTTTATGTCAACAAGCCTCAGACTCTTGCAGCTCTTAAAGACAATATCCGTCAAGAATGTGAGGACCTATCGTCGGAAGTTTTGGCCAAAGTGATGGAAAATGCCATAAAAAGGGCTCAAATGACAATCAACTGTGGCGGCGGCCATTTACATGACATCATATTCTCGACTTGATGTAAAAAAAAATTAAAATACCAAATAAAAATAATCCACAAGAAGAATCAAAGTTTTTAATTTTTTTTTTTAAATTACAGCCAAAAAACATCGGAAGGTTATTTTTGCGCCACCTTGTATTACCAAAATCAATAATGGAAAGGAGGAACGTATTTGATTTGAACTTCTCTACAATGTAATTGATAGGGAAGACCTCAGCTGGGCGTTTATTTCACATACGGCTAGTGCGATTAGCTGGTCAATCAATTAAAGGGTGTTTTTTAGCAACTTTCTTTTTGACAACACTATTTTTGGCAGCTCTGCTGTTTACATGTAACATGTTCATTAAACATGTTCAGTTTGGTCTATAATTTAACCATTAATCGACTTACAAAAGAACAACGCTTGCACATTATTGAATTTTATTATCAAAATTCATGATCGGTTAAGAAAGTGCTTAGTACACTTCTTCCAATTTATGATCAGTTTGGGCGACCTTCTGAGGCGGTTATATTGGACATTAAACCACCAACACTCATACGTAGAGTGCAGACAGAGGAAAATATTGCAGCTGTATCCACCAGTGTTGTTGATAACCGTGAATTATCGATTGGGTGCCGTTCGCAGCAATTAGGCCTCTGTTACTACACTACGTGGAAAATTTTGCGGAAGAATTTGTGTGTAAAACCTTCTAAAATACAGCTGATGCAAGAATTGAAGCCACAACGGCTAACTTTTGGTGAATGTGCGCTGTCAAATTTGTATGAATTTCCACTTTTTTATCGGAAAATTGTGGTCAGATCATTTCTGGTTAAATGGATACGTGATCAAGAAAAATTACTGTATTTGGTGTGAAGAGCAGCCAGAAGCATTGCAAGAACTGCCAATGCATTCCGAAAAATGCACTGTTTGGTGTGGATTATGGACCGGTGGCATCATTGGACCGTACTTTTTCACAGACGACAAAGGCAGGAACGTTACTGTGGATGGCGAGCACTACCGTGCAATGATTACAAATTTTGCACAAAATGGAAGAGCTGGACTTGAGTGACTTGTGGTTTCAACAAGACGGTGCCACATACCACACAGCACCCGAAACAATGGCCCAATTGAGAGGCGAGTTCGGTGAACAGTTTATTTCACGTTTGGGGCCGCTCAATTAACCGCCTAGATCGTACGATTTAACGTCTTTAGACTATTTTTTGTATTGATATATTAAGGCTCATGTCTAAAGGGACAAGCAGGCAACGGTTGACGCACTGAAAGCAAATAATGAAGAATTAATTCCTGAGGTACCGGCCGATATGTTGGAGAGAGTATGTCAAAATTGGACCCAGCGTATGAACCATGTGAGGCATAGCCGCGGTCAACATATACATGAAATCATCTTTAAACATTGAATTATATAGATCTTTCTATCGACTCAAATAAAAATTCCATACATTTCTCTAAATTTTATGTTTTTTTTTAAATCATATCCGGAAGATCTTAAAAAATCACGCTTTATAAATGGATGTACTCAGCCTGGTAAACTTTGTTCAGAGAAATCAGCTTCAACAATTATTGATTCTTTTAAATTCCTGATATAAATTAACAATAAAAATAAAGGGAAAACTTAAAGTGTAATACACACATAAAACAGCACAAAAAAAACAATTCTTAAGCGCATGCTTAGTGTCGCATATACATGCAATATTCTTTGATTAGTTTTAACAAAAAAAAAAAAAAATAGAAAAAAAAGAAGAAAAAAAAAAACGAATCAAATAGCACTGAATACCAAACCATGAGACCAAACCATCCATCCATGGTTATGGTGCGTTGTAGTTTGCGTTGCTATTCCTTTATACATGTTATTGCAATTGCAAATTGGAATTGAAATAATTATCTGATGTAACTTTGACGCTTTGACGATTAACTTGACGAATTACGAATTGTTTGTTTGTTCGTTCATTCGTTTCATTTCGTTCATATAATCTTTTAACAAAACTTAATATTATTGTGCTTGTTGAATGGATATGGACTGATGATGAGAATGATGACGACGCTGTCGATGACGGCGTCAGACCAACAGAACTCAACGTCATAGATGTCATTCAGTCACTCAATCTATCTATGTATCTTTTCTTTATATACGAGTGTGTATATTTTGTTTAACTAGAGTCGAGTCATCGACGTCTTAAGTCTAGAAGGTAACGTTGCCAAACAAAAACTAGACAATTAAAATTTGTAAATTTGTTATCAAGTCTAGCAAGATTTATGGAAAATTCATAAGATTTATTAGAAAATCATTGAAAAGAAAAATAAATAAAATATTTAAAATTTTATAGATATCTAAGCGACATAGTTTTTAAACTACATAGTATTTTTATAATAATAAAGAACTTTTTGCTTTAAAGACAAAGAATTTACATTAGACCGGCTTTTGAGGTAAATAATACAGTGCAACACAAAAATTCCAAACAAAAAAACACTTATCCCAGCCGAAAGTAGTGAGAGGAGAAAAGTAATTTCTGGATTTTGCTAGATTGGTTGCCGTTCGTTTTTTATGAGCCTCTATAGTTTCTTCGCCAAATTCGATTTTGAGCACTTTTTTGCAATTTTCTTCTATTTTTCGCATGGCCATATCTCGAAAAATGCTGTGAATTTTTTTTGCAGTCTTCAGCAAAGTTGTAGCTCTTGAATCGGCCAACAAAAATGCTGAATATATTAAGTCGGAAAAATTTCATCTTCATGCTCAAACCCCAAAAATGTCGACAAAAATTACCACTTTTTTCACCGATTTTTTCCGTTTTTCGACTACAGCTCTTGAACTATTGAAAATTTTACCAAACAATCAAGGGAAGAAATGTAGCCTATAAAATTATGAACAACTTTCCAGTACATACTAACTTCATACGACCACTCCTTGATACGGATTTTGCCATACAAATGTGATTAATTTTCATTTTTTTTTTTTTTTTTTGATTTTATTGTTTTTATTGAGCAAAAGTTTAAAAAAGGCACACGGAAAAAATCGGTGAAAAAAGTGGTAATTTTTTCGACATTTTTGGGGATTTGAGCATGAAGATGAAATTTTTCCGACTTAATATATTCAGCATTTTTGTTGGCCGATTCAAGAGCTACAACTTTGCTGAAGACTGCAAAAAAAATTCACAGCATTTTTCGAGCTATGGCCATGCGAAAAAGAGAAGAAAATTGCAAAAAAGTGCTCAAAATCGAATTTGGCGAAAAAATTATAGAGGCTCATAAAAAACGAACGGCAACCAATCTAGCAAAATCCAGAAATTACTTTTCTCCTATCATCGAGTACTTTCGGCTGGGATAAGTGTTTTTTTGTTTGGAGTCAAAAAGTTGAATATTGCGTCACTGTGTAATTGAGCATTAAAATTGTTTAGTTGTCTGGAAAAGGTTGTTCAAATCTGACGACTTTATTTGCACCCAGCAACATTTGCTAGAATGGGTTGTCAACTTAAGCCTTTTACTGGAAACTAAAATCTAAATTTTTATCTGGCAAATAACTAATGCTAAATTTAACAAGGAGATTATATTATAGGAGGGACAATCTGTTTAAAACACAACATGAAACAAAACATAACCCATTTCAATCACGAAAACCACCGATTCAATAACTTTATTTGCTAAAATTCCGCCAACAACGAAAATTTCTAATGCAATTTCAAATTGTTAGCTCTTTAATTGAATTATTTTTCAATTATATAATAACTCATTTGATTAAAAAGTGATCAATATCGTATATCTTCCCAAAAAACAAAAATTGTTGTTGCCATACCAACTGGTTGTTGCAAAGCGAAATGTTTTTTATAGCTTGAATTTAATAACATTGAATTTCAACCAGCATGAAATTCTCATTTAGTTAGCAGATTTATTTATACTTATGTGAACAAGTTTACATAGAAAGTAATTTGTTTCTTTCTTTTGAAACGTAGGAAGTATGACATAATTTCTTTGATTTTTTTTGCAAAAATAAGCCTTCTTGTTTAAACTATAGGAATTTTTTCAAAATAATTTTTAATATATTTTTGTTAGCATTTTTTTTGTTTAAAAAATGGTTAAATTTTTATTAAACAAAATTGAACTTCAAAAATTACATTATCAATTTTATGATAATATTTAAGAATACAATAATATTCACATTTAAACAACTGAAATTAAATCATTTAACTTTATGACGTAATAAACCGAATGAGGATTAATAAAATCTAATTTAAAGGGATTTATTTATTACTAATACGTAAACATTAATAAAAAAAAAAACAACTACATATATAAATACATATTACAAAAACAACAACAATATATTTTGAGCGATAGTATAAAAAAATGTCAAGCAAGTTCCGAATTTGAGCAAATATTAAATTAATTCAATTAATTTTTAATTGGCAGCTTTTAACAAATCGTTTTAATTGAAAAAAGTAGGCAAATATTTTTTTCTGTGTAATAAAACAGGTCGTTAACCCGGGGATCAAGGAGTGCAATGCACAGGAGAACGACACCGTACTTTGGATGAATACAAATTAAAGCTTTCTCCAAACGCACCAAAAAAAAGCTTTTACATATAGTAAACAAGTAATATTAATAAAACGGTGTCTTTTTCGTCCGGTGTAACAACGTGTTTTGTTTGATCCTGTGTTTTAAACGGTTTGACCCTTCTATAATATAATCTCCATGGAACTACTTTCAGAATTATTATACTTTAAAGCAATTCAAACCGGTAAATTTTGTTATAAGAATGTTAATGGTGACGGCAGTGTTTATTTTTCACAGGCTCATGTGTGTTTCCTTAATCGAGTTCACTATAATCCTTTAGTTTGGTCATCTTGATGTATTGGGTATACAAGTTAATAATGTCCATTTGGACAATATATGCCATAACTATGGTTTGTGTCAATAATAACAAATATGGTATTTTGGAGGGTAAACATCTGTCATTATAATTCAGTATTCGATAGACTCCAAAGTGTAAACACACATTTTTTTCAATCGCTATAATAATGTCGAATTTTGTGCCTAAAAAAGATGTTTTGCGGGGAAGTCTGATAACCTTCTTTCATTTGAAGGAAACGGCTGCTGAAAGTTATCGATTGTTGGTAGAAGCTTACGGTCAACATGCACCAACTCAAAAAACTTGTGAACGATGGTTTGCGGTATTAAAAAGTGGTGATTTCGACACAGAATACAAGGAGGGGGCCTGGCCAGCCGAAAAAGTTTGAAGATGAAGAACTAGAAGCATTACTCCACGAAGATTGTTGTCAACCGCAAGAAGAACTTGCATTATCATTGGGAGTCACACAACAAGCAATTTCCCTACGTTTAAATCAATTCAACGCCGAAGCCCAATTTCCATGGCGCCAAGGTAATGCTCTGTATTTGGTGGGAGCAGAAGGGTGTTTTGTATTATGAGCTGTTGAAATCGGGTCAGACGAGCACAGGGGACCTGTGCCGAACACAATTGATTCGTTTGAAGAGAGAAATCAACGAAAAACGACCAGACACGAGGCCATAATCTTCCATCATGGCAACGCTCGGCCACATGTTGCAAGACCGGTGAAAAACTATTTGGGAAAACAGTGGATGGAAAGTTTTGGCTCACCAGCCTTATAGCCGAGACATTGCCCCTTCTGACTACCATTTATTTCGAAATTAGCTTGATGCATTCTTTACCTGAAAACCGGAGCAGTTCTTTTGGCGCGGAATCGATATGCTACCAGAAAGATGGGAAAAAGTAGTGGCTAACGATGGACAATACATTGAATAATGTATAAATTCATTTTGTTATTATAATAAAAGCATTTTTCAAGCAAAAAAAAATTAACTGGTATACCCAATACGGAAGAAGTAGTGGCTAACGATGGACAATACATTGAATAATGTATAAATTCATTTTGTTATTATAATAAAAGCATTTTTCAAGCAAAAAAACATTAACTTGTATACCCAATACTTTAACATTCTCCATATGTTAAAATCGACTAATTCCTAAATTGCCACAAAGAAATACGAATCAAAGCATTTAAAGCGACTTTGCGATAGCGCTTGGCATCCACTTCCTCATTCCCGGCACCATCGACACAAGTCATCAGTTTTCCTATAAATTTTCTTACTATAAGATTTAAAATTAATGTGACCTGTTATTATACCTACATACGTACTTCCTGAGGTCTGACTTTTAATATACTTAATCATAAGCTTCATTACAGAGTTTTTCTTACCTGCTTTCCATGGCACAGTGGGCCAGAGAAGACGGTTTTCGGCCAAAAGTCGTTTTTTGAAATGGGCCAAAATCAATAATACCACTGTGTTGGGTAGTTATTGAAGCAGTTTAAGTAACATTTTCTTGGCAAACAATTGACTACTGTTCAATTTACGGTAAAAGTGTAGGTATTGTTTGGAACTTCATAAACAGACCCCTTCTGTTAAAAAAAATTGTTTCCTTAGTACATATTCTTATTATATGTAAGTTAGAAACAAAAACATTGAATTCTAAAATATTTCAAATCTATTATTTGTTTCTTATAACATCTTCATGTTTATCTAAGTGGAAATCTTAACACTTTATGTGTAACCATAAAAATTTAAATATTCGTTCGTTTATCAGCTACCAACTGTCATAATAATATAAAAAAAGAAACCTCGAAAATAATATAAAATGAAATGGTATCATTAAAATATTATCTAGAAGAAAACTGTTTCCGAATATTAAGTTTTTGGTGTTCGGTGGTAAATTTTTAAAAATGCACTCACTAACCAACAAATTGGAAAGCCTATTAAAAAAAGGTGGAGGCTTGAAGCAACACATAATTTTCTACTTTTTTGTTAAACTTCTCAAACCAAAAAGATAGATACAACTTTGAATTGTAATAGCTTGTATTTAAATTTATACGCAACAGTAGTAGTTAAATACGTATAATATTAATACTTAAATGTTCAGAAGGCCCAATATTATCATTATTTACTTCACAAAAAATTTAAAATTTTTAATGAGTTTGGTGAAAGCTTTACTTTTCATCTATCTAAAGTACGGTGTCGTCTATCTGTGCAGCATATGTCTCTATCTCCGGGGTAACGACATGTTTTGTTGGATGTTGTGTTTGAAACGGATTGCCACTCCTACAATATAATAGCCTTGATTGAGCGTCCTATACTCACTTTGTGGTGGACGGCGACTACCAGGTGGGTAGTTACGGACCGGCAAGGAGATTATATTATAGGAAGGACAATTCGTTTCAAACATAACATCAAATAAAACATGTTGTTACCCCTATGATAAAGGCGTACTATGCACAGAATAACGATACCGTAATTTAGATGAATAAAAACTCAAGCTTTCCCCAAACTCACAATAAAAAATTTTACATGTACTTAATGCACATCAGACATGGGCGGCGTCAATTACATTTCAAAATCATTGACATGTAAATTTTTTCAATATCGTTAATAATTTCAGATCTACGCTCACAATTGTGGGCTTTAACGCTTCCTTATGAAATTTGTAACATTTTAAATACCAAACATGGGGATTAGTAACAACATCTGGGTATTTAATTACAGGGCAATTACCCAATTACACCCAATTACATGTAATTAGACGTGAAAAAGTAATTGTTCTGTAATTAAATAAACAAATATTGGTATTATGTCCCATGTCTGGTATTGGCAAAATTGAAAACTTTCCAAGGAAGCGTTTAAGTCAACAATCGTGAGCGTAGGTCTGAAATTATTATTTATATAACAAATTTCATTAGTAAAATTTTAAATTTCATTGTAAATGCCCATGTGTGGTGCACATAAGTAATACTCGTATTTATATGGTGTCGTTCTTTTGTGCATCTTACGCATTTATCCCCTTGTTGACGACATGTTTGATATTGTGTTAGAAACGGATTGTACCTCCTTTATTTTTAACTTATTGGTATAGGATGCAACGAACGGCGTCTATTTGGGTCACTGGTGCGATAAGGACTTGCCCCTCTGAAACTCTCAAGTATATCCTTTATATTATCCCATTGATGTGGGGCTACTCGCTGCAACGGGTTCTTGGAAGGTTATAACATATGGACATCCTAGAACTCGGACTACACCGCTGGAGACCATAAGGGATATCTTCGGTCACTCCGTAGAGCAAGTGGCAAATAGAGAGACTTCTTGGCCCGAGTACTATCTGGGGTGTACTAACTCTCTCCTCGGCAGGAGTAGTAGGGACTGACGGCTGTCCTGACCGGTCACTGACCGATAGGCAGACACGGTAACAGATTCTGGAAAATACGTGATGTACAGTGTCGCAGCTGCGGCATACTGTGCGAGGAGGAAAAGTTGGATCATCTCCACTGCGATTGCACGGCGTTGCATCAACGCCACATATTTCAGGCGATCATGTACTGGACAACCTGTCGGTGATATCGGGAGAAGGACTGGGTGATCTTATCTGTTATTTTAACCTCTCAGGTTGGGTCTAGTTCCACGAATAATAGCTCTTTACGAGCGGGTGTGGTCTTTCAAAACGCAGTCACTTTTGCACAGAAAAATTTATTGTCAAAAAAATTTCAATTTAACTTTTGTTTGATTTCAAACTCACTTAAAATTAAAAGTTTAATAGTATGTATTAAATGATTAATTGAAAATGAATTTAGTGCATACAAAATTTCCAGTTCTTATAACCAACAATGGCATCAAAGAAAAAATGCCAAAATTAAAAAAAAAATCACCAAAATTGAAAAAAAAAATCTATTAAATTAAAAAATTTGCTAAAATTTAAAAAAAGTCAAAATTGAAAAAAAGAGTTAAATTAAAAAAAAATAAAACGGCACATTGAAATAAATCGGTTAAATTGAAAAAAAAAAAAATAAAAAAAATAAAAAAAAAAAAATGAAAAAAAAAAAATTAAAAAAAAAATAAAAAAAGAAACGATAAAAATTATAAATGTTTTCGAGATTTAGAGGCTTTGAATTTTATTTAGGTAAGTTTTTAGTTTTAGCGATTTTTTTTTTTTCAATATTAGCCATTTTTTTAAACTTTGGTTAATTTTTCAAGTTCTAGCGATTTCTTTTTAATTTAAGCGATTTTTTTAAGTTTGCTTACTGTTTTCCAATTTTTGACAATTTTGGCTATTTTGAGTTTTGTTTTTTTTTTTAATTTTGTAAATTTTTTTTTTTACTTTTTGAAGTCTTAAAATTTTTCGGTTTTTATAGACTTTGGGGATTTATCGAAATTTTTGCGATTTTTAAAAATATCTGCGTTTTTTTTTTAATTTTAGCAATTTTTTTAAATGTTAAATTTTTTTTTGGTGATTTTTTATTGAATTAATGTTAATTTTCACCAAATTTTTGGCGATTTTATGAAAAATTTTAATTAAAGTTTTAATAGTATCTACTAAAAATTTGTTTGAAATTAAAAATAATATTCAATTTAATTTTTAATAGAAAATAAAATCAATTAATTATTTACAAATTATTTTAATTGATACCACAATTTCCCTAAAAGGACGAAATTCAATTCAACTTTTACTTGAATCAACAACTACTTTAATTGAAACTCGATTTTAGTTTTTTCTGTGGTGACAAGAGTGTGACCTTCCAATTAAACCAACCAAGAAAAATTTTCTTATACTAAGGAGTTTCAAAATTTAATTTCAATCTTCGAAAATTTTCGAACTTTTTCGAAAATTTTCGAACTTTTTTTTTATTAAAAAAATTTCTCTGCATCAAAAATATCAATCAGTTGAGGGTTAAGAAAAGCAACAAAGAAAATTAAAAAGCAGTAGCTACAGGCGGTATCGTAGAAGGTGTATTGTATTTTATTTAAGTGTAATACACAATAGAAGATGATTTTTTAATAGTTCAAAAATGACTAATTAACTGTTGTTTTTGTATGTTATTTTTTGTTTGAAACATTTTACCACAAAAAAAGAAAAGAAAACTTTTAACCACATTATAGACATTAATGGAATAGTTAGTTGTAAAGTGTTAGAAACTGGTAACAAAAAAGAGAAAAATCTGAATATTTCGTATTTGTGTTGTTTAGTTTTTTGTATGTTTGTATGTTTGTTCAAGTATTTCAGGTGTTGGAGGGGAATTATGCATCAGCGCGCAAGCGTAAACGCATTACCATGAAACAGCTAAAAATTACTTACACAAAAAAAAAAAAAAAAATCTATAACAACACACTCATGCAGACCCAACAATTGGTAATATGAAAAACATTTCTTAATTTTTCCAAAACTGAACTCTTGTACTCATTCATTTGCCTACTAACTACATATAGACTCCATAAAGATGATGTTGTTACATTTAGTAATTATTACCAAACTAAATTAGAGTTTATATGCTCCAAAAGTTAAAGTATGTTGGTACTTATTTACACTACTAAACAGCAAATGAAAAAAATTACACTTGTAATGATGATTATTTCATTTTAATTTTTATATTTTTCTTAAAAATTTAATTTGCAAATAGTTAAATTAGTCATAAGATTTGATACATTTTGGAGCAAAATAAATTCTATGTATTAAACTTTTTTGAATCTCACCCAAATTTCGTTTGCTCGAAAAATACATATACTTATTAAGTATCAAAAGAAAGGGACCAAACGCATTAATCGAAATAACATTAAATTTGCCATCTCAACCTGCACTTGGTATGCAACTATTGAATCTGATTAAAACACATCGTAATGTGAAAAAATACTTGTTAAATCTACCGAATATACACATTTACTCATATACAATTTGATATCATTATATATGCTTATATGGGTGGAAATATATTATGATATATATTCGTATCTTATACTTAGTTTATGAAATTTTTTTAATATGGCGTAATACACCATCATATATCATTGTATCGTATGTTATATATTAGCATATCTTGTATATCTGATAATATGAAATATATATCGATCTATATATGACCATATATTCTACCATATATGATCATATGTGAGTGTATATGGTACAATTCATCACAAATAATTCTAACACTTTTATATATTGTTATGATCATAACCAATAAACCACGACGTTATTTTAGTTTTATAAAAAATATTCAACAATTTATTCCAAGTATCAAAAAACGAATACACAAAAATTAAAAACAATTTGAGGTATTAACAAATTACAAAACCAAAGGTATCCAGATTTTATAACTTACATTGAAACCAGTTTTGTACACCAAAGTATTTTCCAACATATATAATTATATATGGCAAGACATATCATTGTATATAAATTTATATAGTAACATTTAATGAAAACAAATTCTATTACTTTGATCTGTTTTTTTAGCATCGTTTATAATTGGAATTGAAATGAGTTTTAAAATTTGTTTTGTAATGACCCGATTAAAACATTGATATGGAGCTTTATAAAATCTTATCTAATATAATATGAAGTCACAATTAATTTATTGAATGACCCGATTAAATTGTATCAAATCACATCTAATTGTATCATATTAGATTAATTTAGATACAGTGATTTTATACAGCTTTGTCCAAATTTGGTCCTCATCCAATTTTATGAAATTATATCTAATTTAATATAATAGGATATAATATGGTATATATATTATTTTAAATATAAGCAAAACATTATTGTTAGAAATTTCAATAAATTTCGTAATAAACCTGATAGTTTTAATCAAAGAATTATAAAATTTTGTGGAGAAATAAAGTTCGATGCAGAGCTATCTTAATAATCAATAAACCGCACTTCAAATTTATTTTTATCGGAATAAACATTAATTTAATTTTTTAAATATAATTTTTATTAAAAATAAAAATTATGTTTTTCCGACCTTTAATTGTGCAATGAAAATGGAAATTATTCAAGTTCGACCACATTCTCTATATTTCTTTATTAGGATATTGTCCTTACAAATAATTTATAGAGTTTTTGTTTTCAAATTTATTAATTGACCACTTTAAGGAATGTGTTGATAGATCTATTTCGGGAATTTTGCACATAACGAACAAGTTTTCAATTTATTTTTGATCAATGGTGGTAATCTTTAACATCGAGCTCATATATTAGTTCTCATTTAGCGAGAAAACTAGTTTATATGAATGTTTGATGTTTTGCATGGGATTGTCACTTCTTTCAAAACGTGTTCTGATGATGGGAACCAAGAAAATTCCAGAAATAGATCTATCAACATATTACTGAAAGTGGTCAATTAATAAATTTAAAAACAAAAACTCTATAGATTCTTTGTTAGGACAATATCCTAATAAAGAAATATAGAGTATGGCCTCGAACTTGAATAATTTTCATTTTCATTGCACAATTAAAAGTCGAAAAAACATAATTTTTATTTTTAATAAAATTATAAAAATTAAATTAAAACAAATATAAAATATTAACCCTTTAACTGCGTACAAAGTAGAGTTGTGTCGTTCATGAACGAACTAGTTCAATTGAACGACTCATTCAATTGAACGATATGACTCGTTCAGCAATATTCGATCTTGTCGTTCAATCGTTCATTTCGTTCAATCATTCATTTCGTTCTTTTTATTCACAGAGCAATTGCATCTCTATTCAATTAAAACTGCTTGTAAGAGCAATTATTTTTTTTTATGAAATACTAGTAATATTTTTTTTTTTTTTTTTTAATTTAACCAATACTCAGGGGATGCCCCCTACTCATGCAGTGCATTGTATTGATCAGGAAAATAAGGTATGGGAAGGAGGAAAGAGGGAGTAGTGTTTGTGGATATTTGATTTAAATTTTTCTAAATTGTAAGTAACAGGGAAGACTTCTGCGGGAAGTTTGTTCCACATACGAATCGTTCGACTAAAAAACGAATTTTCTCTGTAATGCGTTGTGCGAAACACAGGACAATCAACTACAAACGGATGTGCTCTACTAGATAAGCGAGTATTACGAATAAAAACTCGGGCTCGTGGAATAATTTCACTTATCTCAGATGAGCATCTCCCATGGTAATATCGATAGAAAAGTGTCACACAACCCACATTCCGACGATGCTCCAATGAATCAATAGAGTTGGATACACTACTGTCATTGATAAGCTTCACCGCCCTCCCCTGAACACGGTCCAGAAGCTTCAGAATAGACAATGGAGCCCCTGCCCATATATGAGAGTTGTATTCCATTTTTGGCCGGATATAGCTGGTATAAATAGTAAGGAGATCGGATGGAGTGAAGTAAGTCTTGCACCGTTTTAGAAAACCGAGACACTTGAATGCCTCTTTCGACACTTGAAATACGTGCTTATTCCAACGGACATCACACTGTATTCTCATGCCCAGAACATCAAGAGTATCCGATTCCTCAATACCTATACCATCCATAGTTACAGATGACAATGTCAATTCCACAGCCCGTCTGTGGGTTAACATACAACATTGGGTCTTGCGTGCATTAAAATCGACCTTATTCGCGCGACCCCACTCGGAGATTGTAGAAAGGTCTTGATTGAGTGTGTCATTCATGTTCTGCCGCATGCCCTCTATCTCCAAAGAGTTTGGCCTGTGATCGAATGAAAATGAATGACAAATGTTGCTGTCATCTGCAAAAGAGTAGATAGGGTTGATGGTCTGACCAAGAAGGTCATTAATAAAAATAAGAAAAAGGGTAGGAGAAAGAACAGAACCTTGCGGTACCCCTGAATTGTTTCAAATTAGGAAAAGCAATTATAGTCATACAAATAAAATGTTTTTTACACAAAATAAATAAATTTTTGTTAGAAAAGTTGCAATTTTATAACACTTTTTGTCTATGTACAGTAATATTTGTGAAAAAAACTCGTAAAACATGAATAGTGCGTAATAATTGTCAAACGAACGACACAGTTCACAACACGCAGATCAGTCACAAGTCAAAGGAAAAAAGAACTATTTGAACGAACTAGTTCACTGACTCGAATTGAACGATACTGACCGAGTCACCAAAATGAACGATTAATCCCAACTCTAGTACAAAGCTTCAACGTTTCAATTTTAAGTAATTATGCCAACTAGAGGACGCCATTATGCTATTAAATTTACTGAAAATGCATACAGGGAAACCAAGTTTTGTCACCTACCACGTTTTGTCACAAAATTCGCACAGACTATGCTTGGTAAAAATGGGTTAATTTTTTGAAAAATTTAAAAAAGTTGTTCCATTTTTTATTTGTCTACTATAGGAGAATAAATACTTTAAGTTTGATATTGATACGATATACTTTTCCAAGTCAACTGGGACTTCTTCCGATGTCCTACTTTCACTTATATTTTTAATATATCAAACGAGAATTTGTCTTCTCTATCACATATACTTATTTCAGCGCAATCGGCATGTGACCCAGAAAAACCTTTCTTGTTGGTAAAAAAAATAATTTTGACGAATTTTTTATACTTTGTTAAAGGGTAATTGAAATTCGTCTCGAGCGAACTAAAGTGTTATGAGTTGTTGTAAACTCGAAAACTCTTTCGCATGGAAATTTTTGTCTGTATGTGGTACAAAAAATAACCATAACAATAAATGTAAATCATCGTTATATGTACTTTTCTGTACATCTGTCTGACTATCCATCCATCCGTCCGTCCGTCTGTCTGTCTATGTAAATTAAAAATAATTAAAAAATAGTGTTAAGACACTAATGTTATACTATTATTATGGTTTTGTATTTATGTTTAACCCTATAATGCTTCTATTTGCTGTTTTGAAATAAAAGTTCTAAAATCTCGCTTAATTTAAGCAATATAACGTAAGAAGGTTGAACCATATTTTGAAATATCAATGTACAAATAAATTCAGAAGGCTGACTACCGAAGTCGTGATCGACCGTTTTTTTAAAATAAATTCGAATATTTAACGGTGTGTAATGTTGAATTTTTTACTAAGATTTTAGTTGATCTGTGCACAATTTCGAATGCTAACGACTGCACTAATCAGCAACATGCACTGAGAGAATTAACTGCATGCTATTAATCACCTTTTTTTTTTTTTAAAAATCTATGAAATTTCACGAATTTTACGTCATTAAAACTTTTCATTTAATTTATGTAAGTTTTCATAAAATTGTTTGAAAAATATTATTTTATTACTAAACGTTTCATATAGTTAATGAAAAAATTTCATTAAAAAGTCGGTTTCATAAAAAGTATGAATCTTTTCATTAATTGAATCTCGCTCCTAGACGAGGACAAGAAATTCTCATTGAGTTTGTGATTTAACATAACAAATATCTCTAGAAATTCGAATAACAAAGTCCCCTGAAGATTTCCTTAGGCAGGAATGAAATCCGGATAGGGACACGCCTACATCAGATTGTTTCACAATTTGTTAAATAAGTTTTGGGACTTTAGCACATTTAATTACTATAAATGCAAAAAAAATTTTTGTTTATTTTCTAAAGAAACGTTCTACTGGTTAACTGAAAAATGTAACTATTTTTAGTCCAACAAAATCCTCTTTGTGTGTTTTTTTTTATAATTAAAACTTTAAGAGAAATGTTACAATCCAAAAAAAAAAAACTAGATGTCAGTAAAGTCAGCAACATTTTGCTGGGAGGATCCTTGCAGAAAAATTGCTAATATCATCAAAAATGTTGCTGAATTTACAAATTTTTTTTTTGTGCTGAAACCTACACCTATATTCACTGTACTCTGTAAAATATGAAAACCATATTTTGGGACTTTGTGCATAAAAGGGTTAACACAACAATCTATATATGACTTAAAATATATTAATTTTATGTTGTTTCTCTTATTTTTATTAATATTGTTAGTAAAATTTCATACCCACTGTGTAAAGTACTAAATATATATTACACTCAAAAAAAAAGTTAGTAAAGTCAGAAAAAAATTTTGCTGAGTCAGCAAAATTTTAGTCAGGAGGGTGCTTGCCAAAAAATTGCTAATGTCAGTAAACCTTTGCTGAAAATTAGCTCGCAAAATTCGTAGATTCAGCAAAAGTTTTTTCCTTGCTAAAAGTCATGAAAATATTTTTGTGATTCTTTTAAAAATAATTTACAATACGTTACAAAATATGAAAATGTTCATACACTTACATATGTATACCTAACATAAACAAAATTATCTTTCAACTAAACAAGACAAACGGACCACCGCTGGTATGGCACAAGTGGTACAATTACCGGCAAAAAGTGCTTTCCCAATTATATAATGATAATATCATTTGACGAAAGGTCTGTCTGCTCAAAAAGTGTAGGACAAGCACTGGAGAAACAAAACTTGCAATGTTGGAAAAATGTTTTTAAAACCATGAAATATAAAAATTTGTTTTCCAAAATAAAAGTATAAAAATTTGTTTTCCAAAATAAAATTAAAAATAAGTTCATGTATATTTTTTTTGGTTCCGCCAGGATTCGAGCACTGGCCGCCATATTGGCAGCCGACTGCTCTAACCACAGCGGTAACGGGACCTATAAACTTGATAGCTTAAAACTTAAGTAAATGATAACTGGTGGGTAAAATTGGATACTCAAATATGTCAGCACTGGAATAATGTTTTATGAAAACTTGCCAATGTTGAGAAAACCAAAAAAAAAAAAAAATTAAAATTAAAAGCTCTTTTTCCAGAACCAAAAAACCTGTTCTATATCAAAACATTTTAAAAAGTATAAAAAAATCACATAAAAAAATGTCTGAAACATCCGACTACAGACTTTTTTAAACAAAGCATAATCATTTTTATAAAATAAATGCTTTACTAATGGTTAAACTGTTGAGCCGTTGATAATTTCTGACTGGATATCACTGGGAAAACGCTTTTTTCTAACGTTGGCATAGTGTTCTCAGCCAATTCTTTGGGAATGATTTTTTTTTTTAGACCAGTGAAATTATTGTAAAACAAATACTGGCAAAACGCTTACAGGAAACGCTGGTAAAGCGTCTTAAACAAGTGTTCTGCCAGTAGTTTATTTACAATTCCTCGGTTAGCCAGGGTCATAAAAGTTCTTGGCAGTTTCTGACTGGCTACTTACATCAACGGTTGTCTAAATGATGGCAGCTTTTAAAGGACGGCAAATGCCGTAGATGATTCTAGAAACGAAACGAAAAAATAACTAAATATGACATACAACCCTTATTTTTGCAATAAGAAATAGGACATGAAAAACTACCTCAGATGTGTGTTCTTGTCTTTCGCTTTAGTCTGTAACGTAAACATGTTTGCAATTTGACTACACTACATTAATAATTTCTATAAACATTTAGTTTACAAATACACATTTAATCTTTATTAAATTTAAATATTTTATTTTGTCTTTTATTTAATTAATAGTCAATTATTTTCACAAGCCGGTGACAACGCAAAATTTAAGTTGTTTTAATCCACAATTTTGTTTTATGTATGAAAACCAGATACACAAATCTTCCAAGTCTGATTTTTTTTATAAGTCTTACAAGAATTGTACTTTTTAGTATCATTTTTTCTTATCTTGACATGCCGCGACATCTACTTCATTCTGCGTATATCTTTCAATCTGGTTCTCGTCCACACTATCAATGTGCTTATCAGCACGATTTTTTTTTAGCAAAATAAATTAGTAAAACATTAGTAAAATAATAGTAAAATATTGGTGAAATATAAGTTCAAAACAGTTAATTTTTGCTGAGAACATAATTTTAGCAAAAAAATTTCTAAAAAATATACCAGATTTACAAAACGTTTTACTAAATTTTCTACTAAGTTATTTTTTTTTGAGTGTAAGTTTTTTTTCTAACTTCAACTCAAAACTCAGATTTTTAAAAATGACGGACAATTAGTATGAGACATAGAATTAATATAGGAATGAACAAAATAATCAGCAGGCCTCTTCACAGTCGTATAAAAAATGATTTATAGTTTTTTATTCTAGGAAATATAATCTATTAAAACTTAGAAAAACATCGTAAAAAGAAATTAATTTCATTAATTTTTTTTAATGCAATTAAAACAAGTTAGATCCTTGTTAAAATCTCAACGGGTTATAAATAAAATAAAAGAGAACATGCTTTTTTAATGGAGTTACGATATAATTAAATAATAAATTGTAATATTTTGATTAACTGCTAACTTGAAAATTAGAAAAAAAAATATAATTTTTATTACATTAAAAACTGGGAATTACAAACTGGGAATGCAAAATATGCAAAAATTAAATACTCATGAAAAATAGTTTATTCAATTTAATTCGGAAAATGGCTTAATACAACTTAAGCGAACAAAGTCTAATTGTGAAAGTTGTTTTTAATTAAACTGAATAATTTTGAATTGAATTATTTTTCACGGCTAAGAAAATTTTATAATAAATTAATCATTAACCGTCAAAAGACGCTTAAGTTATTTAGGAGTAATATTGGAACACGAACCATTTCGAAAAACATCCTAGAAATTTTAATTAATTGTTAGCGCAGAAATTTCAACAAAGTGTGAAAGTGTACAGTCAGGGAACCTCTGCTTTAAAAATTTGTGGTTGTTTGGGTTGTAATAGAGTTTCTTTATTTTTAATGTAAATGTCAGTCATTTGTAGAACAAATTAAATTTTTTTTTCATTTAAAAAAAAACAAACCACATCAAATGACTGTTTTATGATTTTAAATTCATTTCTTACTGTAGTTCTTTGTTATTTAAAAAAATAAAAAAAATAAATGTTTGTTTATTTTTAGCTAACATATGTGGTTAATTTTTACTACAATTGTTAGAAATTTTTTGAACAGTAAAAACAAATGACAACAGTTAGTTGGTTTTAATGAAATGTTAGTTGTTTTTTCTTCAAGGGAAATTTCATTTGTTGTCGTCTTTACGTACATAATAGCCTTAGTGTAATATTTTATAAGTAGAAAAACATTTTGAGTTACAAAATCTTTAAAAAAAAAAAATCTTAACCCTTTCACCACCGACCTTAAACTGCTGCAAAATTTCCATTTTTCTGCGGATTCGTGTTTATTAACACAACATTTCTTAACAAAGTGTCGTCAAAAATATTTCTTTTCCAACTATTTCTATGAAAAAATCCATGCGATATATATATCCCCTTGGTAGTATACGGTCAAAATTAGTGAACAAAAACCTCACTCAAGTAATAGTGCAAGATGTGTCCAGTAGGGTAATAACTTTTTGCATTTTTTGCAAATATCAAATCTCCCCAGACAAAATCGTGTAGGGCATGGACAAATATTAAGAACTGCGTTTTTAGTTTTTCGCTATCGTTAAAAAAGGTTACGCACCAAACGCGTTAAAGTTTTGAATCAAACAAAGTTAAAAAAAAAACTTTTTTTGATGCCTCAACGTCTGACCATCACATCTATATAATTAAGGCATGCTGATTTCAATAGTAAAGTCAGTTTTCGAGTCAATGGAATAGTTTTCTTCCAAATTTGCTTTTAATTTCCGCTATTTTTTTGCAGTTTTTTATATAAAAAAAAATCTGTTTTCACATATTAATATATTAAAGACATTTTAGAAATCGCTGTCGTGCGTAAGGTTTTTTTTTACCAAATTGAACTGAAATAGTTTTTTTTTTATCATTAATACAATATTTGCCATTAGAAAACCCCTGGGCAGAATGTTGTCCAAAAAAAGTTATCACCCTAGTGTCCAGGTAGTCGTTAAGGGTACACCAAAAAATAATTTTTTCAAAAAAAAAAAATGCAAAAGTAATTTTTTAACACGCATATTAAAATTATGCTGTCTTCTGAAAAAAAAAATGCTGCAAAAACTTTTGTTATTGTAATTCCGGTTTAAAACTTCGAAAAAACATAATTTTTATTTTTAATAAAAATTATATCAAACTTGTAAAAATGAGATATGTTTTTTTTAAGTTTTGTAATTGATATTACAAAGTTTATTTTTTCCAAACCAACATTATTAAGTTTCTCTTTCAACTGCACATAATGCTAAATTATTTAAATTTATTTTTGATTATATTTGAATAATTATGCCGAGAAATTTGGCTGTTCAGCGAAAATACTTGTTTATTGTATATTTTTAGCCTTTTTTTTTAATTTAACCAATACTCAGGGGATGCCCCCTACTCATGCAGTGCATTGTATTGATCAGGAAAATAGGGTATGGGAAAGAGGAAAGAGGGAGTAGTGTTTGTGGATATTTGATTTAAATTTTACTAAATTGTAAGTAACAGGGAAGACTTCTGCCGGAAGTTTGTTTCACATACGAATCGTTTGACTAAAAAACGAATTTTCTCTGTAATGCGTTGTGCGAAACACAGGACAATCAACTACAAACGGATGTGCTCTACTAGATAAGCGAATATTATGAATAAAAACTGAAGCCCCTGCCCATATATCAGAGTTGTATTCCATTTTCGGCTGGTATAAATAGTAAGGAGATCGGATGGAGTGAAGTAAGTCTTGCACCTTTTCAGAAAACCAAGACACTTGAATGCCTCTTTCGACACTTGAAATACGTGCTTATTCCAGCGGACATCACCCTGCCCAGAACATCAAGAGTATCCCATTCCTCAATACCTATACCATCCATATCTACAGATGACAATGTTAATTCCACAGCCCGTCTGTGGGTTAACATACAACATTGGGTCTGCATTAAAATCGACCTTATTCGCGCGACCCCACTCAGAGATTGTAGAAAGGTCATTCATGTTCTGCCGCATGCTCTCTATCTCCAAAGAGCTTGGCCTGTGATCGAATGAAAATGAATGACAAATGTTGCTGGCATCTGCAAAAGAGTAGATAGGATTGAAGGTCTGACCAAGGAGGTCATTAATAAAAATAAGAAAAAGGGTAGGGTAAAGAACAGAACCTTGCGGTACCCCTGAATTTAGCTGAAACTCGTTTGATGAGACCCCATATAAAACAACACGTTTAGTGCGGTCTCTGAGAAAACTCGTTATAAATCGAGAGAAGACATTACCGACACCAACAGCAACTAGCTTAGTCACGAGTGCCCTGTTTATTGTATATTTTTAGCCTTTTCAATTGCAATGATAAATCTTCTTTGGGATGCCCACTGAGCGGAGTGAAAAAGAATAAATGAAATATTTATTTCATAATTAACTAATGTTTTTAAACTCTGAAGAGTTATATAATCGAAGGGCGACTTTAAAAGCACGAAATCAAAATTTTTAACTTTCTAGTTGAATCTACTGGATTACTAACACTTGCGTTGTCATCTATAAAATATACATTTTTTTCATAAAGCATTTGGTCTTCTGTCTCAATTAGCTTTAGCAAGTCTTCTATGTTCTCGTCAACAGTAAACACTGTGTATATTTGACTAACACTATCTTCTAAATTATCTGAAAAAAGCTTACATTTGAATCTATTTTCCGTTAATTGTAAAAGATCAGCCATTTCGGAAAATAATATTACTGTTAAAGACTAATGTAGCTTGAAAAAAACAAAATTCTGGTACAAAAATGATACAATTAATAAATTATTATTAACCCTCTCACTGGCAAGCGATGTTTTGTAATGAAATTCATACCATGTGCTAAACTCGAAAACAAATAATAATAAGTTCTTCAACAAAATTGTTTGTCGTTGCCTAATTTAGGCGATATGAACCGAAATATTTTAGGGCGCATTTTGGAAACTAAAGCATATTAAAGAGAAGTTTTGGACTAAACTGTTTTTTTTTCTACTCCTATTTAAGACGATATCGGGATTTTCGCTTTATGGAAAAAGCGAAATTAGGCGAAAAAGTATCAAAACTTCAATTTATATTGTCCAAACTTCAACGCTTTGCTATTAATACTTAGGGGGGGGGGGGGGGGGGGGGGGGGGGGGGACATTACATTCGCGGCAGAGATTCATAACTCAGTCAAAAACAAACATTTTTTCCAAAATTTCAAAAAAAAATATTTTTCACTCCAACATTATTTTATAGAGCTCCAAACTGGCGGCAGAGAAAAAAACGGGGCCTCGTGGTTGCAGCGCTGGGAGTCGCAAAAATTGTCCGATCTGGAAAAAAATTACTTTTTTAAATTTTAACAAAATTGGTTATCGGATGACACGAGCTTTTTTTCAATTTTTGATGATGTTCCAAATTTAAAAGTGTGTTTTTTCGAAAAAATATTGACTTTAAAAATTCATAAAAAATCGAAAAAAAATTTAAAAAAAAGCTCGTGTCATACAATAGCGAATCAAGTTTAAAAAAATACAAAAAAATTTCGTCAAAAAATCAATGCCGCAACCAGTACGAAAAACATGGTTTCCAGATAAACGAGTTCAAACGCGGTAGTAAGTAAAACAAGTATATACCAGCTGCCGTACGTAGGTAGCGCGAAAATTAAAAATGCGCTCTCACTAATCCGGCTGTAACTTTTGAACCCGTAGGAATTTTTCCATTAAATTTTTTTTTCTTAGAATCTTAAGAATATTTACTAAAATATAAAATTATAAAAAAAGTCCATTTCAAAAAACGGTCAATGTCATGTCCACCCTTAATGTCTTCTTTCTGCAAAACTTCATATAAATCCGTCTTTTAGTTTATAAGTTAAGACGATGTCCTTTAGAGGAATCCTGATAAAATCCTTTGAGTCCTCGGACTAAAGTAATTACTTACTATTAAAGATAAAGCTTCAATCTTACTTATATTTTATTATAAAGAGTTTTCAGTCAACTTAAATTGGTTTTTTAGATTTTTTAGCCGCAGATATGCAGGGGAAAGAGTTCGAATTAAAAAAAAAATAATTACGCCAATGTATTGTAGACCAAAATCAAAATCAAAAACAAAAATGAATTTGAAAACGAAAATATATTTTTTTTTTGCCTGTTAACATATGGGGCGTTTCGTGTCAAGTGACCCAACTTTTGAAATTGGATAGTAGTTTAGACACAATTTTTCAACAAGATCGGTCAAGAACTCTCTGAGTTAGAGGGGGTCAAAACATTTTGGCCAAATATGTGTTTTTTCTAATCCATGTGACTTATTACCTATTGTTGCTAGCAAAATTTGCCCTAAATAGTTTAGGATGAAAAATATTTAAAAATTAATACTACGTGCGCTCAAAACTACCTATAAGAAATAATTCAAAATAGTGCATATGCTAAAAATTGAATAACCTTTGTTTTGAGTTACAAAACATTTATTTTGATAGATATCCCACTCGCATCCCACTAAGCGACCAAAAATCTCTTAAAAGAAGAGACCTAGGCTTTCTTTTGAGCAAAAAAAAAAAAAAAAATAGTCAAAAAAAATTTTTTTTTAATATTTTTTTTTTCGAAAGATTGAAGAAATTGCTATCTAAACTATTTAGAATAAATTTTGCTAAGAACAATAGGTAATAAGTTACATGTATTAGAAAAAACACATGTTTGGCTGAAATGTCAAATTTTGACCCCCTCTGAGATAGTTCTTGACCGATCTTTTTCAAAAATTGTGTCTAACCTACTATGCAATAGCACTAACCTTGGTGCAAATTTCATCCCGAAACGCCCCATATGTTTACAGGCAAACAAATTTATATTTGCTAGCAAACATGTTATATTAGAAACATGGGAAACGGAAATGTTTCCCAAACAAAAATATATTACCAGCATTTATATTTCCAGCAGGGTGTTTTTTTTTTCTGCGTGTGTAGATAAGTTTTATCCCCTCTTATAACATATTCAAAATTTCATCTAAATCAGTAAGTGCTCCGGAATCTGATATCTTCCTTGCTAGCTCTATTTGTTGTCTTTGCGACATTTATGTATTTAAATAGCATTTTTTGTTTGAAAATTAAATTGTAACTTTCAAAATGATCATAAAATAAAAACATCAATACTACAACCATTCCATCAATCATCGATTTACATTAACAAAAAAAAAATAAAATAAAATCAATTCTGATTATGTTATTTTGTAAAATATTGAAACAAAAGAAAAAAAAAAGTTGATTTATTTAGCAAATTAACCTAAAAATGTAATTTAAAACGTATAACATTTAAATCAAACATTAATTGTAATTTATGGTTTTGAAACAGAGACAAACAACATAAAAATAATGCTTAGATGCAAAAAAAAAAAAAACGAAACAAACTTAACATTTTGTAATAATTTAACTTTTACAGAAACAAAAAAAAAATAAAAAATCAAACTGAACTATAAAAATTTAAATCCCCACGTTAATCTAAAAATCTAATTTATTTTTCATGTTTTTTGAACACGATCGCGAAAAAACGCTTGCACAGATATTGCAAAAAAAAAACTACAGATTTTTAGCTTAATAAACGTAAATTCAAGAGCACAAAACTACAAAAAAGGCCTACAGTCCAACAAATAAAATCCGAAGAAGAAAACAAACAAAAAAAACAAAAGACAATGTAACATGTAATGCCACTAATTCTCATACGATCAAATGGCATCAAATTTAATACGCTCACAAAAAAAATGCGCTTAAAAACAATTATTGGTACAAAAATGTGTTATTGATTACACCGTGCAACAGAACTCAGCCAGAAATTGCCGATGGTCAGAAAAATCAAGCACTGGTAAAACACTTTATGTTTAGTACCATTGGTAGAAATTTTAATTAAAGCACTGGCAAAGACCTTATTTACAACGCTTTCCCAACTTCCCAAGCTTCGACATTACTTGTTTTATAAAATTTACAACCGTAAAAAAATTAAAGTACTGGCAAAGTCCTGATGTAGAACGTTTTGCCTACGTTAGTAAAAATAGCATTGCTTTTAAAAAATTTACGACACTTTGTTAAAAAAATAGTAAAATTGTGTTTTTTTTATGTTTGTGAAAATCTTTTTTTAGACCAACATTTTTTTTGATTTCCCAGCGTTGTCAAGTTACTTCCAACAAACGTTATGTCAGTGCTGGCAAACCAGCACAACCAACGGTTAGCGAGCTGTTATCATTTATTTACGTTTTAAACTATCAAGTATTATGTATCTCATCAGCTCAGTGGGTAGAGCTCTAGGCTGCCAATCTGGCGGAAAGGATTCGAGTCCCGGCAGGACAACACAAATGTTAAATGAAGTTTTTTTAAAATTTTATTTTACAAAATCTATTTTTAGACCACATATTATTTTGTTTTGCCAGTGTTTCGCCAACGTTGTCAATTTCGTTTACCCAGTGTTTTTCCAATGCTGTAAAAAATGAACGTCCAAGCCCTGCCCGGTGTTATTATTTTAGGGTTGGCAATCTTAAGAAGTCCAACGCTCTGCCAACGCTAATACCACTGTTGAAAGCACTGGGCCAACGCTTTGCCGTTCCTATTTTTCTGGCTGGGTAGCCGGCGCTAATCCAGCTTTTCCATTTGGGTGGGTATCTTGTTTGATCAAAAATTTTTGACTTCAAAAATTTTTTCTTTCATATGTAATTTTTTTGATCTAAAGAATCTTTGTGAATTTTTTTTACAAAAAAACCTCTACAATCTAAAAATATTTTTCTAAGAACTTTCTTCTATATAAAACCCTTTATATTTTACGAGAATTCTTCTAAAATAACCATACGATTCAAAGAATTTTGGTCCACAGAAAAACTATTTCATTCGACCGGCTTTTTTTCTATGGAAAATTGTTTTCAACATCTAAGTCTAAAAAAGTCTTTATAGCGTAAATGGTTTTTTTCTAGAAAAATTTCTTAAGAATGTTACGAGTTTGCCTCAGATTCATTATAATCTGAGTTAAAATTGCTAAAGCTATTCTTCATACAAAAATAAATTCTCCATACAAAACAATTTTACAATCTGATTGTTTTCTTTTGGACAAAATATTCCGTATCCAAGGGTTTTTAAGAGGAAAAGTTCTTAGAATATCATTGTCTTCTATTGAAATTATCTTCAGAGAACTATTCTATTGTGATTTTCTGAAGAAATATTTCATCAAAATATATAGAACTTTCTATAGAAAAAAAATCACCAATGCAACTCCAATTTTTTTAAATCAGCTTTTATCTCCGAAACAACGGCCGTTTGGTGTATCTCCTTAATTAGCAAAGCTAAAATCTCAAAATTTGGCAGGTATATTCATTTAATGACCAGAACAAAATAATACAAAGCAGTTTTGGTTATTCGAATGTTTTAGTGGTAAAAAGGGGTGAGAAGTTTGGTGGATAGGAGGGGTCATATATATTATATCTTTTTCTTTCTAATTTATTGACCCCTAACAAGAATCTGAATACTCTTTTTGGATTTTTTTTGACAGGTAAACCTCTACATTCTAAAAATATTTTTCTGAGAACTTTCTTCTATAGAAAACCCTTTATATTTTACGACAAATTCTTCCAAAATAACCTTACGGTTCAGAGAATTTTTGTCCACTTTGAAACTATTTTATTCGACGGGCTTTTTTCTATAGAAACTTGTTTTCAACGGTAAACCATCAGTATCTGATTCCTTTTTTTCTAGAGAAAACTCCTCTGATTCTTATATTTTTCGGCTCGAAAACCACTCATTTTCGGAGAACTTTATTGTACAGAAAAATCGAATTTTCTAAGTTATTCTATAGAAATATCCTCAGATTCTTGTTATAGCTTTTTGCTTTTGAATCCCCATTTTTACAGCGTTCGGGTAAAAGCTTCAAACATTAACTGATCGTCGAGTTAGCCCATACTCCAGGAAAAATACATTATACAATTCAGATTTCTATCCAATGGGGTTAGTTTGGGCTGGCCGTAAATGGATAGCTTTTTTCTTTTTGTCACACTTTGAACAATTTTCAAACATTTAAGTTATTAACTCAAGCGGTGTAGGGTCAGTAATTTATTCTTTTATAAATATTGTTATATTCTTTATTTTTCAACAAAAATAAAACAAAATACTTACAAATTTTTGACAAATATTTTAATTGAATACAGATCTACCATTAAAATCAGTCAAGTTAAAGCCTATATGACACCTGCTTTTTCTAAGCAACTTTACCAGGGTTTTTATATAAAAAATTATAACATTTTTTATTGTCTATATCAATAGACAATAGACGAATATTGTCATACTAAATACAAATTTTCGACGCAAACCGTCTAAAAACGTCGTAGAGAATTAGGGCACTGAAACTTCTTTAATATGTAAGCAGGGATGACAGGCAATACCGATAAAATACCGTTATCGACTCAAACTCTTTCAGCTCTAAAAAAGCGTTACCGAAAAAATTCAAATACAGTTATCCATAAAATACCGTTTCCGATATAACTAAAATATCAATATAATTAAATTACCGTTACCGAAAGAACTAAAATAACGTTATAGCTAAAATACCGTTACCGAACTAATTGTAATAGCGTTATCATTAAAATACCGTTACCGAAATAATCTGACAAGATCTTCGAAAAAAATTGCTGTATATAGAAATATTTTCCCAAAGTTTGATCATAAACTAGCCAGTCGTTAAAATTCGGTTATAATGGGTTTAAAAATATCGGTATGCATTAACATTACCTGAGGAACTAAAATAACGCTACTCTTAAAATACCGTTACCGAAATAACTGAAAAAAAACGTTATTCCTAAAATAACGTTATCGAAATAACTAAAATACTGTTACCGCTAAAATAGCGTTACCGAAATAAGTACAATACCGTTAACGATAAAAACTCGTTACCGAAATAACTGAAATACCGTTTCCCCGTTACAGAAATAAAAGGAAACAGCGTTAACCTTACCTATACCCGCATTCGAATCGGTTATCAATTTTCTATGAGTGTAATTTGAATTGGTGGTGATTTGAGTGTATGTTTGTTTCTATTTTTCTTTTTTTTTGGGGTTTAAAACAGTTTAGGTTGGGGAATGGTTAGTGTTTAGTTTATGCTGGTAGTTGGTTTGTTAGTTATTTAGTTAGTTAACAACAATTGTAAAGCTGAAAATTAATGCTTACAAATGCTAAAATAAATGTTAACAAGTTGCAAAGAAGAACTTAAAACAAAAAAAAAAAAACTTACAGCATTTATCATGATGGGAAGCATGGTGGACTCATGATACCAACCAAAAAAAAAAACAAACTATAATGATTTCTTCGGCAAATCATTACTATAATTTCTTCCTTAGTAGAGCATGTGAAGAAAAATATATAAATCTCCAAACACACAAACAGACCAACGGAAAAACATGACCAAAAGTTTTCAAATAAAACCTATTTTTATTTTTTTAGTTTTTTTATTACTTTAGCCTGAAAAAACGATTATATTGCAATAAATGTCATTCAAAATAGGAAAAACCACAATTTTCCAAATCTCTTTTTTCCGCGAATACACTGAGAGAATTATCTTCACTTCGCGCGCCCCGGTAGGCTAGTTGGTAGCGTGCTGGCTTATCAGTGCGGGGGTCGTGGGTTCGATTCCCACCAGAGGCACTGGTCTGTTTTCGCTACAACGCGCCGAAAGCCACAGTAGCTAGTGCTCGGTTAGGGTAATATTATATAATTTGTAATTATATGATTATTAATTAATAAAAATAAAAAATATATGATTATCTTCACTTCAGAAATGAATTTCTTCATAGCTATAATGAAAATTGTCACTGGAACTTGTCCATTGAAAGTTTACATGGAATCTATGAAATACGTTTCATTTGACTTTAATGTTTATAAAATGTTTGTAGAGTTAATGAAAATCTTCATGAAACTAATAAATCATTCCTACGACTTTCGTAAAATTGTTTTAATACTAAGAAGTTTTATTAATTAATAAAATTCTTCATGAATATCTTGAAAAATGCATTGGAACTAAGTCAATGAACCGCTTCATATTAGTTTTTAATGAATTTCATGGAAGTTAATAATTAATAAAAGGCTACATGAAATGGAAATTTATGAAATTAAATGATTGTTTTTTATGAGGCAAAGATGTTATCCGATTCGATGCGGGTATCGGTATTTTAGGGGTAACGATATTTCAGTTATTTCCGTAACGTTTTTTTTTTAGCGTTAACGGTATTTTACTTATTTCGGTAACGCTATTTTCGTTTATTTCGGTAAATTTATTTTAGGGGTAACGGGTTTTCAGTTATTACGGTAACGGTATTTTAAGGATAACGTTATTTAAATTATTCAGGTAATGTCAATGCACATCGATATTTTTAGCAACATCATGCCCGAATTTCATCGGATTATTTCGGTAACGGTATTTTAAGAATAACGCTATTTACATTATTTCGGTAACAGTATTTTTGCAATAACGGTATTTTAGTTATGTTGATAACGGTATTTAAAGGATATTGTTATTTTAATTATATCGCCAACGGTATTTTACGGATAACGGTATTTCAATTTTTTCGGTAACGGTATTTTAGTGATAACGATAGTCAGTTGAAAGGGTTTTGAATCGATAATGGTATTTTAGTGGTTTGCCTGCCATCCCTGATAAAAAGTTTATAAAAAATTTCTTGTTATTAATAAAATTTCTTCGATATAATGAAATTCTTCATTGAATCTACGAAACAAATTCTATGAAATTGTTTCATTAATATCATATAGGATAATTCTCTCAGTGTACAAAGATCAAAAAAAGAACACACAAATTATTAGCTTTAAACTTACACACTTTACGATTTGTGGTTTTTAGTTTATGTCTGTAGGGATACTACAAAAGGTTTTTTTCTGCTGCTGATCTTTTGTTTTAATATTTTGGTAACATGAGGAAGACAAGAGGCAAACGAACTGTGATTTGAATGATCAAAGGTGAAATTAAAAATTATGAACATTTTTCAATTACATTCATATTCTAGTTCACTTACTAGGGAACTTAGCCAAGTGATAACTTAGATTTCGATAAAATTTGTTTATATGATAAGCGGAAAAATAACTGCCCTAATTTGTATACCCTCCACATACTGTGATGAGAGTATATATCAGTTTGTCATTCCGTTGGTAACGCATCGAAATATTGGTCTAACACCCCATTAAGTATATATATTCTTGATCCTTATTCCATTTTAAGACAATTTAGCGATGTCCGTCTGTCTGTTGAAATGACGAATACGGCGCGAAAACTCAATACGGATTGCTCATTTTACATACGAGTACATAGATCTATGTACATTTTCCCGAAAAGTTTGTTATTAAAAATAAGCAAAATCGGTGTAGCGGTTCAAAAGTTATGAGTGAAAATGTGAATGTACCTCTAAATTTTCCATACAATTTTTTTTATAATACACCGTATATTAGTACAAATTCATATTAACGTCTGTTGTATAAAATATAAATAAAATAAATAAAGGATCAACTTAGAAAGCTATGCTGCCATATACAATTTTTGAAGAATCGCGAATATGTATATAGTATAAGCCGCTACAGACAAACAACATTTTTTTTTTGTCAAAATATTTCCCATTAATTGCCTGTTTTTAAAGAACTAACACTTATTCAAGTCAATTGTTCCTTAAAAAAAAAAGGTAAGAAGCTTCATATAATGTAAAGCACTGGTTGAAACATAAAGTTTTGTGCATTAAATATGAGCCATAAATATTGTTATTTAATTCCACCAAAACAAAAGCAGATTGATGGATTTTTAACAATTTTTAAATGTAAAAAACTAAATGCAAAACAGCCAAGCTTCAAAGTAATTTTTTTTTATCGAAATCTGCACCATTGATTAAACAAATTAAGTACACCCTTCAAATCAGCACACTAACAGAAATTTGTGCGTAGTATTAATGAATTCCTTCATTAATACAATGATTTCTTTCATAAAAAAGTCGCCAAAGAAATGTTTCATTGAATCAATGAAACACGTTTCATTAAATCAATTTTAATGAACGGTTTCATTGGCCCAATGAAAATTTCATAAAGTATATGCAATTTTATTAATTCTAGCATAAACATTATGAATGTTTCATTTGTTTAATGAATACAATTCATAGTTTGTATGTAATGAAACAAATGAAAACATTTCAAATAAAACATTTAAAATGTATGCAAAAAAAAAAAAAAATGAGTTCATATTTGAGCCCACACACAGAGATAAATTTATGTATTTGCCAACTGAAATTCGGTTGCTGAGACTCAAGTTCGGTTATTACGAATTTCAATCGGTTGGTAAATCTGAACATTAGTTTTCACAACAAAATTCGGTTAATTCAACTGAATTTTAGTTGCAATACGCATTATATTCAGAAATCTTATGTTAATATCGATGTGCTAACGGAATTTATAAGTTGTTACCATTAATATACACTTTTCAATTCGGTTGGCACTTTATTTCTATGTGAGCACTTTTTAACCCCTAAATGTGAGATTCGACAGCTAAAAAAACATGGGTCTCTTAATTTATGATTCTTTATAACTTATCCGAATCTCATCGCAATCGGCGTTAACCCATGAACGGACTCTTCTTGTTACATAGTTTTAGTCATAGTCCTTGTAAAATATCAGTCTTTACCTTTATAACTTATATTTCTGCATCCAAACGTACCTCCACTTTGAAATTTTTCACAATTGTAGCGAAGGAATCCTTCTTTAACATATATATATATTTTTTAATTTGTGAAAAGGTCGTTTTCAAAGTTATAGCTCCCCGACTTATAGGTTAAGAAAAGTTACCTTTGATCTTTTCAAATAAAAAAATCATATTGTATATCAATTCAAAGGTAATTTAATAACATTTAAAATGCGACCTTGAAGAGTTGCATACCCATAACACTTTTCAAGAAACTGACAATTAAGTAAGCACAACTTTGTACATTTTTATAGCTTTTTCCAATTTTCCAGACCTCATATTTCCTGTTCCAGATGCTGCAGTGTTCTCAAACTTTGTATTTGTCTTAATTCTCTGATATACATTATACCTACCAAAATATATATTTATACCTACCAAAATTCAGTGATGTCAAAAACAGCAGTATTTTAAGTTGAATTAACATGGTTCAAACCATATGTAAATCCATTAGAAATTCTCAATTCATTCTAGTGCAATTAGTGTTTCCGTTTGAGACGCTAGAAGGCATAGAAAAAAAGGATTTATTATAGAGTCAGAAAGTAAGTCGTACCTTAGCCAAAAATTCCTGCTGGAATTTCTTTTGGCCACCCTTATCAGTGACACCTTTTATTCTATTTCAAGAGTTCACCCATCAGTTACTAAACCTTATAACAACATGGCGCCCAACACTTGGCCTCTACATTAGTAAACTTCAATCTCAATCTACGAGTGAAAGCGAACCACTGTAAAATTTTTAATATACTGTTAAGTTAACACAGATCACAGAGAAAAAAACGTTATCATAGATTTTGGATTTGCGTGAATAAAAAATAAACTGTCTATTCTGTATGTAGAGTTTGTTGTTTGGTTTCTGTTATTTTATTTTAATGCGAGTTTAAGGAGAGGTCAATAAAAAATAGGTTTACTTATGGTTTTGGCGGTTTTTGTGGTGTTTTTATTATTTTTTGGTTTGTTTGTTTGTTTCTGGTCTAAAACTAAATTTGGTTTACATGCTGTTTGTTTGCGCTGGATGGCACCAAAGTACACCATCACTACATACAACACAACAATACCATCATCATTTTATTTGTTTGCTCGTTTGGAAAATTTATTTGGTTTTTCCATTTTCAATACAATCTACAATTTCATATAGTCCATGTTTGGAGATTTAGAGTTTGGTAATGATTTCTTTTTTTTTTTTTTTTCCAAATTTTTAGTTTCTTCCTTAAAATGACTATTTTTGTATATGGTAGATGTGTGTAGCTGTTTCCATTTTTTTTTTTTTTTTTGTAACATTACTTTAGATTTTGGAGCGCGAAAAAAAAATTATTTGGTTCCCACGTTATTTTGTGGAAATAAAATCTGTTTGATTTGAAGTTTTTTTTTTTCCTATTTTTATATTTCACAAAAAACAATCCTTTAATACAAAATTAGAGTTAGATATGGTCTAACAAATATCATCGACATTTTCTTCATCATTATCATCCTCTCATATACACGTACCATATTTAAAATTGCCTTAAGTTCAATTATGGTATAGTTTAGTTTTTTATATTTTTCTTCAGTAATTTCTTGATCATAAAGTGAAATGTTCAATTTTTATTAACATTTGCTTCAATTAACATTTAAGTTGAGTTTAGACTGTTTTTTATTTTGCTTAGTTTTAACAATTTCATGATGTTATTTGAGTTTTATTTAAATTGCATTAACATTTATTTTAATGTTTATTAACTATTATTTGCTGATTTCTTTTTATAGTCTGCATTATTTGCGTTAAAGATAAAAATCTAATTTTTTTAATCGTGATTTTGTTTAACATAAAGATTAACAATAATTTGAGGTGGTTTAGTACAGATTTAATTTTTTTTTATTAAAAACAATAATCAAATGTCAGATTTTTTGACAATGGGTCAGTCAGATTAGTAAATAGTATTGTTATGATAATTATGATTTAATTGAGACCCACCACGTTGAAAAATATTTGAAATCGCCGAAGAAAGATTAAAAAAAATATGAAGTGAATTAAGTCTTACATTAGGTTGGAAACCAGAGGCACCTTCATTTTTTTTCGATTCACAACGCAATCATATTAAACTATCATGTCACGGATATCAATCCAAATACGTGTGGGGCATTGACAGATCGACTGATCCTACAGTGGAGAGCACTTGTGAGTACATGTACGTACTTTTTACACCTTAAGATTCTGGCCGAAAAAATATTTGACACTAGAACTGAGGTATATTAATCTAAAGGTATAAGTTACGCTGAATCCAAATCTGGTCTCAGAATCACACTCCGACATCAGGCCTTCGAGCTATATTACGGGCAGACTTAGGCGACGTCAATTACATTTCATAATCATTCACTTGTAAAATTTTTTCATATCAGTAATAATTTAAGACCTACTCACACTTGTGGGCTGAAACGCTTCCTAGGAAAATTTTAAATGTTGGGAATACCAGACATGGTACATAATACCTATATTTGTGTATTTAATTACAGGTGAATTACTTTTATATTTCTAATTTTATGTAATTGGGTGTAACTGAGTAATTGCCCTGTAATTAAATACCCATATGTTGTTACTAATCCCCATGTTTGGTACTACAATTTTTACAAATTTTCCAAAGAAGCGTTTAAGATCACTACTGTGAGCGACTATTAATGATATCGAAAAATTTCACAAGTGAATGATTGTGAAATATAATTGACGACGCCCAAGTCTGTTAACGGGAAAAGTATTGTTTTTAATCAAAATGCTCCGATTGTACAACTTCCTGCAAATAAATTTTTTATATTACCGACACTCAGGGAACTTCTGCTTTAAAAATATGTAGATGTTTGGGTTGTAATACAGTTTCTTTATTTTTAATGAAAATTTCAGTCATTTGTAGAACAAATTAAATTTTTTTCTAACTTTATAGTTCATTTGAAAAAACAAACCACATCAAATGACTGTTTTATGTTTTTACATTAATTTTTTACAGTAGTTTTTTGTTATTTAAAAAAAAAAAAAAAAATAAATGATTGTTAATACAACAAATGTTAGTTGATTTTAATGAACAGCTTTTAAAACCGATTTAATTGAAAAAAGTAGAGAAATATTTTTTTCTGTGTTGGCAACGATTTTTTTGTGTGTACATTTGTAGTCATTTCACCTGGAAAATTTATTTATTTCTGCATTTATAATTTCCTGAATGTACCATTTTCGAGATAATCTGTGTGCCGGTTTAAATTCAATGTTATAAAATTCAAGCTGTTAAAAAACATTTGGTATGGCAACAATAATTTTTTGTTTTTGGTTTTTGGGAAGGTATACGATATTCATCACTTTTTAATCAAATGAGTTATTATTTAATTGAAAAATAATTCAAGTAAAGAGCTATCAATTTCTAATTGAATTAGCATATTTCGTATAACGAACGAAACAGTCAGAAAAACCATAAGAACGAGAAACAAAACTTTTCCGAAACTCTATTTTGACAAAAAAAATTTGAATCATAATTTTAAACATGTTTATTCCTTACTTCAAAGTTGATTGCATAACAGATACGATATTATTCCTTTCTTCTTCGCACTTACATATTTTTTGTATTGTGCACTTTGGGTCCAATTTTGGCATAATTTCTCACGAATAAATTCTTTAATATTGGCTTCCAGTGCGTCAACCGTTGCGGGCTTGTCCCTATAGACATGAGCCTTAACATAGCCCCTTCCATTTTGGGCAAAATTTGTAATCATCGCACTGTAGCGCTCGCCATTCACTGTAACGTTCCTGCCTTCGTCGTCTTTGAAAAAGTACGGCCCAATGATGCCACCAGCCCATAATCCACACCAAACAGTGCATTGGCAGGGATTAGGGTTGCCATTCGTACTGTTTTAAACAGTACATGTACTGTTTTTTGAAAAATGTACTGTTTTATTCACAACACCTAAAACAGTAAGCAAAAGTACTGTTTTTTTGGATTTGTACTGTTTTTGTACTGTTTTTTCGTATATTTTACATATTTTTATATAAACAAGTTTTTTTGCGTGTACAAAGAATAAACAGTACGCAAAAGTACTGTTTTTTGGATTTGTACTGTTTTTGTACTGTTTTTTTTTGTATATTTTACATATTTTTATATAAACAAGTTTTTTTTGCGTGTACAAAGAATAAATATTTTTTAACCATGTTTTTTTTCGTGTGTACAATAATTTGAATCTCCCTGTATTAATTCCACTTCGTTTCTTTGTACATATATAAGTTTGGTTTGTTTACTTTTCAAGCAATGGATGTTTGTAAACACAATTTTTTTTCATGACACTGCCCAATGCTAAAAGTAATGGCGTCCAAACTAATAATTTTAGCCAATTTGACGAAATTTAGTCAATTTGATTAAATTTAGTCAATTTTACTTCTTTAGAGGATGTAAAATTGACGAAATTTTGTTGATTCGAATAAAATTTGTTAAATCTTAAAAAAAATATTGACAAAATTTCGTTAAAGATATACAAACATTTTTTTTGTTGATTTTACCTACGCTATTTGGTTCGGTGTATTAACTTATTTTAAGTAAATATGTGATGTATTTAAGTAAAAGTTATGTTAACAATAAATACAAAAATGTACTGTTTTTTTTTTGAAAAGTACTGTTTTTTTTTCATCAATGTACTTTTTTTTCACTTTTCAAATATGGCAACCCTAGCAGGGATGCATTGGCAGTTCTTGCAATGCTTCTGGCTACTCTTCACACCAAATACGGCAATTTAGCTTGTTCACGTATCCATTCAACCAGAAATGAGCTTCGTCGCTGAACACAATTTTCCGATAAAAAAAGTGGATCTTCATCCAACTTTGCCAGCGCCCATTCACCAAAAGTTAGCCGTTGTGGTAGGTCGTGTGGCTTCAATTCTTGCACCAGCTTTATTTTAAAAGGTTTTACACCCAAATTGCTGCGAACGGCGCCGAATCGATAATTCACGGTCATCAACAACACTGGCGGATACAGCTGCGATATTTTATTCTGTGCGCACTCTACGTATGCGTGTTGGTGGTTTAATGTCCAGTAATGTAAATTTGGTGCGAAATTTAGTCACAAGATTCCTAATAGCCGCCTCAGAAAGTCGCCCAAACTGACCATAAATTGGAAGAATTGAAATGATGACAATTTCGACTGAATCTAAGTGCCGCAGATAATTCTAGAAACAAAACAAATAACAATATGACATACACACAGAAAACCCTTTTTTTTTGCAAATAGTGAAAAGAAATATAAATATATGAAATACATCAAATTGTACTTTTTAGTATCATTTTACTCGTCTTTACTACATCTTGACCTGCCGCGACATCTACTTCATTCTGCGTATATCTGTCAATCTGGGTTTCGTCCACACTATTAATGTGGTTATTAGCACATTTTTTTTTAGCAAAATAAATTAGTAAAACATAAAAATATTAGTACAACATTGCTAAAATATTAGTAAAACATTAGTTCAAAATATGTATAATTAAAATTTACTAAATAACGAAGATTCCGGGATTTCCGGATTTCCCGTTTGGTATCCCTAGTTGATAGCGTGTGAATTAGGCCTGACCGTTTATTTTATTGTAAACCTCTGTCCTGCGTAATGCTACGTTTCCACTGAATGGGTTTTGAAATAAAACACGCAAGTTGAAACGCAGTATAAGACGTTTTATCAAAACTCCTGTTGCGTAAGACGTATATATACCCTGCGGGAAATGGACCAGTCACTGGTATGGTCACGTGGCTAGAACTTTGTGTGTATGAACCAGTCCAAGTTTCGGTTCTGTTATATGAAAGTGATCGGTACTTTTAACATGGGCTTGTCATAGGAGGTGACAACTGCTACCTTTGGAGCACTGTGTGACGTGGCGAATAACTTGACCAAGGTAACATATCACCGTACCGACTGAAATGAATATGCTACGGGACAAGTTAGAAGTAGGGAGTGTCACAGTATGACCGTTTTAGGATTTATGTGATATGCAACAGATCCAGTGGGGGAAAAATTATCACATGACTGGTGTAGGTGTACGTATCGCAGAACTGGAGAAAATTGTTAAAGGAAAACTGGTCACATATTAAGCGAAATGTGTTCTGTTTTAGGGGTAGTTTGAGTGGAATAGTTTTGTAAAGTACCACTGCACTGACCTAAGGGGTACATGTCGCCGGCCTTGCAGAAAGTAATTAGCAAGTAACCTGTTACTTTTTATTCAGCGTGTATCATATTATGTACGGGTTGCTAAATAGCCCGTCCGGAACCAGTCGGTGCACTTATTCAAAAGAGCGTGTTATACCCCCTGCTAAAAAACCTTCAAAAAGGCACAACAAAAATCAATTATAAAAATTGTTAATTTTGTCTATATCCAACAAAACACTACAACATTAAATTCATTATAACAATTTAAATTTGGAAAAGTACATAAACTAGACAAGAAGTCCGGATATTCAAAATATAGATTTTTTGCAAGTTTTTTCTTTATTTGCTAACATTTTCTACTAATTTATATTTTCCAACACTTCTAAAAAGCACTTCATGAACATTTTAATTTTGCATTCTGCATTATAATTCAAGTTGACAATAATATCTTTATAAAAGGAAGGAGCTGCAACAATTAAGCACAAATTAAATGTATAACTTATAAAGCAGAGTAACAAAATATATACTCAGTTTCAATTTTGTTCCCAAAGAAATTCTTAGAAATTATCAATTACTTACACATAAATAATCATTACCAAAAATCTTGTAAAATATCTTAACAAGATATTTCGAAACCAATATGCAGAAATTTTGAAACTCGAAAAATCGCCAGTCGGCATTTCGAAAATTAACTTGCCAAACTAGTTTTAAGATCGCGACGTTTGTCGATAAATCACCATATCTGTTATTCCTTCAGTGTTGAGTCCACCTTGTAGCAGTCAAGGAACTGCATCCTTTGGTACTAATTGCCATGTTTTCATTCACTGCTAACGGTTTTGAGCCAGTTCAGTGACCAGTACCAACTACAACTGCAACGACCCTAGCTGCTGCATCAGTACACTTTGCTGTTATGTTACTTTTTCTCCAGTTATGTGATGTATCTGGTACCAACAAGTGAATGTTTTATCACCATAACTATAGTCACGTGATTGCACATTTCGCCCAAATTAACACTTTTTGGTGCACCACAATTTTGGTTTCACCAGTTTAGTGACGTGCTCCCCAATCACATATCACAGAATTACCACTTTGGATCAATCGACCCTTCATTTCCCGCAGGGTAACTACACAGAAAAACTTATCACCCTAAAATATCTAATTAAAGATTTGAATTAAATTTGTTTATAAACAAAATTTTAATTGAATCAATTAAAATTTTAATTGACTTTTAAATAAATAAACACATATTTTATTTCTGACGTAATTCTCAAATTATTTTTTCATACAATGTATGCTTAAATAGAAAATTTTCAGTTTAAAATACCAAATGAATTTGAAGTTTACACACAAACAAAAACACACGTACCTACGTATCTTTAACACACATTTTTTGTGAGTATCATATTTTTTTGTAGAAGTTATTTATAACTTTTTTTTCTTTTTAATTTTCAGTAAAAGTTTTGATATGATGATTGATATTATCATTGCCGTGATAGGTGCAAAATCAATTAAAATGTTAATTGATTTAACAAATTTTTTAATTGAAGCCCGTTTTCAGTTTTTTCTGTGTACGTCCACTGTACACATAAGTGCAGCATATGTTTTTTATTTTGAAGCAACCAGCGAAGGATTTTTCTATGTTGACTACGCAGTAGTTAAGTAGTTAAATTATATTTTTCATGAAAATGCTTTTCTTGGTCCCACATATTTTTTTTGAAATTTGAGCTGCATATACTGAGATATGACAAAATTTTAAAATTTTTACAGTTGTTTTTTACGTTGATTATAACATTCTTTAAATCTGTCACATGATTGTTTATTATAGATTGTGAATTTCGCGTTTTATAATAAAATAAATTATAACTTTTTCTAATAAATTAATATTTTCATCAGAATTTGCATTTAAGTTACAAGACAGTTTTTTTTATTCATATTACAATAATTTAGCCGTATTAAAAGCATGGTCGACCATATAATACCATAAACTAGGACAAAAATGGGAACTAACTACATGGTGGTGAATGCACAGATTTAAATGAAACTTGGATAGGTTGTTGAGGTCAAACAATTATTGAACACGTAACTTTTTTTGGGCGTGCAATCTCACGTTTAGGAGTTAAGAAAGAGGTGTACAAAATTTCACTATTTTTGGATGAGAACATATCTAAAATTAACAAAATTTTGATTTATTTGCACACAATAAAAAAATTCTCGAGACAACCACTATATAAAAAAATGGCCGGATATATTTTATATACCGAAAGATGTGCCATCAAAATTCCTTGTTAATTTTTATAAGAAACATATTAAAAAGTAAAAAGTGGCCAAATTGAGAGTGACCCAATTTAACAACTTTTAACACATAACCTAACTTACACTTGGTGTCCAAGTATTGCATGTGAATAAAGCGCATCATAATGTGATAATTACTTGTGAAAAGAAGATAGGATTAAAAGAGAAAGCATGCTGGTTGAAAATTAAATTGTTCATATGTATTAGTTAACTCGGTCTCTTCTGATTAGAACTAATACATTGTGTATGGCTGTGATTGACAAAACTCCAATTAGCTACATTCATCTCTGTGTCGACCATGACTTAACTCGCTAAAAACTGATGCTACGACTCATAGCCTGACGATGGCACTAGGTTTGATTCTTAGCCGCGACACAAAATAAAAAGTCTTTCAAATACAGTCTGCGACAACCGTTTGCACGCACTATGTTTTCATTGTTTTTTACAGAAACAAAAAGGTTGAAAATAATTTTCTTTTTACTGAATTATTTGTTTACTATACTTACCTAGTAAAAGAACAATTTTACTAAAATAAATTCTTTTTGAGTTAATTATATGGAAACATCTTAAAATAGTATTGGACATATCTTTGCACGTACTCTGTTTAAATAATAAAAAACTGCAAATTTAATGCTATAATGCCTTTCTTTTCGATATGTTTGTGAAAAGTGGGACTTGGATATTAAAAAAAAATAAGCAAATAAAATTGATTTTCTCTTTTTCTGAAGCCCCAAACATTAAAATCTGATAAATTCCCGCGAAAAATATATTTAAGCCAATTATAATTACCCTATGTGGAATGAGGAGTCAATTGACCTAAAAGTGACTGGTTAAAGAAGGATTTGTCACAGGACTGGTATAATTTAATACTGAAGTGGGTTAAGCAGTGTCAATTGTTCTAAAATTACCAATAATGTGACTGATAAAGGGACGACATACCACTTAACCAGAATGCTTATTAACACGAAAAAGCCAGTTGGCCAGAATTTTATCCATTGCAAGCTGTTTAGTTTTCGTTTATTTTATACGACATGGCCCTTTTGCGACAGTCTTGTGGTATGCCCATCTTTGGTTAGTCCTGTGGTATGCCACTATGTGGTTTAAAGCAGGACAAATGACCCCCTCCTATGACAAGACAATGTTAAAGTTGTCAGTTGTTTACATAGGGTAGGGTTTAGCAGAGGACCGGTCTCTGGCACGAAGGGACCGATCCTGTGGCACACGCAGAACCGGTCCCATTCTCCATAAGGTAAGGACATAAAATGTATTTTATGTTAATAAAATAACCAAATAATGTTCCCTAGTAAATATTTGAGGTGTTTTTAATCAGTATTGAATCGAAGCAAAAAAATTGAAAATTTATTTCAGTACGGGTTTAATAAAAATAATTCGTTAAATCCAATAACTTCTGGATTCTTCTGTAAAAAAATGTGTTTATAACTCTTAGTACAAAAAGAAATCAAATTTTTATAAAATTAATTCAAAACAAATATCGAATTGGCGTAGCAACGCACTTTGGAAAATTTTGACCATTTTCGCATCAAAAATTTGTTTTTTTTTTGTTTGAAGAGATAGAATTTTGAAATTTTGCATGAATAATCTCAAATATGTGTGCCATTAAATTTAAAAATATTAACGCGTTTAACCCATTCCTGCCTATTGGGTATTTAAATACCCAAAAAGGAGTCATCTTAAAAAAATTATAGCTAAAGACAGGTAAGAGTTGCATCAAATTAATTTTTACAGGTAGGTAGAGAAAGGATTAAAATACTTTAGAAAAATATTGGTGTAAAAATTGGGGGTTGGTAATTATCTGTTCAATTGACTGCAAATTTACATATTCTGAAAAATTGAAAAAAAGAATTGAAATTGCCTCTGAAAAATTGGAGAAGCGACACATCGGAAAACTTTATTGTTGGCTAATAGTGTTAGGTATTCTTTAAAGTGCAAAAAATTTGTGGCTGAGTAGGACCACTCACTTGGGCTACAAGTATGATTTCATGACATGACCATTAAAATACGTATTTTACAGTTTTATGAAGTACCCTTGCTTGAAATATCGATTATTTTCAAGTAAAAATGAAGAGTTTTACATGAAAGAGCATAACAAAATAATGTAATTAAAAAACCACAGAGGAATTATTTTATATTAGTGGTAAATTCATAAGTCCCAAGTATGGGAAATCAAAAAGAAAATTATATCAAATAACTTCCAAAACCTTAAGTAAAGAATGTGTGAAATTTCATCGATATTGGACAATGGAATCGGGGGTCAGGCATTAATGGGTTAAACAAAATGTTATTTAGAAAAAAAAATTAAATTTTGAGTTTTAGTTTTTTTTTTAAATGATGACCTGTATATTTGTATTTGGCACAAAAGGGTTTTTATTTACAACTACAAAAATTAATATTATATGACATGAGGAAGAATATAAATTAATAATTTTATAATGTTTTCTTCATAATTAGTAACAACTAATGTAAGTCATTAAAACACCGAAATTATAAGAGTTCATCAAAAATTTCCCATATTTCATTATACAAATTGTTTGATTGTAACAAAACGTAATAAAAAAAATAAGAATTAAGAGTACTACATAACTTCCACGTATACATAATAAAAAAAAAACTATTTCCGCATATTTACAAACATCATTACGAAATTTTAAAGAAATTATTGTAAATGACAACCCGAGTAAAAAAGTTTACATACAATTGTATATCATGAGACATTTTCTGAAAATATAAGAGGATATAATTTGATCCGAAAAATAGATATACTAAATTGTATAACTTTGGATCTAATTACATTTAAATAGATACAATTTAATAAAAAAAACTATCCAATTCCATTCGAATTCTGTACCGATATAATCACATCTAATTATAATATATTTGATACAATTAGATATAATTATATACTATTAGATACATAATAATCCAAATATTTTTAAATTAAAAGATATTAAGTTAAATATATTTGACCTCCATATAACGGATTCAAAACACAAAATGTATGATAGAAATAACTTAAATTATATTTATATTTTTTTAACTTAATAATAATAACTTAAATTATATTTATATTAAAATTTTTGTTTTAAACGAAATTGTTAATTTTAGTTTAATAAAAAAAAAATATTTGTCAATATTAAATTGGCCCATCAAAATCTAAATAACATGTAGCAGAACAGCTTATACTATATTATAATAGCTTATAATTTCTGTTTTACAACCGATTCTTTTTATATGTAGTTTGTCATATTTGCAATAGGTTGGCTTTTTCAAAATTTGACCCTACGGGTCAAAAGTCGGGCCATCAGAATTCGTTTTAGTGGTATGGTTCCTTCGGCAAAGTTTCTTATTTTGATCCCTAGAACACAATTTTTTTTGTACGTTGAGCGATTTTTTTTTGCCTCCCTACAAATCGACCCGCCCTATTGATTATTATTTTAATTAAATCAATTACAGAACTGATTGACTACGACTTACACTGGGCGCCTCCGATCTTAATGAAATTTGGATATGTGATAAAAAAAATAAGGGACACATATTTTGTTTACGCGGCCCAATCTCATGTTAAGGGTTTAAAAAGTGGGGTCAAAAATTACCCCATTTTTCGTTTTTTCAGCATATTTCGAATTGTTTCAGAGAAGTTTTAGACAAATGTGGTACCTAATGAAAGAACTTTGTTAGACGCATTAACTGGTATACGAAACATGTCCGATAACTTTCAAGTAATTTTGTTATTAAAAAAAAATTAGTTTTAAGTGATATAAAAACTGGTGTTTTGTTAAAGAACTATATTTCTATTAAATTTAATCGGGGGAATGTCTGAGCTTTTTCCTACAGAGCTTTTTAACCTATATTTTAAAAATTTTAAATAAATTGCAACCCTAACACACTGCATACGCAATTTTGGTATCAAAATTTTTGTTTTCTCGAGTACATTAAAACTGCGTTCAAAAAAACTGAATCTCATTAGTTTCAGTTGTGTTTCCATATAAAAATGTATTTACTTTGGACCCACCACATATCCCTTAAACGTGAGATTGGCCGCTAAAAAAATACGTTTTCCTTATTTTTTTTTTTTTTCTTCATCATATATCCAAATTTCAATAAGATCGAAGAGAACCCATTGGGAGACTCTCTTGTTAGTTATTCAACAACATTTTTAAAAGGAGGAGTTTAAGAAAAATATTTTTTTGTGTGTAGTTTCATCAATTACGAAATTAATTGACTATGACTTTTTTATTAAACAACATTTTTAATTGGGGGAATTTAAGAAATTATTATTTTTTGGGTGTAGGGCATTCAAAACCAAAAAAAATTTAAAAACGGCTTACTTGTAAAGTGTACCTATGTTTTTTTTTTGTTCCAACAAAACATTAAAACTTAAAGCAAAAAAAAAATCATAGACTACAAAATATTAACTATTTTTTTCTAAGATATTTTATCTAAAATAGCATAAAATTTATTTGAATACATTTGATATAGTCGTTTTAACGTACAAATAAAGTATTTATTGTATGAATAGTTTGTGTGTGTGTAAAATATTTGGAAATTCAATACTCTATGCGCATACGAGTAGTGTTCGCAATGTATGCGCACATGCGCACAGAGCGAGTGCGATTGTTTATAACGGTTAGTCTAAAAATATCAATTATCAAAAAAAAAATATAAACAACAAGTACTTAACTTCGAAATTCGAATTAAGCTAGGTAAAATATAGAAAATCGGAGGAAAAATTAAAAAAAAAGTCGTAAAAGTGCTATACACAGTATCGGGAAATATATTTTTAATATCAATGAAACGGGCTTTATTGGAAAGAAAATTTTATGAAATTAATGTTTAAAAATGATTTCTGCCATGTGGCCGCCACGGCTGGCGCGTAGAAGGCGCAATGTGGAACACCAATTTTCAACAACTTTTCTCATCATTTGCGGCCGTATTTCGGCGATAACTCTTTAAATGTTGATTTCCAGGTGTTCAATTGTTTGTGGTTTATCGACGTAGACAAGTGACTTAACATAACCCCAAAGAAAATAATCCAATGGGGTTAAATCACACGATCTTGGTGGCCTATTAATTGGGACATTACGTGAAATTATTTTTTCATCAAAAGTTTCTTTGAGTAAATCAATTGTAGTGCCCGCTGTGTGGCTCCGTCCTGTTGGAACTACATATCAGCAAGATTAATGCCACGTAATTGAGGTACGAAAAATTTTCAAATCATGTTCCTATACCGTCCTATACCATTGACAGTAACATTCTGACCATCATCGTTTTTGAAGACATATGGGCCAATGACTCCGCCAGCCCATAAAGCACACCAAACAGTAACTTTCTGTGGATGTAATGGTGTTTCGACAAAAGCTTGTGGATTCTCCTCACTCCAAATGCGACAATTCTGCTTATTTACGTACGTACCCATTTAACCATAAAATGGTTCACCCATAAAATGGAAGAAGTGTACGATGAATTTGACGAATAGAACAATTATTTTGATTAAAAATTTTAACAATTTGCACGCGTTGCTCTGGTGTAAGTCGATTCAAAATGCAATTTCAAAGCAAACTAAACTAAACAACTATCAGCTGGTTAATGGGTGGTCAAATAAAGCAGTGATGGCAACTCAAAGTTATGACATTCTAAAAAAAAACGCTTTATAAAACTTTTTAAGGGACATACATTTATAACTTTTTTTTTTAAATCTTATGAAGCCTTTTTAGTGAATTCAAAAACTTCAATTTCGTTTATGCTAGTATCCCCTAACTTTAAATAGCTACAAATTTTTAATTTCATCGGCAGATTTTTTTGAAATCAGGTTTATTTAAAAACAGTACTTATTTACTAAGGAGCTTTTTGTAAAATATTTGGTCTTACAATACACCTCCTAAGACCACCTGTTCTATTTTAACTTTGGGGGTTTTTTGTTAAAGTATTTTGATTTTTTTCTAAATCGATGATTTATAACATTTATATGTGTAAGCATAAATTATTAAATGTTTGTATACATATATTTATATTTTTCATAGTACAAAAAACTTTGATGAAATTTTTCAACATACATACACTGCGTTGCATAACTATAATTACAAATTACTTTTGTTATTTTTTCTAATACTACAAACATTTTTTTTAAAACTTATAACTGTTTTTAAGAGTGTAATCTCTTATTGTGTAAAATTTAAGAGATTACTTAATTGATTTAAGAGAAAAATTTTGTAATAATATTTTGTTAGTGTTTCATAACAATAAAATAACATATAACAGTAAACAAAGAAGACTAGCAAATATAGAAAAAAAAATGCAATTTTAATCAATTTGCAATAAAATGTCCGAAAATAGATTGGTTGGAATTTGGTCGAAACCACTAAAATTTATTTGATAGGACATTTTTTTATTTGGAACTACCAATAATCGCAAAAATACTGTACTTGAAAATAAAAAAAGTCAAAAGGAACTAAAAAGCTATCCATTTATCCAATTATTGGTATTTTCAATCAACTTTTCAAATAAAATTCGGTTGGTAATTGTGTACGGTGAAACAACCATTTATTTTGTGATAATACAAGAGAATTGGTTCCATCTATCAATTTATTTTTTTTAAATGTTGATAATCAAATATGCCACTTAATTAGAGGTTCAGTAGTACCAAGCGAATTATGGATTGCATTGTCTATAAAAGCAATTAATGAATGGAATTGGTTTTCCTAAAAAAAATATAATATTTAAATTTAACACTCATTAACTCCGAACTTCCGAGTTCAAATCTCGGAAAAGACAAACACAAAATTTTTTTTTTTTAATTAAAATAAAATATTCAAATGTTTAAATAGCAAATAAGGCAACAAAAATTAAAAGTGATTGTGGTGCAATATGTCGGACAGAGGACTATTAATCTGAAGGCCACTGTTCAATATCAGAAAAATTAAAAAAGTTTATTAATTTCAATAACATTTTTTGGAACGTAATAATATTTATTTGGAATGTACTATTGGGTTAGGCAACTGACTAATAGCTTTCACAACTAAAAATATAATTTAACATTACGATAGTTGTCATAACCGCCAGAACTTGATTGGCACCAAATTTGGTGGCCGCAACTGAGACTGTTTTCTGGGTGTATCTAATTGAAAAAGAGCAAATACCTGAAGATTATCTTTCGAATAAAGTAAATTTCATGTCATGGGCGCTGTGGTGTAATGGTTAGCGCGTTGGACTGTTACACAGATGGTCCCGGGTTCGATTCCCGGTGACGGCAGCATCAATTTAGAAAAATAATATGTATGAGTTTTCTATCGCAGCTCCTTCGGTGTTCCCATAGCACTTAACCCCACCGAAGTAACATAATGAATGAGGGCTATGAACCAAAAAGCTTCAATAAGTTCGCCAACTCTCCATCCGGTGGCGAGCAACAACTGTTCTATGACTTATCATCTCGCGCAATTACAGTGTTTCCATGTTTGAAGCGCTTCATCTTTCACCACGTTTCATCTCTCCACTATCCAATTTCCAAAGAGAGCAACACATTAATAAATAAGAAGAATTTCCTGAGTGTTGCTTCTCTTAAAAAAAAAATAAAATAAATTTTAAAAATTGATCTTTGTTTTATTCCATTTCAAAGTTTTATACCCCCATAAAAAACACCCTCTATTAAGTTAAGTATATTTGTAGTTATGAAATACTAATTGATTTTGTTAGTCCTTTTTAAGTAGTAAAATAAAAAATAAATGAATTGTTTTTTTTTTTTTTTGTTAAATATTATTAGTTTTCCATTGGTTTTACTTTTATGCCGGTTAAACTCTTCTACTTTTTTTTTTTAACTTACGAAATATAGTGAAATTTGTATGTAATTATAGTTTTGCAACGCAGTGTAGCAAAAATGCATATTAACTAGCGTAGTTAGAGATACGTTTTTTTTTTTTTTTGTTGTCGATACTTCTGTTAAACTTTATTCCCTCAAGTCTTGGTTAGAAAACCAAAAAAAAAAAATAAAATATATATTCAACATTTCAACGGCATCTTCTAGCACATTATAAAGTATGAATAGAAGAAATGTAAAGAGAGGTTAGGTTATATGGAAATTTTTCTTTCAAGGAAAATGCCAAACAAAAAAAAAAATCATAATAATACATTTGAGTTAAACTCAACTCAAAAAAAAAAAAAAGTAAAAGAAAAAGAAAAAGAAACCCATAAGATATTTTATTTTTCTTTTTTTCTAAGAAGCAAAAAAAAAAAAAATATACTCGTACTACATGGCAAACTTAAGTTAAGTTTGATTTTTTTTCTACTGTTTCGTTTTGTAAGTCAGTTTTGAAATGCAACAGCAGCAAAGTTTATGTTAAAAGTTGCAGCTTCTTTTAGCCTCCAGTTGGTGGGTTGGATGGTTTGTTGGTTGTTTAGTTGGTAGTAAACAAAGTGAGGTAGGTTGCTATGCAGCAGCAATAACAACAATTGCAAAAATTACACAGTGCAACGAGAAATTTTCACCCTTAGTGATTACGAAGCGAAATGATAGTAAATCTTTACCAGGGACCGGAAGTAAATGCAATTGCATGTTTTTTCCCTTAAGTCTGAGAACAGGGTAAACAAACAATATTTGCGACTCAAAGAATTTGCGTTAAAATCTCATCGATTTGTTAGTGCATATTTATGCATATTACGCTATAAATAGTTCATATTTTAGCATATTTTTTATTCTGAAAATTCTTCCTATTTATGAATATGCTGCTGTCTTTGGAAAGGGAACAGAGGAGTAATGAAAGGAACGAAAAGATGAAGGGCTTCAAACATTGCACGAGATGACAAGCCTTAGAACAGTTGTTGCTCTCCACCTGATGGAGAGTTGGCGATTTTATTAAAGCTTTTTGGTTCATAGCCCTGATTCATTATTTAACTATGGTGGGGTTGAGTGCTATGGGAACACCGAAGGTGGACGCTGCAATACGTATGAAGGATATACAACTCATACATATTATTTTTCTAAATTGATGTTGTCGTCACCAGGAATCGAACACGGGACCATCGGTTAACACCACAAGAAACAATATTTTTTTATATTTGACGAACGTTAATATAGACTAAGGAGATTCCAAGCTGTTATAGATCTGTTAAGTGTTCTCTAAAATTGTATATGCAAAAATACGTAAATGTGTATTTATTGTATTTTTTAATATAAATAATTAAAATGTTGTGTTAATTGTCCAAAACGCATGCAGGGAATATATTAAGCGATGCAAATTAACTTTAAACTTTGATTTAAATTGCTTAAAAACATCAAAAATTAAAAATTAAAGAACATGTAAGTGCTTTCTTTTAATTTTAAGTGTATATTTTACGATTTTTGATGCATTTTATGCAGGTGATTAAAACATACTTTTTAATGCAAGCAGTTCCTGGCCCCTATCATTACGAAAAGAAATTCCCCTGTAGGTTTTGCAAAGTTACACGGGCGATCCCAAAAGTAGCTGACCTAACATAATCTCCTTTCAGCTCGATACACTTTTCCCAGCGATATCCCAGAGCTTAGATACCCTACCATCAACCGCAGACTCCAACTCTTCATTGTTGGCAAATCTTAAACCACCGAGAAATTTTTTCTAGTTTGGAAATAGAAAATAATTCGAGGGAGCTAAATCTGGTGTATAAGATGAGTGATGAAGCAATTCGACCTGGTGCATTGTTTTGATGATACAACACTTTCTTTTTCGGGAAATGTGGCCTTTTTTCTTTATTTTCATCACTTGAATGCTGAAATAAGTTAGCATAATACTTTCTTTTTGAAGATAATCTTAAAAATGATCGATTATCGCCTTCTTTGGACACGATTCTCCCATTCCAATCCACTGCTTTGACTGTTCCTTTGTCTCAGGTGTGAGTGAGAGACCCACGTCTCCTACGTGGTTAGGAATCGAAGCAAAAACTCGGCTTTATTGTGCTAACAAATCGCCAAACACTATTGAAACATCTCAACGACGCTGTTTTTGTTCTATTGTGAGGAAACGCGGCCACCCATCTTGTGCACAGCTTTATCATCTCCAAATTTTCGGTCAATATGCGATGTATAGCACTTTTTAAAATGCCTATAATTTTAGCAAGCTCACGTGAATTCAACCGACGTCATCCAATACCATTTTGTGGATTTTTTTAGCCGTTTCTGGCGTGGACACCTCAATTGGTCGACCACTACGGTGTGCATCTTGGCAGCTCGTACGGCCTCGTTTAAACTCTGCCACCCAATATTTTATAGTCGTAATTAAAGGAGCATAATCCTCCAGACTATAATGTAGCTCGGCTTTGAGACTGAGACCTTTAAAATGAAAGTATTGAATTACATAACGGTGACCAATTTTTTCCATGTTTACAAATTCACTGATATCGTTTATTTTTGATGGCTCCAAGAATGTTATTAAACAACGTGGCACCTTGAAACTTAAAACATATGTTTTATAAGGTTGCCAAAGTAAATTTTTTCACACTACTGCCGCCATCTATACGTCAGGTCGGCTAATTTTTGGGAGAGCAGTCATAGCTCGCACTTTTATTGCATGGACTCTTGAAATGTCTACTAAGAGAAACCTCTGCATGACATTAATGAATTTTTCCATATAAGCAGTGAAGTTGCACTGGAACTCTTGCATTGAAACTTTTCATTAAACAAATGCAAGTTTTCATAAAATTTTATGAATAGCTCGCACTTTTATTATATGGACTCTTTAAGTTGCACTGGAACTCGTGCATTGAAACTTTTCATTGAAACTTTTCATTAAACAAATGCAAGTTTTCATAACACATGACACAAAAACGCAATACAGATTACTCATTTATAATTAGGGCTCGGAAGTTAATGCATTTATATTCGTGTTTTATATACATAAAATATGTATTAAAAATTATAGTAATGAATTTTTGCATAGAATCAATGAAGTTGCATTGGAACTCCTCTATTGAAACTTTTCATTAAACTAATGAACTTTTCATAAAATTTTATGAGAAATAACATTTAATTTATTAACATTTTCGGACGCTCATAAAAATATTAGTTTCATACTAAATATGAAGGTTTTCGTTAATTTTAAGTAATTTTTCGTTTACTTTAAGAAGAAAATGTTTCTTAGTTTGTTGAAAATTTTCATTTTTTATTCACTAAAACTCTCACTGTGTACTTACGTCTCCCAAATATTTTAAAAACGGATTACGAGGGGAAAATTGCTTTTTGTTAATTTTTCCAAATTGTTGGTATTATAAATCGAATTTGAATTATAATGATTAAAAAAGCGTGGCACGCAGTGATATTAGGGATTAAAAACTGCAAAGTAGGCCGGCTTTTTTTTTTAATTGCAGATCTTATATTATAGGCATTATTGTAAATGTTCAAAAGTGAAAAAATTCGAAATGAAAGTGGTTGAACAAAACAGTTTAAGAACAAATGTCATAGACATGCTTGGGCGGTATCCTAAAAATGAAGTGTTACATCATTTCCTTAAGGGACAAGTACCACGTAGCATAATATATTCCATATTCAAACGGTTTGAAAATGGAGTTTCATCAACCGGGATAAAAAAGAAAGAACGTCCAAAAAAATTGACCGCAGCTAAGCTGGTTTAATTGAAAAAATCGGCGGTTAATCGAATTGGGGCATCAAATCGTAAGTTGACCAGAAGTTTTTCACGTTTCGAATTAATCAATTCGCTAAAACTTACTCCAAGTGAACTTGAAACACTACCAGAAGAAGACAGTACCCAAATATAGTAAAACACAATTGCCAGAAATACCAACAAAATGCAGACTGAGAAAAAACTTTAAGAAAAAAAAATTTTCAAATAATTTTGGATGATGAAAAATACTGTTTTTTGCTGGGAACAACGAAAGTATTAATTCTGGATTTTATTCTGATGACTTGAAAAAAACTCCCACCAATTTACGGCATTTGGTCAAAGCAAAGCTTGAACCAAAAGTAATAGCGTGGGCAGCCATTTCGGCAAAAGGTATATCACAACTTTATATCCAGGATTCAAAAGCTATGGCTGTAAACGCGGATATTTTCATTAATAAATGTTTACTAAAACTGGAAAAATTTCTCATAGATAGACCCTCAAAAGACATATTATTTTGGCCAGATTTAGCAAGCTGTCATTGTGCCAAAAATATGTTAGAATGGCTTAATGCAAAAACATACCTTTTGTACCGATATACGCAAATCCTCCAAACGTTCCGAAAGCATGTCCAATTGAGGACTATTAGGGTCTTTTATGGCAAAAAGTGTATCAAAATGTTCCCAACCACTTTTTGGCCAAAATGTACTGAAGAATTGAAGAAAAAAACTAAAAGCAGTGTAAAAAAAAATTTACATGAATGTCGCCGAAGGCATGATTAGAGGTATCAAGCATAAAATATGCTAAATAGGTCGCGGTCCGTTGGCTCTCTACAAAAAGTGAATTTTCAAAAAAAAAAAATTATGTTTTTACCTACAAGTGTTTTAAAATTATCCAATTACTAAATTGGCATAGGTTAGTGCAATATGTAAACATATATAATTACATATCGATCTATATATGATAACATATGTCATATGCAATCGCATATATTTGTATGCAATTGTATCTAATTGGATATAAATGTATCACATTATATATAATTCCATACATTTGGAAGAGGACAAATATTATAATAAAGATTGCAAACATTTTTAATGGATCATTGATTCATAGATCTGGAAAAAAAATTTTAAAAATGTCGCGTCCCTTATTGATTTAAATAAAAGTTCGATCTAAATTTACATAAGAGTGAAAACATGCAACTTAATCACCATTCGGATCGTCCATATCCTATTTTAATGAAATTCACTATAACTGTCATGCTCGATAAGAAATTGACGAAAGATAAATTTCAGATTCCAGACCCTATTGGTTTCCGAAATATGACGTCATTCTAATTGCGAAAAACTATCAAATTTGACACAAAGTATCGTTACAAAATTTACTAAAAGTTTTAAACAATACAAGATATAAAATTCATGTTGGACTACTTATATTTTAGTTTAAAATATATTCTTTGAAATTATATGTATATTGATTTTTTTCAAGGTCATTTTGGGAGTCTTGAGCTCAAATGGCCATATCTCAAAAATACGCATTTTTTATTCTTAAAAAAATATATGATTATTATTGAACTTTCCTCTAAATGTGTGTGAGAAAATCAGGGTGGTATCTCGATTGGTCTCTCAGTTATAGCTAAATCCGTGAGTTAAATTAACGACATGGTATGCATTCTGTACACACTCATGTAAAAATATACACATGCATAGGTAAAAACTTAGGTACATGTTTTTGGCTATAACTCAGAGACCAAAAGAGATACCAACCTGAATTTTTCACACAAATGTAGATGAGAGTTATTATTGATAAGCATATATTTGTTTAAGAATTTAAAAAAATGCGCATTTAGAGGTGAGCATTTGCACTCAAGACCTCAAAAATTGATTTTTAACCATCCGATAAAAAAAATGTATATGCATATCATTTTAAGTAGTTCTTTTAACCTAAAAATTAAAGCTAACACTAATTTTGCATTTTGTATACTTTAAAAGATATAGTCAGTTTTGTAACGATACTTCAATAAATTTTTAACGTATTTTTTTTTTTTGCAATTTTCACTACGTTCTATTTCGTAAATCGAAAGGGTCCGGAATCTATAATTTATGTTTCGACAATCTCTTGCCGAGTATGATAGTTATGGTGAATTTCGTTGAAATCGTAGATAGTCTATCCGAAAATACAATTTTTTGTAATTAAGCTGACATGTTTTCACTCAAAATCCTTTGATGTTGTTGTTTGTTTAATAGTCTGCCTTTAAATCGATTTGGAACTACACATTGCGCCTCAAGGCGATGATCGAAAAATTTGTTGTACAGTGTAATAAGTATTTTTTGTTTAAATATCCATACATACATACTATTTACTTACATTCATGCATATATGTAAATATACTTCTTCTACATACTAGTACCAAATACTTACAGACAACAATTTATGCACAGTATTGGTTGTTTCTATCAGTATCAATAGAAAAAATTAAATATTTTTAAAATACAAAATTCTCGTTTTGGATCCTAATTTATTTTAGCAACTTCCACCAAATATAACATTTTGTAATTTTTGTCAGATTCATTTCCAGCGACCCTCAAATCCCCAAATTCCACCACTTACACACAGTGAAATAAAGTGCCAACCGAATTCAAAAGTGTATTTCAATGGTAACATCTTATAAATTCAATTAGTACAACGATATATACATTAGCTTTCTGAATATTTTAGGTGTTGCAACTAAAATTGAATTAAGCGAACTTTGTTGTGAAAACTAATGTTTAGTTGCTCCAACCGACTGAAATTCGTAATAACCGAATTTAAGTTGTAATAACCGAATTTCAGTTGGCAAATATCTAAATTTTTCTCTGTGCTTCACTTTCTGTGTTGTTCGATTTACCAATTTAAAATTATCATCTGTTCAACATATCGTAACAATTTTTTTTTTGGGCTAAGAGTACCTATTACAGTAAACTCTCAATAATCCGAATCCCATTTTTCGAATTAGCGTTTATCCAAATAATATTTTCTTCCGCATTCGCTATTACACAATTCGAATTAATTCCACCTTTTTAGTCTGAATCGAGTATAAATGTTTAAAAGGTGACACAAAATAACTGACAGTAAAAGTCCATTTGTATACAGAAGTTTCAAACGCATTTATAGATTTTTGTTAAATTTTCTAAAATTTTAAATGCACCACCTAGAATTTTAAATAAAAGTTATAAACCCTGTTAAAAAAACAATCTAAAATGAAATTTCTAAAAAGATTCCTTAAATATTATTATCCTAGCGTTATCATACTACGATATAACTTCTATAACCGATATATTCAGATTGGTACACTCAAAAAAAAAGTTAGTAAAGTCAGCAAAATTTTAGTCAGGAGGGTGCTTGCAAAAAAATTGCTAAAGTCAGAAAATATTTTGCTGAAAATCAGCGAGCTAATACTTAGTGGACTAGAAATTAAAAAACCCTTGCTAAAAATGAATAAAATGTTTGCTGAATATTAGTAGGCTAAAAAAACCCAAAAAATGTGTAGAATAATTATACTTTAGTTAATTTATTTGCTGGAAATCATAAAACATATTTTTGTGATTCTTTTAAAAATAATTTACAATACGTTACAAAATATAAAAATGTTCATACTCCCAAATTGACGACATGAATTAATGTAATATCTAAAAAAAAATAGAAATAATTATATATAATATTAACAAAATTATCTTTTCACTACTTACATCAATGGTTGTCTAAATGATGCTATGTTTTAAAGGAACGCAGATGCCGCAGATAATTCAAAAAATCAAAATATGACATATACAACCCTTTTGTTGCAATAAGAAAGAGGAAACATATATATCTACCTAAGATGTGTGTCTTTGTCTTTCGCTTTAGACTGTCTACCTGTCTGTATATTTGTTTGCAATTTGTCCTCACTATATTATTAATCACTATAAACAATTAGTTTAGAAATACGCATTTAATCTTTATTAAATTGAAATATTTTATTTAATTAATAGACAATTACTTTAACTAGACTGTGATAACCCGAAATTTAAGTTGTTTTAATTCACAATTTTGTTTTATGTATGAGAAAATGAAACAAAAATCTTCCATGTTTGATTTTTTTATATGAGTTATTAGAGTTGTACTTTTTATTTTAGTTTTCCGCGTCACTACTACATCTTGACATGCCGCGACATCTAATTCATCGTCCACACTATTAATGTGCTTATCAGCACAATTTTTTTTTTAGCAAAATAAATTAGTAAAACATTAGTATACTATTAGTAAAACATTAGTTTAAAACAGTTAAGTGCTGAATAAGTATAACTAATCTCATTTATATTAAAAACATAATTTTTTCAAACAATTTGTTGAAAAATAGTGTACCTGATTTACAAGACGTTCTGCTAACATTTCTACAAACTTATTTTTTTGAGTGTACTTGTTATAACATTGTACTAAAACGCATACGAAAACAAATTTTAAATTGTTTTCCCGGGATTGCCACATAATGATTAAAAATCTCAGCGAAATATTTTGAAATATAAAACATAAAAAAATTAGTATTTCATATTATTTAATATTGTTATATAGTTAGATTAGAATTAACCCATTCCTGCCTATTGGGTATTTAAATACCCAAAAAGGAGTCATCTTAAAAAAATTATAGCTAAAGCCAGGTAAGAGTTGCATCAAATTGTTTTTTACAGGTAGGTAGAGAAAGGATTAAAATACTTTAGAAAAATATTGGTGTAAAAATTGGGGGTTGGTAATTATCTGTTCAATTGACTGCAAATTTACATATTCTGAAAAATTGAAAAAAAGAATTGAAATTGCCTCTGAAAAATTGGAGAAGCGACACATCGGAAAACTTTATTGTTGGCTAATAGTGTTAGGTATTCTTTAAAGTGCAAAAAATTTGTGGCTGAGTAGGACCACTCACTTGGGCTACAGGTATGATTTCATGACATGACCATTAAAATACGTATTTTACAGTTTTATGAAGTACCCTTGCTTGAAATATCGATTATTTTCAAGTAAAAATGAAGAGTTTTACATGAAAGAGCATAACAAAATAATTTAATTAAAAAACCACTGAGAAATTATGTTATATTAGTGGTTAATTCATAAGTCCCAAGTATGGGAAATCAAAAAGAAAATTATATCAAATAACTTCCAAAACCTTAAGTAAAGAATGTGTGAAAATTCATCGATATTGGACAATGGAATCGGGGGTCAGGCATTAATGGGTTAAGAGAACAAACAAAAAATTGAATTTTGAAAAATCTGGATTTACATGTCAACCGGTCAACAATTCGACTATGGTTCCAAATATCTCTGTCAGATTGAGTCGTAGGAAAACAAATAATGTATAACAATTTTATTTGGGTACAAATCTTTGGCTATATAAATTTTCTTCAAAAATGTGCACGATTTCCCAATTAAGGGCTAAACAAAAGTAGTCAGGACATGAATTTGATCTAGAAACGATTATAAAAACTACGGGTCTGTTAGTTTTATGTACTGTTTGACATATTTAAGTATCTTTGGAATCCAAGGCTTTATCTCTAGGACACGTTATTATACTTTTTCTTGTGCTAATAATTTGATCACATTCTGTATATAAATATGTAAGTATTTATGTATATTTGTAAGAATTTTCAAGTACTGTACATAAAGTTACTTACAATATTTTACTACTAACTATTTACATTGAACATTGTACTTTTTTTTTGAATACCCTTTTATAGTTACTTTTTCGGTATTATTAGCAAAAAGAAATATCCAAAGATGGTAATCATTTGCATCATCTCTCATGCCTTTTGGTATGGAAACATTCTTCTTCCATATGAGTCATTCCAAGTCAAACCGAACGATTTTTGGCATCACGATTTTTGTTTGTTTTGAATTTTGGCAGACGTATTATTATTTTAAAAATATTTGACACGAGTTTTTGGAAAAAGTTATAAAAATTATGAAAAATGTTCCGTTAACAATGACGAAATTTTATTTTTAAAAAGCAATATGTTTGCAACTGTAATTCAGAATATATCAAATGAGACCCTCAATTTGAAATTCAGAAAATATCAATTGTAATTATTATTATTATTAAAATTCAAAAAAATAATTTTTAAATTAAGAATTTAGATTTGAAATTAAAAAACATGAATTGAGATTAAGAACTTTAATTTCCACCGAAACTTAGAAAAATAAGTAGAGACGGAGGAGATTAGAAAAATAAACAAAAAATCTAAAAATAGAATATTTGTGTTGTTAGTGTTGTCACTTCTGAGTATAATATACAATAAAAGAAAAAAGGCTAATAGGAAAGAAAACTGCAATTTAGCTGCATTAGATTTGAGGCCATACTTGGGTGTGATCGCTAAACGGTCATGACTTGGTATTGTTACGTTTGGAATGTAAGATGAGCGCCCTTTATTGGTCCTGAACCATTCTGTGGAATACCTGCGGGGTATGTTAGGGAAAGGCTCAGGGCATGGAGAGAGTCTGAATTCTCTGGTTACTGGGAAAACTCTCCTGGTCAGCGCCAGGCTAAGAGATTGATCTCTTTTTCCAGTAGGGGGTCGAGGCGACTCTTTTCGCTTGAAAGAGGGGGGGGGGGGGGGGTTTGAGGACCCTGGCGTCGTACTTTACTGGATACTGTAATCTCAGATACCATCTGCACAGGAAGGGTCAATCGGACACGGATATGTGTAGTTTTGTAAGACACGGATATGTGTAGGTTTTGTAAGATGGTGTCTGAGACCTCGGAGCATGTTCTCTGCGAATGTCCCAGGCTTTGTGATAGGAGACTTAGGTTTCTAGGTGATCGCTTCATTTCGTTTTCCGACATAGCGAACATTTTGCCTAATAGAATAATTGGCTTTATAGGTAGCTTGAATCTGTAGGTAACTTTAGACAGCACAAAAGACCTACATTGGTCGCGGTGCATAGTGCCTTGTGATCTATTCTAAGATGAGCGCAGGTTTGATTCTTACAGCCGCAGGTTGTTGAAAAATTTATCATATAGAGACAATCTTACAATTATAAGACACAAATAATAATACAATTTAAATGGAAAATCACTGATGAGCCTGTCCATAAAAAAAGGCAGAAACTAGTCTAGTCTGATTTAAAAATTAATAGTGTTTATAATTTAAGAGAAAAACGTTTATTCTTCTTCTTAACCTCAACATTTCTAAAATAAAAATTTATATTCACAAAATTCAATGTAAAATTTAGAACACATCAACTGATTAGCATTTCTGACGTTAAATTGATGTTATGATAGTTTCGTAATTTTAAATAGAAAATCTAAATTACATTTTTTTAATTTCAAAACAAAAAATCTTAGTTTCTAGTGATCATTTCTAAATTCCAAATGGAATTACTAAATTTTAATTGATAGGAAAACAAACAAAATATGTACACAAAGTCAGTTTATGAAACTTTTTTTATGAAATGATGAAAGTTTATGAAGCATTTGTTATAAATATTTATGAAACTCTTCATGAAAACTTCATAAATATGAAGAATAATTGATGCCAATTTATGAAACAATTTCATCAATATGATGAAATTGTTTCATAATTGAATGAAGAGATGAAAAAAATAATGAGTCTAAAAGAAAAGATTTTCAAAAAATGTTTACATATATCATAACTTTATATTTAAAATAATGATAAAAATAAGTACTTTTGGATAAGGTATTATTTTTTGCATTGAACTAATAGGAAAATTAACTAGTTATTAGCCTACACTAAAAAAAAAAGCTTGTAAAGTTTTGCTGAGTCAGCAAAATTTTAGTCAGGAGGGCGCTTACAAAAAAATTGCTAATGTCAGCAAAATTTTTGCTGAAAATTAGCGAGCTGAAAAATTGTAATTTAGTTAATTTATTTGCTGAAAATAAACATATTTTTGTGATTCTTTTAAAAATAACTTACAAATATTACGAAATATAAAAATTTTCATTTTCCCACATTGACGACATGAATTAAGTTAATATCTGAAAATATATAGAAATAAATATATATAACATAACAAAAATTTTATTTCAACTACTTACATCAATGGTTGTCTAAATGATGCTATCTTTTAAAGGACGCAACTGCCGAAGATAATAATATTACACTGTGTGTAATTTTTTAAGTCATGGCAAAACAACCATATACGGACACCACTACGTGATAAAAGACTAAAAAAAAGACCCGTGTCTCCCAATTTTTCCCAAAGTCATCTCCTCTTTTGTTTATGAGCCGCCAAAGATTTGGGGCCTCGGTATCATTTTCGCAAAAAAGTGATCATTTTCTCAGGCTCATATCTTCCAAACCGTTCAGAATTTCGATTTACTCTCTATGGCAAAGTTGTAGCTCTTGTCACAAAGAACAAAAATTGCGAACATATAAAATCAAAAAAACTTCACCTTCCAGATCAAAATCGCAAAAAACTTAAAAAAATTCGATTTTTGTTTACCTTTTTTTCCCGTGTTCAGGTCCATAGGTAGCAAACCGTTCAAAATTCAAGGAAACAATCAACTACAAAAATTTACCTAAGATCTCAGTAAACAAATTTCTAGAACATATAAACTTCCTAGAGATGATTCTTAACACTGTGTAGGTAGCGCGCAAAAGTGAAAAATTTTTTAATTTTATTTTTTTTTTCCTTTTTTCTCCTGTTCAGGTGCATAGGTAGCAAACCCAATTCCCAGGAAGTTTATATGTTCTAGAAATTTGTTTATTGAGATCTTAGGTAAATTTTTGTAGTTGATTGTTTCCTTGAATTTTGAACGGTTTGCTACCTATGGACCTGAACACGGGAAAAAAGGTAAAAAAAATCGAATTTTTTTAAGTTTTTTGCGATTTTGTTCTGGAAGGTGAAGTTTTTTTGATTTTATATGTTCGCAATTTTTGTTCTTTATGACAAGAGCTACAACTTTGCCATAGAGAGTAAATCGAAATTCTGAACGGTTTGGAAGATATGAGCCTGAGAAAATGATCACTTTTTTGCGAAAATGATACCGAGGCCCCAAATCTTTGGCGGCCCATAAACAAAAAAGGAGATGACTTTCGGAAAAATTGGAAGACACGGGTCTTTTTTTTTTAGTCTTTTATCACGTAGTGGTGTCCGTATATGGTTATTTTTTTTCGTGTTGCACTGTGTTATAAATAAACAAAAACAAACGAAACGAAAAAAAACAACCCTTTTTTGCAAAAGAAAAAAGAACCATAAAAATCTGCCTAAGATGTGTGTCTTTGTCTTTCGATTTACTCTGTCTACATTGGTGTATATGTTTGTTTGCAATTTGACCACACTAGATTATTAATCTATAAATATTTAGTTCAGAAATACATATTAAACTTAAATATTTTATTTTATCTTTTTTTTTAATTATTAGACAATTATTTTCACAAGCCGGTGACAACGCAAAATTTAAGTTGTTTTAATCCTCAATTTTGTTTTATGTATGAGAAACAGATACAAAAACTTCCATGGTTGATTTTTTTTATATGTCTTATTAGAGTTGTACTTTTTAGTATCATTTTCCTCTTCTCTACTACATCTTGACATGCCGCGACATCTGCTTCATTCTGCGCATATCTTTCAATCTGGTTGTCGTCCACACTATTAATGTGCTTATCAGCACAATTTTTTAGCAAAATAAATTAGTTAAACATTAGTATAATATTAGTAAAACATTAGTTCAAAACAGTTAAGTGCTGAATAAGTATAACAAAAATTTTAGCTTAAAACAGAATTTTAGCAAAAAATTTGCTTACAAACAGTATACCTGATTTACAAAACGTTTTACTAACTTTTCTACTAACTTATTTTTTTGAGTGTGTCATTATATATGTGTTTTGAAGTAAGGCAGATAGTAAGCTGGTATCATTACTGGTAGTAGGAAAAATAATGACTTGTCATTACCCTTTCTACCCTGGGCTGTTAAATGTTTATTCTAATTTCTTTATATATTTTATATCTTTTTAGGTAAGTTCCTCCTCTTTCGGATATACATATATCATTTCTATGCTGTAAGTACGAAATTTGAAAATTAAATTCCTTAAAACAATATTAAATCAAATAATAGTTTGCACATTTTTATTGCCAAAGATAACTTCAAAAGTTCTTTGAAACTTAGTTCATAAATTCGATTCAATAATCATAATAACAAATGTTCTTCATGGTCAAATTTTATATTTTACAGTTGAAATTTTAAATTATCATAATCATAAAATATTGTATATAAAATGATCAGTGATTTATATGAAAACATCAAAAAAAAAAAAAAAATTCAATGATGCAACAAGAACTTAAGCCATAAATTCAAGGCCAAAATCTAAGATTTTCAAAAAAATTAAAATGCTTTACCATCGCAAAAAACAAAAAAAAAAAAAAAACATACTTACCCCAACTACCAAAAACTTGAAAAATATCTTCTTTATGTAAATACTACAAAATATGTATAAATGTAAAACTTTATTTGTGTAATAAACATAAAAACTTGCAATATACCTAAATATTTATGTACGAGTACATTACATTACATTACATCACATCTACATACAATACGAAAATTCAAATACCAATGGAACCAACCATTCATTCCGCACAACGACCTAGCCAATCTCTACATAAACTCTGTAAATGACCCTTCAATGTATACATTTACAGTATGGCTCAAGAATGATAATAAAATTGACTGAAAAGAAAAAGACTTGCTTGCAACTGCTGCTTTATGCAACAAGTAGTGGAGGTAAGAAGTAGCAAGGAGATTATATTATAGGAGGTACAATCGATTTTAAACACAACATCAAACAAAACATGTTTTTACCCCAAAGATTCAGTTGCTTAAATATCGTATCAAGAAACTAGACGTAGTAAAATGTGTGCTCTTCAAGTCTGTATCGTTGTGTATGCTTCGTACCACATTAACATATGTTCCAAATTTCAGCGAAATTGAATAACGTTTTAAGGTCGCTAAAAATTGCAATTTTTCGAATATCGAGTGTGTAATTTTACATACAAATAAAAAACAAGTTTACTTCGAGCTTAATATCCTTTATTTATAAATTATAATTATTTATTTCCAATATTTCGTCTCCACATTGGGTGACTTCTTCAGGGAACAATTATTATAATGTGATTGATAAAATTTTTGTGTTAATAATTAAAAACTAATATACATATATATAAAGGGTGTTTTTTACACAGGTATAAATTTTTAAGTTGAAAACACCTTTTTAACTGGCGGCCATTTTGTCAGCTGTCAAGTGATTTATGTTTAGTTTGGTTTGCCATTTCAACATGGATTGACTGACGCCTTAACCAAACATTGTTCAAATTTATTTTGAAAATCATGGTTCTATTCGAAGTATGTTTTGCGCACTACGTCTATTTTACGGTCAACATAATCGTCCATCAGAGCAATTAATTCGATTAACTATTGAACGTTTTTGCATCACGTTAACTCTAAATGATAATATGCATCCACAGAGACGTCGTACAGTGTATACAGAAGAAGTCATTGCTGCTGTAGAGCGTAGCGTAGAGCAAGACCCCAATCAGCCTATCCGAACGTTACAATCAATGGTGACCGCTATAGAGCCATTATTACTGACTTTTTCGTTCATAAATTGAACTACCATGATGTGCAGGAGATGTGGTTTCAACAAGACGGCGCAACATGTCACACAGTTCGTGCCATAATTGATTTATTGAAGGAAACGTTTGGTAACAGCATAGTTTCACGTTTCGGACCCGTGAATTGGCCTCCATAATCGTGCGATTTAACGCCGCTGTACTATTTTATGGGAATATGTGAAGTTACTGCCAATATACGGCCACAAATGTTGGAAAAAGTCATCTAAAATTGGACCTCCAGATTAGACTACGTCCGAGCCAGTAATGGCGGTCATATGCCAGAAGTCATATTTAAATTATAATGCCAGAAGATTATCTTTCGAATAAAGTAAATTTCATGTCAATTTAAAAATTCACCTTTAGAAATAAATATGTGAAAATAGCAGAAAAAGCTACTAAAATTAGTTAAAATTGAAGTTGCAGAAAAAACTGCTAAAATTAGCTATATAAAAAAAATAAGAACAGCAAACATAAAATTGTCAACTTTACAAAGTTTTAATAATATTGAAGTTAAATTTTAGTTAATTGAAAATAGCAATATACTCTGCTAAAATTAGCAAAAACTTTTACTAAATGTTTGTAGACTAAAAACAGCAAACAAAAACTGTAATACAAACAACATTTTTGCTATATTTACCTTAAATTTAGTAGAATTGAAATAACAGAATATTTTTTTGCCAAAAATCAACAGAATTTTTCGTTAAAAAGTTGTAGATTGCTGATTTTAGATGTGCAGATTTATTTATGAATTTTTTGTCTGCTAATATTTAGCAAATTTTTTTTTTCTGATTCCAGCAGATTAATTTCTTACTTTTAATGAACTAAAATTTAGCACCAATATAACTAAAAATTCGTAGATTTTACAGATTTGTTTCTGCTATTCTTATCTTACTAATATTTAATAAAGAAATTTGCTAATTTTAGCAGTTTTTTCTGCAACGTAATTTTGTACTAATTTTTAGTAGTTTAGCAAAAGTTTTTACTAATTTTTTTCTATCAGTTTTCAAACCACTGCCCGAACTAGAAAGAGTACCGTGTATTATGCCTATGATATTCTTCCGAACCCCGAGCAGTTAAAAGGGTGCTGAAACAGTGCTCTTCGACGCTTGCTCGTCCATTGGCTAACCTTTTTAGTACTTCGTATCGTATGGGAATTTTTCCTTCGTGCTGGAAGGTTGCTAATGTCCAGCCAATCCCTAAAAAGGGTGCGGCAAATAACCCTGAAAACTACCGCCCAATCGCAATTTGCTCTGCGCTCTCGAAGGTGATGGAGAGCATGATTAATTACCATCTTGTGAATTATCTAGAGTCGAACTCACTTATTAGTGACCGTCAGTATGGTTTTCGTAGAAATCGCTCTACTGGTGACATGTTGGCTCTTCTTTCGGAGCGTTGGAGTCGGTCAATCCACCGTTTTGGTGAGAGTAAGGTGGTTGCTCTGGACATTTCCAAAGCGTTCGACCGTGTGTGGCATGGTGCGCTTATATCAAAGCTTATTGCTTTTGGTGTCGGTAACGACTTCGCTCGCTTTGTTTCGAGCTTTCTCAGAGATCGCACTATACGCGTTGTTATAGATGGGGTCTCATCCGACGAGTTTCAGCTAAATTCAGGGGTACCTCAGGGTTCCGTTCTTTCTCCTTCTAAATGACCTTCTTGTTCAAACTTTCAACCCTATTTACTCTTTTGCAGATGACAGCAACATTTGTCATTCATTTTCCTTCCATCGTAGGCCAAGCCTTGAGGAGATTGGGGGGCAAAAGGCAGAATATGAATGATACACTCAATTATGATCTTTCTACAATCTCAGAGTGGGTTCGTGCGAATTTGGTAGAATTTAATGCGCAAAAGACCCAATGTTGTATGTTAACCCATAGGTCCGTGGATTTAACGTTGTCACCTGTTCAAATGGGTGGTATTAATATTGAAGAATTGGATACTCTTGATGTTCTGGGCATGAGGATTCAGTCTGATGTCCGTTGGAATAAGCACGTTTTCCAGGTGCCGAAAGAAGCATTCAAGTGTCTCGGTTTCCTGCGACGGTGTAAGAAGTACTTCACTCCTTCCGATTTACTTAATATTTATACCACCTATATCCGACCGAAAATGGAATACAACTCCCATATATGGGCAGGGGCTTCAAAGTCTATTTTGGAGTTTCTGGACCGTGTGCAAAGGAGGGCGTCGGAGCTCATCAATGACGAGAGGGTATCAAGCTCTATTGACTCATTGGAGCATCGTCGGAATGTGGGTTGTGTAACACTGTTCTATCGATATTACCATGGAAATTGTTCTGCTGAGATAAGTGAACTTATCCCCAGGGCCCGTATTTTCATTCGAAACACTCGCTTATCTAGCAGAGCTCATCCGTTTGTAGTCGATTATCCAGTGAACCGCACAACGCATTACAGGGAAAATTCTTTCATCAGCCGAATAAACTCCCAGCGAAGGTCTTCCCTGTCACTTACAATGTAGCGAAATTCAAATCAAATATTCACAAACACTACTCCCTCTTTCCTCCTCCCCATAACCTAATTTCCTGATATCAACACAATGCATTGCATTATAGGGGGCATCCCCTGAGTGTTGGTCTAACGAAAAAAAAAAAAAAAAAAAATGCAAATGCATGTTTGCATGAAATTCCTTACCCTAATGTTCATTTAATAGCCCAAAATGGCAAAATCCGTGTGGCAAAAAAGAGCAAAAAAAAGCAAAACTGCAAAATACGTAAACAAATTAAACTTTTTGAAGAAAATAATTAAACTTTTGTAAGAAAATTTGAGAAAAAAAAGCATTTAAAGCGAAGAATGTCCGAAAAAAAAACAGTTTTAAAGCTCAAACATCTTAAGAAAAATCTGTTTTTATGCCCAAAAATGGCAAAAATTACAAATCAAAATCGAAAATCGAAAAATTGGCGTGAAAAAAGCCCAAGTTCACAAGACCATAACAATTAAGGTTGAAACCTTAGCAATGCTTTCGGGGGTTTTGATCTACTGATAGTCTACTTGCATTTCCCGTTGGTCTCATTCAATACAATCAGTGACCCCAAATTTGTTGCACAGTGTAATAAGTAAAGATTACACCAAACTCCCCATAAAAAGCTTTTACATATAAAGGACACGATAAGTATTAATAATACAGTGTCCTTCTTCTGTGCATCGTCCGCCTTTTTTTACGGAGCTACGAAATGTTTTGTTTGATGTTATGTTTAAAACGGACTGTCGCTCCTATAATATAATCTCCTTGGAAGTAGTGGCAGTAGAAGTAATAAAATACAAAATGTTCTTGTAAAGTAAAATTGGCAAAAACAGAAACATAAGGTTGTTATATAAGCCAAAACAACATCAAAATTGATAAAACATCCTTAAAGCATATAAAGCAATTGGAAGCAGATGATGCTGACTGAACACAAAAAATAAAAGGAATAAAGAAATGAAGAAATGAAGTATTTCCTTAAAAAATTTAAATTATATATGTATACTTCAAATAATAATGATGATGATGACGATGATTATGATGATAATCTTGTTGGCCATATGGACTGAACTAATAAAAGAACTGAAAAAGTCATTGCATGATGTTTGATTTTTCTCCTTCGTATGTAAAAGAGTTTAAAGAAACGTAAACTATAAGTACACTTTGTACTTTTGGATCTAAAAATTGAATAATTTAATTAATTAAAGATTTAATACGAATCAATTACTGTTTGGCAAGTAAATAAAAGTTCTACAAATGAGTAATTTTTAATTCATAAATAAAATTATTAATCATTCGCGGCCTTTTTTTTTGCAAGTGTTATAGTAACGGCATATAAAAAATAAATTGTTATTTGTTTCAACACTGAAACTTTAAAGATTTACTTGCTACGTATGAGTGATGTGGATTTGTTAATAATAATCATACGCCCCTAAACAATTTTGCTATAAACAAATGGAAAAGTCTACGAAAGATAAATTGGATCTGTTTAGAATTTCTGAAACAATTAATATTTTGCTGTGATAACTAAATTTCTATTTTTAACTACCATTAAAGGAATCTTTTTTATCTGTGTATTTTAAAATCTAAACTTATACAAATTGTTTCAACAGTTTTTGCAGTTCAATAAAATTATTTAGACTTTGTACCCACTGTTTTAGATTTTATCCCATAAAAGTTACCTTCTACTTCTAAAGATACTTGACAACAAAAACAACGAATAAAATACAAGAACATTCAAGTTCAAGTATCTAAATCTAACTAACGTTTGTAAAAATACATTTTTTAAACTACGACAGAAGAGTGTGTGGTTAAAGATATTGTTGATGCTGCATGCTGTATTTCAGAGTTGTAAGATAATTAATTCATTTAAACAAAGTTTTAAGAAAAAACTCAAAAAAAATTTAATATGGCTAAACTGCACTTTGTTCGGCGTTTTTTAAAAAAAAACTGCACTTTGTGGTTCGTTCCTCAGAATTAAAAAATAATTCCACCCGGTACGCCTAGTAGCATACAAGTGTGTGTACTCAAATGAAAGAAAATTTCCTAAGGATTTAAAAAATGATAATATTTTTAAGATCTTAGATACTTATCACACTCTACTATACCCATTTACAAATTTTCCCTAAGGCGCTATTTTCGAGAGCACTTACAAATACTTCGAAATTACAACAAAATAATTTTTTTTTTGGATAAAATAGCAAAAAAACGGAATAATTTTACTCAGCGAAGGCACTAACCTGTCTATCAAATAGGAGAAAACCCCTAAGGCCGGTCACGCAGAAAAACTTTCCTCAGCGAAGCCGGGCTTTGGATGGACTGGAGAAGAAAACCACTAAGCCAATAAATTGTGTACTATCAGCTCCACTCGGTAATCTCTGGGTAGTGCCAACGATAGCAACTAAAAAGTCATATTTTCCATGAAAAATTCAATATTTTAGCAGTAAATTTTATAAAAAAACACTAAATAAAACTCCGTCCCAGTTTTGGTACTTAAAATATACTTAAAATATACAATATAATTTTTGGAATCCTGAGGAAATTTCCTTACATTTGTGTACCCACACTTATATGTTTCTACGCATACTGGTTTTGGAGCCTTTTTTTGAGGACTTACCATCAAGTGCAGTTTTGCGGAAAATTTTTTAAATCATTATCAACAATATGTGTTTTCAATTATGTTCTCAACATGTACTCAATCTCAAAAAAGCCCTTCACTTACGAATTCCACAAAACTAAAAACATATTTTTTAGGAACATGGAGAACCGGTTGTAAAACAACACTAAATAAATCTCCGTCCCCATTTTTGTACCTTAAATATACTTAAAATATATGAAAGCATTTTTGAAATCCTGAGGGAATTTTCTTACATTTGTGTACCCACACTTATATGTTTCTACGCATACTGGTGTTGGAGCCTTTTTTTTGAGGACTTACCATCATGTGTAGTTTTGCCGATAATTTTTTAAATCATTATCAACAATATGTGTTTTCAATTATGTTCTTAACATGTACTCAATCTCAAGAAAGCCCTTCACTTACGGATTCCACAAAACTAAAAAAATATTTTTTGGGAACATGGAGAGCCGGTTGTAAAACTGCTTCATTTCTTTTAGATCCTGTTCTATTAAGAGTTCTAACACCGATGATTTTTTGCAAATTTCTCCCAATAGCAACCGGCTCTTTTATTCCAAATTAGAGCCGGTTTCCTTAAATCCAGTTTTATAACTACCCTGCTAGTATTTTCCTATAGTATTAATAAATCGATTTCATTAAAATGGATTCATTGATTTAATAAATAATGTCATTAACCGAATGCAAATTGATTAATATTGTTAATATTGTTATCATTTTTTGATTTATATTTAATTGATTAATATTTTTATCATTTTTGAAATCCTGAGGAAATTTTCTTTCATTTGAGTACCCACACGTTTATGTTTCTACGCATACCGGTTTTAGAGCCATTTTTGTTTTTGTTTTTTATCCGGGAATTAAATTATATCTAGTTAAATATAAATCTATCTGATTTTATAAAATTTTACCCGATAGAAGATATGCTTTTTGTAACTTGAAGTTATGCTTAAAAGTATTTAAGTTTAAAATTAAAATTTCTAGAAATCAACAATTTTAAAGAGCAACATTTTTTTAAATGAAACAACGAAATGATTAAAAATTATCAAGAACAAATTAAGTGTTTCAAAAATATATAATTAAGTGGTATTGTCTTATAAAATGTACAAATTTTTTTATTTAAAGTTATATAAAATAAATCACTTGCAAATGATTTCGTTATAAAATTAATATGGTTATATGTGAAGCCGTATGTAATAAAGTCTTAACTTGCAGATAACTTAATTTAATATTAACCTTTAACAAAAAATGTATGGGATTATATATAATGATATATAAAATTATAAGGGAAATATTTTCAGTTTGTTTGGCGTCACATATAATTTAATAAGACTTAGCATGGGACCACATATAATCATAACGCTCACTACATATATTTGCATTAATATTACATGGCTTATGGATTATTATTATATGGCTTATGTAAATTTTGACGATAGAAAATAAATGGTTTTTAAACATCGGTCATGAGTAATCGATCTGAAATGTATTCAATTATTTTTCAAATTTTATTCTTTACAAATTAGTTTAAAACTGTAGGCTGTAGTCAAATTTGTTCAAAAAAAATTCCAATTTTCCCCACTGTGCAAAGATGTGACTTTTTGTCATTCGTTCTCCCCGAGGGAATTTCTAAAAAATCTGGATGTGTTTGTCTACTAGTGCTAGTAAATTTTGTTACTTTTTAATACTCAATACTACTCGATTTTTTTTATTTGGTTACTCGACTTTTAACGGTTTTCAAATTTAAAATTCAATTTTTGTTCACTGAAGCTTTTACTATTTTTGAATATTCAAATATTAAAAATATATTTTTAAACTGTTTTTACAAACTCGCAGCAAAAATAATGCGAAGTAGTTCAAAAGAAACAACATTTTCATTACACATAAAGTAGCTACTACTACTGATTTTTCTGATCTAATGCTGACCTTTTAGATCAGTTCCTAAACTTAGCATATAATGTCATCATATACAAGGTTTACTAGTAGAAATGTCACGAATGTTCGGTTACAATTCGGTATTTGACATAATCGAATGGAACCGGGAGTTTGTGTCTTTTAACAACTATTTTCTTTAATCTAGATGTCGCTTTGAACCTTTAAATTTGAAAAACAATGATTACAAAATATCAGACTTAACAATGGTTTTCTTTCTTTTCAGTTGAACGAAAAACTAATATTTCGCTTTGTTTTTAAAGATAGAAAGCTGTTTGAAAGTGTTTTTAATTATAACATTTTAAGCACTCCTACAGATACATATTATCACTCAGTAAAAAAGATGTGACTTGACATCATACCTTAATCACTAATTAAAAATAACAAATTAAGTTCTATGAGAAAGAACACAAAAAAAAAATCTTTCATAACCTTACACATAGTACTTTTAATAAAGTGAAGTTTGAGGAATTTGCATTACCTCCGTCCTATGACAACCCCATGTTAAAATCATGCGTGTTTCACCTCAATTTGCACTACATCTGAATCCGTATATGTGATGATTTTACTACATATTTTTCCACTCTCTTTTCGCTGGGCTAGTCATTGTTTTTTTTATAGTTTTTGAACTTTTTGTTTTAAATTTTTTCTTCTCGCAGAGTTGTATTTCTATACTTATTATATTAGCGTAGTTGGATTTCTGTCCAAAATACAACACTGAAAATATTGAGTAGTTACCTTTATGTATCCAGTACCCAAAAATAGCCAAATACTCGATACCAACTACTCATTCTTTTAAAAGCACTAATGACTACATAGGAAAAGTAACACACATTCCAAATTTCAAGTCCCTCGCATTTGTATTTGGTGGAGACTTTTCCCTACATGCCCCTCCACAATTAAATTTACAAAAATCTCGTCAAAGCGGATGTTTACTCGGAATTCAAGTTTCTTGTGACTTTTTCTCTTTTTGCCCCTCCCCCCACGTAGGAGTTTCTTAAAATCCCGTCTAAGCGGACGTCTACGAGGGATTTAAAACCAACAAGTTCCACGCTTAAGCGGTTTGTGCAAGCCGCCGAGGGGTATAATTTTTCTCTTCATGCTCCTTCCCGTTCAAATTTCCAAATTTTCCGCCTAAGAGGATATCAACATACGATAAAGAACCCACACACAAATTAGCAAGTTCCTAGTTTCATTTGTTTGGCCATGTAAACAAAGGGGTGACTTTTCAACTTAAGCGAATGGTTAATATTGGCGAACTCTCCCTTATATAAATATTTTTAGAATCTAAAGAGTTTCTATGCGGAAAAATCACAAAATCTAAGGATTTCCTGTTAGATTCTCATAATATAATATTTATCTGTATTTATGAATTTATACTTTAAAGTACTTTTCCAACACACACATGCATGTCCATTATCTGTATCCGAAGGCGTTTTTTGTGTGGTGTTCGTAAATGCAATTCTTCCTTCCTTCATTGTTTTGGTAAACTTCCTTTAACACAACGACAACGTATGATTGCAAAGTTCTTTTTGCATTCTGCACTCACAGAACATCAACGTCATTATCATTAAGTTTAACTTTAGCATGATGCAGTTTTCCGTTTATATTTTGCAACGTTCTTTATTCGTTAGTTGTTATATCATGCATGATCAGCTAAAGGAAATTTTACTTTTTTTTTTTTTGGTTTTTTGCTGAAGCATGTTTTTACTCCATTAAAACAGTACAACGACTAAAATAACATTCAATATATATGTATATATAAAGATCGTTTATTTCTCTTTTTTTCAATGCATTGCACTACATGCACTAACAGTTACTTTAACAATTGAGCTTGCAGTCAAATTTGGAAATCCAAATGTATTGGAGGACTTCAGCAAGTACAATACAATTTGATGTGAAAAAATTATTCGATTTGTGTAAAATTGGTTGATTGGTCTAAGAACGAAAACGTTTGGTTAGATTGATCCATGTTTATATTAAGTCTCTCTTATACTTCATCTTTTCACTAGAAAACAGCCTTACAGGCCATCTTCCGATCATAGTCCTTTTTTTAAGAGAAGCAACACTCGGGAAATTCTTCCTATTTATTAATATGTTGCTTTCTTTGGAAAAGGGATATAGGTGAAATGAAAGGTGTGGCAACACTGTAATTGCTCGAGATGATAAGTCTTAGAACAGTTGTTGCTCGCCATCTGATGGAAAGTTGGCGAACTTATAGAAGCTTTTTGATTCATAGCCCTGCTTAATTATCAGGGACCGTAATCATTATGAGTTTTATAATAAAAATTACACAATAATGATTATGTTATGAGTTTTAATGATTTTCTTCAATGGTAATGATTATTTTTGAGTAATAATAAAAAAAACGGCAATAATCATTATTTTTGAGCAAAAAAAATAAAACTCAAAAATAATCATTATTTATGATTTTTATTTTTTTCGCTCAAAATAAAACTCACTGTGCGCCCCGGTAGGCTAGTTGGTAGCGTGCTGGCTTATCAGTGCGGGGGTGGTGGGTTCGATTCCCACCAGAGGCACTGGTCTGTTTTCGCTACAACGCGCCGAAGGCCATAGTAGCTAGTGCTCGGTTAGGGTAATATTATATAATTTGTAATTATATGATTACTAATTAATAAAAAAAAAAAAAACTCACTTTCATGTAGGTGTAAATATATATACATATTAGTGTGGGGCGATTAGTATGGAAAGAAAAAAATCTTAATGGGCGCTTCGCGTTTCTGATTCTTGGGATTGTACTGAGCAAAAAAGTCCACTAGAACATACGTCTACGGTGAAAATCGAGCTTACAAATTTTGACTTTACGGCAAAAAATCCCTATTTTGAAATTAATAATTAAACACTTAAACCCCACCCACAAATATGATTGATGCATTAATGTGCTAGAGAATCTTCCAAAGAAGAGATTGATACCATAATCTTGGATAAACTCCTCCTCCTTCCTGAGATATGTCCATCTCACACATTGTTACTTTCACAAAATACGGCAAAAAAAGCCCTATTTTGAAATTAAAAATTAATCCCTTAAACCTTACCCACAAATATGATTGATGCACTAATCTGCTAGAGAATCTTCCAAAGAAGAGATTGATACCATAATCTTCAATAAGCTCCTCCTACTTCCTGAGATATGTCCATCCCACACATTGAAAGTGAGTTTTATTTTGAGCGAAAAAAATAAAAATCATAAATAATGATTATTTCTGAGTTTTATTTTTTTTCCTCAAAAATAATGATTATTGCTGATTTTTTTTATTATTACTCAAAAATAATCATTACCATTGAAGAAAACTTTAAAAATCAAAAATTTAAAAATCATGACGGATATGCAAAGATTGTCAAAAAATAGAATTAATGGTGCAAAAATTTTTTTTTATGTCTCTTCTAAGTGATTGATTTTTTGATTCAAAAAAACGAGCAATAATCATTATTTACGGTCCCTGTTAATTATTTTATGTCGGTAGGTTTAAAAGTTATGGGAACACAGAGTTTGGTCGCTGGAGGGATAGATAAGTCAAACATATTATTTTTCTAAATTGATGATCTCTTTCAAATATAACGAAATATTTGTTCAACAGATTTATTTTTGCTATTCTTATATTACTAATATTTAATAAAAAGATCTGCTAATTTTAGCAATTTTTGCTGCAAACTAATTTTTACTAGCTTTTTTTCCATTTTTAAAGGTTTATTTCTAAGTGTTTAGTATAAATTAAAATAATTTGTAACTTTCTAGTTGATTTTATTTTCAAATAAGATTTTAATCATATCTATAAAAAAATTTTATTGAATATTGTTCTTAATTTCAAACAAATTTTTAGTAGATACTAATTAAACTTTTTGCATAAAATCGCCAAAAATTTCAGAAAAATCGGAAAAAATTGCTTGAATTTGAAAAAAACCGTCAAAATTTTGAAAAAATCGGAAAACTTTATAAAATTGAAAAAACAATTGAAAAATTTGAAGGAAAAAGAATCGCCAAAATTTAAAAAAGTCAAAATTTAAGAAATTACAAATATTTATTTAACAAGAACGCCAAAGTTGACGAAATCGCTAAAATTTAAAAAATGTCAAAATTAAAAAAATAACATAAATAATATTTAAAAATCATCTCGAAAACATTTTATTTTGTGAATTATTTTTTGCGATTGATATCAATCGCTATTGATTTCAATTTTGGCGATTTTTTTTCAATTTTGAAATATTTTTTTTTTTAATTTTTAGAGTTGTATAAATTTTGGCGATTTTATTTCAAATATTTATTTTTAAAATATCAGATATTTTTCAATTTAATCGATTTTATTTCAATATTGACGTTTTTTTTTTTTAATTTTGGTGATTTTTTGCCGGTTTTTCACAAAATTTGTTATAGAAACTGAAAATTTTGTGTGCACCAAATACATTTTCAATTAAACATTTAGAAGATAATTGAAAGGGAGTTTGAAATCAAACAAATGTTTAATTTAAATTTTATTGACAATAATTTTTTCTGAGCATTTATTTTGAAAGTCGTATGAGTCGCTTTGGTTTTAGAATGAGAAATAATGGGATTCGCATTTTGTAGCATGTAACGTTTTATACATATGACCTAATAGTTGTTTATGCGAAAGCCTGTAGCGGTAGCATGCTTTTGTTACCAGCTTCCGTCTCGCCGTCTCGTCGGCTAATGTTCGGTGCTATTTCATCGCATTAATTTATAGCATAACTAATTTAAATTCAGACACACCAATTGAAATTCAGACTACTTCAATTGTTATTTTGGAAATATCAATTGAAATTCAAAAAATATCATTTGAGATTCAGAAAATATTAAATGAAATTAATATGAAATGTTTTTTGAATTTCAATTGATGTATTCTGAATTTCAAGTGATATTTTCTGAATTTTAATTGATATTTTTTGAACTTCAATTCTTATTTTCTAAATTAAAATTGATGAGTTTTTTTTTCTTTTTTTTTTTTTCAAAGAGAAGCAATACTCAGGAAATTCTTCCTATTAATTAATGTGTTGCTTTCTTTGGAAAGGGGATAGTGGGGAGATGAAAGGTAGTGAAAGATGAAGGGCTTCCAACATGGCAGCACTGTTATTGCGCGAGATGATAAGTCTTAGAACAGTTGTTTGCTCGCCACCTGATGTAGAGTTGACGCATTTATTGAAGCTTTTTGTTTCAATAGATTTTTTCTGAATTATAATTGCAAAAGGCTATGCCTTTAATTGTAATTTTTTAAGAAACTTGAGAGAGTTTTTTTCACATTATTAGTTCACATATACTGAACATAATCTGTTAATAATCAAATTTGCTTCATAAAACGCATTTTAAAAAAAGTAACGGAGTTCGCGAAATGGTACGTGGTAGGAAAATTCGTAGAGCAGATTTGGAATCTGGATGTTTATAAGGCCCATGCAATAGGAGGATATTCGTGTTTTATAACATAACGTACAATACAAGAATTACATTAAAATTTAAGGGTTTTTTAAGTTTTGACAAAAAAAATTTCCAGCGAATAAAAGCTATTGAATATTATGGAAACCAATCATTATCACAATTTTAATAAAAATGGACTCATACCACTTTCAAAATAAGTGGTTTATATAATTTATGGAGGCGCCTAAAACAATTTTAGAGGAATTATAACGAATTTTTTAAAAATAAATATTTTTTTTACTTCAAAAATATTCGAATCGCGTTTTTAAAACAGGGCCCTCTAAAATTTTTTTTCTTTATATCAATCTATGTGAAAGGGTAATTTAACGTTTTCTGGCGAGAAACCCTATATGCATTGATCTTTTATTTAATTTCCACTCTAGCTCAGTGTTCAGCAAAAAATAGTGATTACAAGGAAGTGCTTCCGGAACGCATTATTTAATTACGAAGCGCTTTCAAAGCATATCCAGAAGGCATGATTTTTGTTCGCGATGTCCCACTTTTTATGTCTCTTTTAAGCAGGTGAAAAGCGCTTCTTTTATGTGCTCTTAGAAGCAATAAATTCATGCAAATAGAAGCGATATTTTGTATATTGACAACATTAATGCTTCATGGTATGCATTCTTTATTGCTTCATTGTAAGCATTCTTCACTGCTTCAAAGAAGGCATTTTGGGAAGCACTACAGAATGCCTTCCGTAATTGCTTTATAGTAGGCAAGGCGGTGAAGAACTATTTTGGAAGCATAAAATGTAGTTACTGCTTACCAAATCCAATTTATTATTTAGCTGGGTGTGAAAAACTAACCTGTCTTTAAGTATACTCCAGTTTTTAAATTTGGTGAACGATTAATTTTTGAAGTAACTATATGTACTACATATTGTACGTACACCCAGTTTTCTTCCCTTCCAATTTATCGTCATTGTATAGTGTTAATAGTACAGTAAATTATTTCAACATGCATAAATGTATGTTGCATCTAAATACAAATGCAGCTCCAGCTGAATTGAAAGCACGAGATGATGAAAATAAAGTTTATTTTAAGTTTTCAGCTGCAACATCATCATCATCAGAGTAGCAACAGAATCAGCAGCACCAGCAACAACGCTAGATGAAGTTTTAAACAGTATCAAAAGTGCTTAGCTAAGCACTATTCATTATGTTTTGTGATTTTGATTCCGATTTTATGTCTTCTGCTTGTTGTTCTTATGAGGATTTAAACTCTCTTAGGAATAAATGTTGCTGCTGCTGTTGCAAATCTTAGCATCCCATTGATGATGTTATTTGCCTCTTCCATCCCATACTTCTATGTTTGCGTTGTTGTCGTCGTCGTTGTTTTGACCGTTGTTTACACTGAATTGTATACAACATATAAGAGAATGTTCCCTAATGTGGTCCTACAGCAGGACGCGTATAAAAATCTCAGTGGCCATTTTTTGGCTATAGATCATTTTCTTGTGGGAATTAATTTAAAAAAGTTATATAACACTTTTCAAAACAACTCAAAAGGTTCACATTATGGAACATGCACCCTAAAGTGAGCCTAAAATAAAAAATTCTCTAAAGGCATGTAAAATTATTAGAAAGTAAACTCGTTAAAATTTAAATTTAAATTTATTTTACTGTGTCGTTTAAAGCTGCTTACGGAGTTAAAGCATACACTGCGTTGCATAACTATAATTAAAGGGTGATTTTTTAAGAGCTTTCGGATTTGTTTTAAAAACAAAAACACATAAAATTTAGAGAAATGTATGAAATATTTATTTGAGTCGATAGAACGATCTATAAAATTAAAGTTTTGAAGATGATTTCATGTAAATGTTGACCGCGGCTACGCCTCGAATGGTTCATAGGCTGGGTTCGATTTTGGCATACTCTATCCAACATATCGGACGGTATCTCACGAATAAATTCTTTAATATTGGCTTCCAGTGCGTCAACCGTTGCGGGCTTGTCCCTTAACATAGCCCCACAAAAATAGTCTACAGGCGTTAAAGCGCACGATCTAGGCTGCCAATTGACCGGCCCCAAACGTGAAATAAACTGTTCACCGAACTCGCCTCTCAATTGGGCCATTGTTTCGCGTGCTGTGTGGCATGTGGCACCGTCTTGTTGAAACCACATGTCACCCAAGTCCATCTCTTCCATTTTTTGCAAAAAAAAAAAAAATTGTAATCATCCCACGGTAGCGCTTGCCATTCACAATAACGTTAATGCCTTTGTCGTCTTTGAAAAAGTACGGTCCAATGATGCCACCGGCCCATAATCCACACCAAACAGTGCATTTTTAGGGATGCATTGGCAGTTCTTGCAATGCTTTTGACTGCTCTTCACTCCAAATACGGCAATTTTGCTTGTTCACGTATCCATTCAACTAGTAATGAGCTTCTTCGCTGAACACAATTTTCCGATAAAAAAGTGGATCTTCATCCAACTTTGCCAGCGCCCATTCACCAAAAGTTAGCCGTTGTGGTAGGTCAATTCAATTCTTGCACCAGCTGTATTTTAAAAGATTTTACACCCAAATCCTTCCGCAAAATTTTCCATGTAGTGGAGTAACAGAAGCCCAATTGCTGCAAACGGCGCCCAATCAAAAATTCACGGTCATCAACAGCACTGGCGGATACAGCTGCGATATTTTCCTCTGTCCGCACCCAACGTATGCGTACTGGTGGTTTAATGTCCAATAATGTAAATTTGGTTTGAAATTTAGTCACAAGATTCCGAATAGCCGCCCAACTGACCATAAAGTGGAAGAAGTGCACGATGCACTTTCTTAACCGAGCATGAATTTTGATAATAAAATTCAATAATCTGCAAGCGTTGTTCGTTTGTAATTCGACTCATGGTTAAATTATAGACCAAACTGAACATGTTTAACAGTAACATGTTACGCGAAAGTTGCTAAAAATTCACACTTTACTTGAATAAATCTGGTAGAGACAGTACATCTGATCGAATTTTCGAGTTTATCAAAACAAGGATACCTCGCGTATTATTAAAACTGCTGCTTTAACTAAAATCGTTTTCTTAAATTTTTGTTAATCTTGATTTATTAAGTTTAGTGTATTTATAGTCATGAAACACAAATTGATTTTTGTTATAGTTGTTTTTGCTAAATATTATGAATTTTCCATTGGTTTTACATTTATGACGGTTAAACTCTTCTAATTTTTTTTAACTTACGAAATTCAGTGAAATTAATGTGTAATTAAAGTTTTGCAACGCAGTGTATGTAATGCTAACTATTTTAATTGCAGTTTACAAAAGACAAATGTTTTGTAAGTTTTAAAACATGTTAAAAAATTATCCAAAATAGGCAAGAACAGTTAAAGTGATGCGTAAACCATTTAAAAAACACCAAAACTTGGAAAAAAAATATATCAAAAGGCCACTTTAGACAACATAATGAAAATTTAGTTTTTCACATTTTTGTCGTATTTATTTCTTTATGGAATCAATCATCTAGTGTTATCAATCATCTAGTGTTATCTACTTTTTAGGATTACGAAAAATTCAATTTTATATTGCGTTTTTTTTTTACAACGACCCAATAAAACCATGCAAAACGTATTCATTCAAGTCGAAACTTTTTTAAAATAGCGATAGTGGAAATTAAACTCGCTGACAGTTGACTGTTTTGTCATATCCCTGCAACTACACGAAAAAACGAAAGGTCCACTTGAGGAAAGAGGCTACAATAGGCCACATTCCCTTACATTTTTTCTTCAGCATAAATATTTCGTTTTTCTTTTAAATGTTTCTATTTCTTCTTTTGATCGTTTTGTTTATTTCATTGCATGACTTTTTCTTCAATCGAGAGATCTTATGTTTTTGATATTTTTATTTTGTATATAAAATATACTTTTTTCTTCTTCTTATTTTGTAAGTAAAGCCTTGTTTGCTGTTGTTGATGCTGTGTCTTGACCAGATCATTTTATTCTTTTTCCAATTTCAATGATTTTTCTGTTTTGTTTATTTCTAATCTACATTTGAATTTTGATATTTTCTTTTTTTTTATTTGTAAGAATTTAGCTTAATCATCACTTTAAATCAAAACTTAATAATTCCATATAAAAATTGTGGTCATTAGTAAAATTCCGTCTGTATTGGATACTAGGAAAATATCTTAAATCTGAAAGAACAGATTTAAATTAGATGAGAAGAGTTTTTTTTATAGAATTTTAAAACCATTTAAAGTAAAAGCTTGTAGGCTGATTTCAAAACTTGTTCCTTTAAAAACCCTCCGATTCTTTTTCTTTTTCCTATAGAAAAAAAAAAACCTTTTTTCCAGAAAGAATTTTGATGACTTCTTCAAAGTTCTTTCTGGACTTCTTCATATAGAAACCCCCCCAAATTTCGGAGGACTTTTAACTAGAATAATCCCCAAAATCTAAGGATTTTTCTACTGGACAAGGGGTTTTCTATAGAATGGGTTTTCCTATAGTAGGATTTTTTTCCTATAGAAAAATTCTCCGATTTTGCGGACTCTTTCCTATAGAAAAATCCTCCGATTTTGTGGCATTTTTCCTATAGAAAAACACTCCGATTCTGAGGACTTTTTCCTATAGAAAAATCCTCCGATTCTAAGGATTTTTTCCTATAGAAAAATCCTCCGATTCCGACGACTTTTTCCTATAGAAAAACTATCAGATTCTAATGATTTTTATTTCTGTAGAAAAACCCTCAAATGCTGAGGAGTTTTTCCTATAGAAAAATGCTCAGATCCTGATGAGTTTTTCCTATAGAAAATCCTCAGATTCAGATGACTTTTTGCTATAGGAAATCCTCAGATTTTGAAAACTTTTTTCTATAGTAAAGCCCTTTGATTAGGATAACTTTTACCAATTAAAAATCCTCAGATTCTGAGGACTTTTTCTATCGAAAAACGCTCAAAATTTGAGAAATGTTTCCTTACTTTTTCATGTAGAAAAACCATCAGATTCTGAGGAGCTTTTCCTAAACAGAAAAAATTATTAAAAAAAATTATTAAACTCACTTTCAATTAAGAGTTTAATAAAATCTATTAAATGTTTAGCTGAAAACTTGAATCACATTATACAAGATTATATAATATTATTTTTACTCGGGTTGTATATTGTAAAAGCGCAGAATTTTATTCGCAGTAAATTTTTTTTTAAAAATTTCACATTTTTTATGATTTTTTATATACTAATATTTTGCAAATTTTTGTTGTTGATTTTAGCACATTAATTAGTTACTTTCAACTAACTAAAGTTTAGCTCAAATATAACTAAACATTTTTATATTCAACATATTTATTTTTGCTACCCTCAACTTACTAATATTTATCAAAAAAAATCTGCTAATTTGAGCAGTACTTTATGGAACGTCAATTTGAACTCATTTTTAGTAGTTTAAGCAAAAATGTTTATTGATTTTTGTCTATAATTTCTTAAAATTCTCTTAAAAGAACAGATGTGAGAGCATCTCTCCACTGTTTCTCCAATTAATTAGCTCCAAATTTTCCCCGTTTGTTTTTTTTTTTTGGTGATACATATACAGACAAAGATATTTGAAATTTTAAAATAAACAACAACTATAAAAGTATTTACTTCTTAAAAGTGTTAAGCAATGTCCAAAATTTGTTGGTTTTTAAACTGTTACCATGTTGAATTTTGTGTAGTTGCTTAGAGGACTCTTTCAAGAGAGTGGCTTTTGTGTAAATGGAAGTATATATAATTGTTTTTTTTTTTTTTTTTTTTTGGTCAGTGTATAAGGAAAACGACTACACAAAAGCTTAGTTGTCAAGTTGGTGTAGACACAGAATAAGAGCTTGTCGTTTATTTCTATACAAATTGACATTTAAAAAACGTTGAGCGATGCAGTTGTGAAATAGAATCTATTTTGTTTTCACAGCGTTTATTCTTATTCTCTCATTTTTTGTTTCTCATTCTCTTAACAGTGTTGCCGCGTTTTAACTGTATTTTGTAAACAAACAACATATGATGAGTAAAACTAACAGAGACATTCTATGGCTCATATATTCTCTTAGTGTATTAGCAAATGTACAAAGTAATATAAACCAACTGAAATGTGTTCAAATCCTAAAAAGTATATTATTATAGCGAAAGAGATACAGGAGAAGGAATAAACTTCTACGATAGTCTTTACACTAAAATAAATATGACAGCTTTTACAGTCACTGTCGAACGTCGTTCTTTTGGATGCATTTTCTCTTGCAGCGACAATCGTTGTACGCTATGCTCGTATATTGCGTTTCGGCGCATCTTAGAACCAACAAAACCCAATTATTGGAAATGTTTTATTAAAAACTTGTAAGGGTAAATTTAAAAAGAAGAATGGAAATTTAAAACTTCGTTGGGGGAAAAAAAATTAAATTCTTTTTTATCGAAATAATTGTGTTCGTAACTTTTAATTTTTTTTTCTAAAAATTGTCTGTCCTGTTTATTTTAAATTTGTCTGTCCTTTTGCTTGCTAGTGTCTTTTTATTTATCCAATTTATTTGTTTTTCTCTTAACGGCTGAATGCCTGAATTAATGTTCAAAATCACGTTTGATGTTTATAGATGACGAATGACTGGTTTAAACAAAGAAGATGTTAATGTCTTGAAAACAAAACTTTAAAAATAACCTAAAATTACTATTTTTCTTCTTCTTCTGCATAGTTATTTTAAGTGAGGGAACTTTTTGAATTTTCTTTTCACTAAAAACACACGAAAAAAAATAAATTTGTTGTGTTTACTCGCGCGCGTATCTGATTTGTAATTATTGTAATCAACTCAATATGATGACGTTCTCCGTACATTGATCTAAACAATCTATTCAACCATACATCCATTTACATTTGATAAATCAACGCGTCCCAAGCGTTTCTTTAACACTTTGCCAACCAGTGGTGTTTAGAAGACAGAAGGTTATTATAATTGATTAGAACAACTTAATTCAAAATAATTCTTTATGAAAAACTTTGTTAATTTAACAAAATATCTTGGAAAGTGTATTTAAGTGTTAATAATTTTTCATAAATGAAATTGATTTTTTTATTCCTAATTTTCGGATATCTGCACTTTTCATTTTAAAAGCTCGTACATGAAATGTTTGAGCTCGCCAATCGGAATCAGCGATTGTGGTGCCCTCGTGGGAGAATAGAAGAGTACACTCGAAAGCCATGTAGTCCCTTGCGATTAACTCTAGTCCATGACATGGAAACCATCTGAATTTCCTAAAAGATACAAATTCTTGAAGAAACTACTTCACGGATGTCGCAGCGGTGAATCCTTCAGTCCTGATAGGAGAACATGTCTCTCCTCATACAGTATTCAACATGTGAAGAAACCAACGCCCAGCTATTCGGACTGTTGCAGAGTTTCAAGGGGGAATTCCTATAAGCATGCTGTTCGTCCTCTAGTCAAAACTTAGAAGAGTTCTTCTTCGCCATGCATTAGGCAACGGCTACCTTGATCTCGTCTCTTGCTCACCGGGACATCATTTTGTATTAAGTTCCAAGACGATGAATAGAATCCATCTCCATCCTGGAGCCGCGAGTGAAGGCTAAGACATGATCCCTCCGAATAACAGAGTTCGCAGATCAATCCTTTCTTGTCGGTGTTCTTACATCAATAATGCACAGAATGTTTCCTACCAGTGTGGCGACGTCCTTGTTGCGATTAATTCGTATATCACCCAAACTTCACGCGATTTCATCTCTATAATGCTGCGTTTGACTTGAAAAGTTAATATAATTACGAGGTGGACTTAAAATTAGCCGACCTAGCAAAGAAAATACAACTAATTTGGGAAACATTTTCTTTATTGCTCAACATAATCTTCTTTTAGCTCGATACACTTTTCCCAGCGATATTTAATAGCTTCGATACCCTGTTTATAGTAAGAACTGTATAGCTTCGTAAAATAGCCATTAACCGTAGACTCCACCTCTTCATTGGTGACAAATCTTTTACCACCGAGCCATTTTTGCAAGTTTGGAAATAGAAAATAGTCCGAGGGAGCAACATCTGATGAATAAGGTTCGTGATAAAGCAATTTGAACTTAACTTAATTGATTTTGACCAACGCAATAGTTCAAGTCTGAACTGGTGCATTGTCTTGATGAAACAAAACTTTTTTTCGCCAAATGCTGCCTTTTTTCCTTAATTTCATCACTTAAACGATGCAGTAATTTAGCATAATAGTCGCCGTTAATAGTTTTTCCTTTTTGAATATAATCAATAAAATTATCACAAGCGCATCACATAAAACAGACCAAATGAAAAACTTGACTTTATAGTAGTGAAACATCGCCAAACACTTTATTGAAACATCTTCACGAGGTTGTTTTTGTTCTATTGTGAGCAAACGCGGCACCCATCTTGAGCACATCTTTCTCATCTCCAAATTTTGGTCAATATGCTATGTATAGCACATTTTAAAATGCAGATCATTTCTGCCAGCTAACGCACCTTCAGCCAACGATCATCGAATTTCATTTTGTGGATTTTCTTAACCGTTTCTGGCGTTTACTCCTCAATTGGTAGACCACTACGGTGTTCGTCTTTGCACCTCGTACGGCCTCGTTTAACCTCTGCCACCTAATATAGTCGAAAACGAAGGAGCAGACCCAGTTTAGAATCTAGCTCCGCTTTAATATTGTTTGGTCTGAGACCTTTCAAATGAAAGTATAGAAACACATAACGGTGACCATTTTTTCCATGTTAACAAATTCACTGAGATCGTCTATTTTTAGTGGCTCAACAAAAAAAAAAAATACTAAACAACGTGGCGCCTTAAAAATTAAATCATTTGTTTCACTTTTCACCAAAGTTATTTTGTTCAAACTACCGCCGACATCTATACGTCGGGTCGGCAAATTTTTTGACCGCCCTTAAAAGTGAATTAATTGCTTATAGTTGCCCTGAAATTAAACTTTTAATCTTCCTGATTAATTACATCGGCGAAATGACAAGTATCATCATCAGACCCGCTTGTGTCGCTATATTAGCTACCCCTGTGATACTAAAGCATGCCAGTTATTGAACCGTAGCGAAATTAGAGAGATATTACTTTGTGTTCACCTTCTTTCACCATGCCAGTAGGTTAATATTGGTGAAATGAATACTGGGTTCAGTACATGTAGTAGATACGTCTATAAACACCACCTTCTTTTAAAAGATAATGTCATATTAATTTTTTCCTAGGTATTCTTCTTCCAGTAAAGTTTAGAGTTCAAAACTACAACCGGGTATTTCCACTTTGAAAGATTAAGAGTGTCTTTATTTAGCCAGAGATCTTCAGAGTGGTCTTCCTTGTAATACAGGCTATTTCGGTTTTTGCCCAATCGTTGATTTCATTAGATCAGTCCAGTGATGGAAGGATTTTATTGATGACAAAGCTTCAAAAAATAAAAAAATTTACTAAAATTATTGCACTGATTTCTAGTCCGTCCATATTTAGAATCAAAAATGAGATCCCCGTATTTCGCCTGCTTTGACAAATGAAAAAAGGTTCTCCTTATGAACCAGACGAGTTTTGAGTTTTTCATAAGCACTGATTACAAGATTTCCATGGATCAGTGCCCCTACATCTGAGGACATCAATGATAGATTATATTTCACATTATTAAACGTTGCTTCCACGTCCAATGAACCTCAGTAAAAGCCCTTTTCACCTACCTTTCCTTGAGGTTTTAGGGTCTGCTGAAATTATTTTCCGTGATTATACTTTTCACCAGCATTTTCAACAGAAACGATGACAGACTAATAGGTCTGTAATGCTTAAATGTATTCTGGTATATTGTTTCCGCTTTAGACATAAGGACTACCGTTGATTTTTTTAAATTTTGGCATTTTTTTAAATTTTTGCATTGTTCTAATGTTGGCGTGTTTTTGAGAGAGAGATTATTTCGATTTTTTTTCACAATTTTTTATTTTTTGCAATTTAAATTAGTATAGAAACACATAACAACTTTAATAATATCTTGTTTGAAATTTAAAACAATATTCAATTAAATTGTTAATAAATATGATTAAAATCTTAATTGAAACAGAAATCAATTAAATGAAGTGAATACTGGGTTCAGGTTTGATCGAATTCAATAAAACTTTTGATTGAATTAATAAATATTTTAATTGAAACTTTAGTTTTTTCTGTGCAGATTATGCGATAAATCTAAATTTAAATATGTTTCCCAGTTGTCCTAATCAGAAGAAAAATCAAAAGCAGATCTGGCGCGCTCTCCTCAATTTTTTGATATGGCTGTAGTTTTTGGTACACTTGAATTTGGCCAAGATCATCGGTGTTAAACAACTTAAAACCAACCCAATTCAAATAAGAATATGTAAGCTAGTTGGGTTGATAAGAGAAAATAGTAATAATAATCGAATTTTTATTTATTAGCGGATGAAGACATTTTTTAATTAATAAATAAATATTACACGTCTTTTTGTTTAACAAAAAATAAATGATCTTGAACTTGAATAATTCTGTTCACATCATAATTTATGATAAAAGATCGAAAAATAAACTTATCGTTTTAATTTTTTAGAATTTTAAAGTAAAATGTTTGGCAGAAAGATTATATTAAATAATAAAAGCAAAGAATTTAAGTTTAATCAAATCGCGATATATTCTTAAGTAAAAACACAAAAAGAGCAATTTTTGGACTGTAGTTAAATCTTGGTAAGAGGAATAATTTATGTCAAAACTTTATGGATTGGCTTTTGAGATTCGCTCTAAACTTATTTTGGCCCATATCGCCTAAAATAGAAAATTTTGGTAGACGAACATATTGTTTATTTTTCGTGCCGAACAAGTGTTACATATTCATTGCAAAAATGCTTAGGCCGGTTTGTGGGTTAATAGAGATCTGGCCATTAATTATATACACATCGGACATGCTGATTTTAATTTAAAGTACAGATTTGATTTGATTTAAAGTACAGATTTTGAGAAAAATGTCTTTAGAGAAAAATGTCTTTAATGTCTTTTCGAAAGCAATCAATCTTCTTTTGTTTTGACATAACACGACCTGTGTTCACATTTATGGCCCATGCTTAATGTACACAAGTTTATATTTAATCCACTGCTTCACGTTTTATGTAGGTTTTTACAGTGTTCTACAGTTTTAGCAGTGGGTTTCCATGCTACTTAGTGTCGCTCAATATGCACTCTTTTCATTTGTTCATAAACTCGCACCGAGCAAATGAAAACAGGTTGTACAAATTTAAAAGTTTCTGTTAATTTTTATCATATTTTTAAATAATAATTTAATAATTTTTTTAATTATTTCAGCAAATTAAAATATATTAATTTTTAATAGAAAATAACAAAATATAAACAAAATATAAGCAAAATAAAAGTGAGCAACAATTTTTTTATCAACATGTTGCCATAATTTTTAGTATAAAAAAATGTTTTCATTTGCTTGCCCGAGTTTGGTGTTTTGTTGCTGAGAAGCGTGTGAAGTGTAGTCTCTCTATTTGTATATACTCTTTGGTTTTATCGGCAATTAATGGAAAAGATTCAATTATTGGGAAATATTTTGAAAGAAAAATGTATTTGCATATTGCGGCTTATACTATATATTCGCGATTTTTCAAAAAATTTTATATGGTAGCATAGCTTTCCAAGTTGAGCCCACATACAGACAATAAATGGCTAGGAATTCCATTAAAATGTAATCATTATTCAATTAAAAATGTAATAATTATTCAAAATTAACCAAAGCACAGTCACATCATTCAAAATATTGGTTTTCCTAATCAATATTGAAAAATATTATCTCCCAGCAAAAAACAGTGCTTACCCAGAACCGCTTCCGGAAGGCATTATTTCATTACGAAGCGCTTCGAAAACAAATCCAGAAGGCATGATTTTTGTTCACGATCTTCGCTTCTTTCATGTACTCTTAGAAGCAATAAATTCATGCCTTCATAGGCAATAAGAAGCGCTTTTTTTTGTATGTTGAAAACATTAATGCTTAGTGGTAGGCATTCTTTATTGCTTCATTGTAGGCATTATTCACTGCTTTAAAGAAGGCATTTTGGGAAACACAACAGAATGCCTTCCCTAATTGCTATATTGCATGCAAGGCGGTGAAGCGCTATTTTGGAAGAATAGAAATGTATTTACTGCTTACCAAATCCTGGTTATTTTTTGCTGGGCTTCTACATTACCTTTAATATCAACAACCAACCACTTTTAGGAAATTTTATCCATTGAATAAAATATTTGCAGTTAAAATCGAATATTAGTTTCGAATGCAAAAAAAAAACAATCACTCTTATCTAAAATATTAGTTTTTGTTACCAATTTTAAAAAAAAATAAAGTTTTTTAAAAGTTTTTGGAACTCTAATAAAATGTTAAGATTAGCAGCCCAATTTCTGGTGTACATACAAATCTATTTTTAGACATTCATATTTAAACTTTAAAGCAAAAAAAATATTCAATTTAGAAATTTGAAAATACAAATTCAAATTAGGTTTGGGCTAGATGTAAAGTAATTGCCTGACGAACGGAAGGTCACCGGTTCGAGTCCAGTTTGCGGCATAATTTTTTTTTTTTTTAATAAAATAATTTAAAATAATATATTATTTTTTTATAGTTTTGGTAACTCTAATAAAATACTGAGATCAGCAAAATACAGTAATAAAATAATTTTAAAATAATATAAAATTTTTTTATAGCAACCGAATTTCTGTTTCACATACAAATCTATTATTTGACAAATATTTTAAGTTGAAACTAGAAAATGTGCAAGGTTGAAATTTAAAAAAACATATTTAAATTAAGTTTAGACTAGAGGTAAAGTACTTGCCTGACAAACGGAAGATCGCCGGTTCAAGCCCAGTTCGAGGCATAAAATTGTTTTATTAATAAAATGAATTTTGTTGAACGCATTTAAATCTATTTATAGAATATTATAGTGGGTTAGGTTAGGTTAGGTTAGGAAGGGTTATGTGCCCAAGGGCACAACTCCACTCGGAGACCAATACGGTCCATTGTGAATCCCTTCAGAGAAAAACGGTAAGAACGAATAGAAATAGACAGAAAGATAGATTGAAAGATAGATATAAAGAAAGATAGAAAGAATATATACTCCCCAGAAACCAGCTCCTATCGTCCCCTTGCTAGAAACAACCGTCCTATCTCCCTGACAAATCTCAGCAAATCTACTGGATTGCATCCAGCGACACACCCAAGGTCGTCGTGAAATCTATCTCCTAGCCATTTCTGTCTGAGACCCTGCAACCTAGGACAGTGGCACATTATATGCTCAACTGTCTCCAGTTCCTCAACGTCCTCGCACAACCTGCAAAAATCCGGTATGTCCCTGTCCCATCTGCTTGTGAAAAACCTGACAGAACAATGACCGGTCAGGAACCCCGTAAGGGTCCTGAGACCTTCACTGTCCAGTCCCAAAAGAACCTTGGTTGCCCCTGCGTCCAATGCGGGCCATAACGCCCTAGACACCCTGCAATCCATTCTGTCCCTCCATGATTGGTTAACGGTTTCGCGGAATCCCTTCCGTATAATCTCAAAGTAGTAACATAGTGGGGGCTTTACCCCCGTCCCTTACTGCCAAGTCGAGATTCGAACCCTCCCTCGCAAGTTCGTCCGCCAACTCATTGACATCCACCTTGCAGTGTCCGGGTACCCAACACAGCCTCACTGTGAATGCCTCCATGAACTCCCTCAGAGCACACCTACATCGTGCGACCAGGCTCGAGCGCACCGTGTAGTTTGTCAGTGCTTTGAGGAATATTATAGTACATAAACATAAAATATGTAATTGTTACAATAATAATTCGAAATTTGTAAATAAATGTCTGTTGTTACAATAATATATATTAAAATTTATTAATAGTGATAGTACGCGGAACCACAAAAATTTGGTTGGCAAAAAATTCGGTTGCAACTACAAAGCTATTTTCTGTGTGCATTTATTTCATTTTGGGAGTTTTTTCATAATGAAATAACTCCCATCAAAAATTGTGAAATAAGTCCCAACACACTGGAAGTTATTTTAATAATTTCCCCAATTTGTATGAAACAATTTTAAGAGTTGTTCAATATATTTTTTGAGACTCATTTCATTTGGGAGTTATTTTACGGTACCAAATACCTTGATTCGCAAAGATAGTTTGTTTATCCTGGTCTCAGACTTAAGGAGGAAAAAACATGCAATTGCATGAAAGTCCGGTCCCTGCTCTTTACATTTGTCTGCTTAATCAAGACTATTGTTTTAGTTTTTAAATAAAATTTTTTTGTTTTTTTTTTCTTATGTTACAATTCTCACGATATAAGTACTGCCAACATTTTCTTATTTGGTTTGGTATGATTTCTTGAACTTCTTTTCACAATTTTCAGTTTTCATCGAATTGTCTTTGAGAGACAAAAAATAACGAAATTCAATCTATTGGATAATTGATTTGTGGGGGCTTTGCTGTTGTGGCTGTTGTTATTGTTATTGACGTCTTAAAACTTTTTAAAGCTTGTTTTTATTAAAGAGTATATACAAATAGAGATACTACACTTCCCACGCCTCGCAGCAACAAAATACAGAACTCAGCAACAAAATACAGAACACTAAAAAATGATTGCAACATGTTGATAAAAAATTGTTGCTTTAAACACTCACTTTTATTTTGGCTTATATTTTGTTATTTTCTATTAAAAATTAATATATTTTAATTTTATTTTGCTGATTTTAACATTAATATTTGTAATAATTAAGAATTTTATTAAATTATTATTTAATAATATGATAAGAATTTATTTAAACTATTAAATTTCTGTTTTCATTAGCTCGGTGCAAGTTTGCGAACAACTAAAAAGAGCGCAGATTGAGAGACACTGAGTAATATGGGAACCCACTGTGTTTATGGCTCCAGAGACTAATCAAAAATTAGTCTTTGACAATAATAGACTCAAAATGTGTTCAGTTTGAAATTGAAGTTTGAAGTAAATTACTTTTTTGAACAAAAGTTTAACTGACAATAGTTAGCACACAGTTTGTATGATATACAATACGAAAATATCCGCCTATCCTAATATGGCCAAATCCTAAACTTAATTGATTTTCAATTTCAATTTTTCTTAAAGGTTTTTCAAAACTAGCCATCATTGTAATAATTATTGTAATTTTTTTGAAAAGCTGTTGTACTATTATTGTGTGACAAGATTGTCCGTAAGGTTCGTCCGTCCGCACTGCCTGTCTGTCTGTGTCGTTTGGGTGTCAATCTACATTTTGACAGCCTATTTAAACTTATTTCATGTTAAAGTTTTTGTTTTATATTTTTTGTTTCTTTATGTCATGTTAATACTCATTTATAACGATTTTTTTTTAACTTTTTTTCGGTGTTATAATCTTGTAACTTTTTATTAAGTTTTTTATTATTATTATTATTTATCACTAATATAATGTATGGCTTTAGCAGAAATTTAAAAGAATTAATTAAATGTAGAATTAATTCATCAAAACGTCACTAAAAAGTACTGCTGCGCACGGGGATTTCATAAGGAATTGTTGGCCAAAAGTCAAAATCTTTTTTTTTTTTTTTGATGCCATATATATTTTTTTTTTCACCAACACCTGTTACCGCTAGTACGTTAGCGTCAAAAACAAATTTTATAATAACATTTTTTTTTTATTTTTATTTTTGAGGCCAAAAGTTATTACCATAGAGACAAAAAATGTTAAAAATCCGAGGTGTTTATGGCAAAAATAAAGGGTCCGCCAAATAACTTTTTTTTTTGAACTCCTGAACCAATTGGACTTTGTATGGCGTCATACCAAGGTCTTTATGCAAAATTCGTCTCAATGATGTCTCCGAAATGTTCAATTGTTGAGAACGACGGTGAATTGATGTTGATGGCGCTTCACGCACACTTTTTGCCACAGCAGCAATATTCTCGGGTGTACGCCCTGTTTTTGGCTGTTCACGCTTTGGTGGATGCCAGTTTCTTCCACTTTTTTCACAAGATAACGAACATACGGACTATATTCGTTCAGCGGAAGGATAAAACTAATTATCTGTCAAATTAGACATGAGCTAAGTGTTACCATTCACGAAATAAGATTAGTTGAAAAAAAACGTTAGACGGCGGACCCTTTAATATTGAAAAAAGCAAAAAATAACAAAAGTAAAAAAAGTAGAAAATTTTGAGAAATAAAGCCTTTATACCTAAGAAAATTTGAAGAAGGCAATTTTAAACATCAAAAATCTTGAAAAAGCTGATTTTTTTTATGCGTAAAAATGGCAAAAAAAAAATGCATAAAAAACAAAAAAGCATATTTGTCTTCTCTGGTTGTAATAATATTACCATATTTAATAATACCCAGCAAAACTTTGGTAATGGGTGCGATAAAGTAATACATTACCTTGCAGTTTATGCTAATGTTTTCCAACAAAAAGTAATGACTTACCGATAATGGGCTACATAATGCATTACTTCTTACATTCAGCATTATTGCGAAACATAGAGTAATGAGTTACCACTAGTTGGTTACGTAATGCATTACATTCTAATGTATACTCCTTATCTTCAACATTATTTGGAAACAAAAAGTAATGAGTTACCAATAATTAGACACTCTTGAGTTACCTTGTAATGATACATCATTACCTTATACGTTATTTCAAAACATAAAATAATGACTTACCGATCATCAATTACATAATGCATGAAATATGAACTTAAAGTAATGTTTAAAATATTTTTTTTTTTAAATCTATATTTGGACTCATTACTTTGTGATTGTTTTATAATCATGAGGGTAAGTTATATATTTTTAACATCCCAAACTCAAACTCATGGCACAACAATTCATTTACACTTTAAGCAACCTATTATTATATGTGACGATGGTGTAATGGTTAGCGCGTTGGACTGTTTTAATTTATTTGTTTTAATTTATATGGAAATTTCTGGTTTTAATGTTGCGTATGAGTTATGAGTTATGTGAAATGTGAAATGTGATTGTTATATGTTACTTATATGACGTATGGTACTATTTGTTTGACAACATATTTGTCTCATACAGATTTTATTTTGTAGATTAAAATTTATGACAGGTTGTTAACGTGCGTTTATCTACTAGAATATTTAAAATTTTGTATACTTTGGTTGCGTTTACATTAGCTCGAAATCCAGTTTAAGCTAGAATTCGAAATCTAGTTTGTGTATAATTTTATACACAGCCATATGATCGAAATCTAGTTTACACTGGATTTCAATGGTATATGTAAATGCGGCTTTAGATACAATTAAGACGATGATCCTTTTCTATGACTTTATGGCGTGCAAATCTTGTTTGTGGCCAAACTGGGTGGAGAATCAAGCAGCGTCATTGTGTGTTCAAACAGTGATGCACAAAAATAAATTTGTGATGTAATGGTTAGCGCGTTGGACTGTTACGCAGATGGTCCCGGGTTCAATTCCCGGTGACGACAACATCAATTTAGAAAAATAATATGTATGAGTTTTCTATCACTTATATGTATCGCTGCTCCCACCTTCGGTGTTCTCATAGCACTTAACCCCACCGAAGTAAAATAATGAATCAGGGGTATGAAACAACAAGCTTCAATAAATTCGCCAACTCTACATCAGGTGGCGACCAACAACTATTCTAAGACTTATCATCTCGCGCAATTACAGTGTTGCCATGTTTGAAGCTCCTCATCTTTCACCACCTTTCATCTCTCCACTATCCAAAGAAAGCAACACATTAATTAATAGGAAGAATTTCCTGAATGTCTTAAAAAAAAAAAAAATCATCAGTGAAGTAAGGTGTATTGTAGTATTGTAATGCAAGGAGCCCTATGACGATACATTATTTTACCCATTAATTGGTAATGTGTGGTGTTTGCTGGGTAACCCCTAGTGAAATTTGCAGCCAAACGTATTCGTGGAACGTTTTAAATCTCAAAACGCCCGTTTTATTGGCTTTTTTGTGTATTTTGTAAAAGGACATAAAAAAGACCTAGAAAACGCAACAGAATTCCCTCGTAAGAATTGTTTCAGAAAATCTTTAAGTTTTCAATACACAGAAAACACTAAAATCGAGTTTCAATTAAAATATTTGTTGATTCAATTAAAATTGTAATTAAATTCGGTCCTATTAAGGAAATTGTAGCATCAATTAAAATAATTTGTAACTATTTAATTGATTTTATTTTGAATTGAGGTATTAATCATATCTATTACAAATTTAATTGAATATTGTATTTAATTTTAAACAAATTTTTAGTAGATACAATTAAAAATTTAATTAGAATTTGCAAAAAAAAAATCGCCAAAATTGAAAACATTTATGCCAATGTTGGCAACCAAGGGGTGGTCACTGTTATCAATCGGGTAAGAGTACAATACTCTCAAGATTGTTAATCACACGTTTTGCTAACACATAACCGACCGTTGCCGACTACTACTTTGCCAGTACTGTTCCGATTGTAGTTTTCTGCCTGGGTAATTACAAATTATTATAATTGATGCTTCACTGTCCTTAATAGGACCGAATTCAACTACAATTTTATTAGAATCAACAAATATTTTAATCGAAACTCGATTTTAGTTTTTTCTGCGTATGGGCTATAAAACTTGGAAATTTTGTATGCAGCAAATTCATTTTCAATTAAACATTCAATACAATTTAATAATCTTTTAATTGAAAGTAATGCTATAAACACATAGACGACTGCAGCTACACGACTACAGCCTGTCAAAAATAAAATACACACGTTTATATGAAAACGATTATTTTGGCACCAACACAACTACACGGCTACCCGACTGCTTTTGCCGCTGTAGTCAACTTAGGATAATTTCTATTTTTGTTGGCTGCAAAACAAAAATAGTGTTGACAATAAAACAATATATGTAACAAATTAGTGCTTAAAAATATTTTATTTTGTTAAACACAAAAAACGTCGCAACATTAAATGGTATAATTGCATTAATATTCAAGAGGGGTTAGATAAATTTATTTACACGTTATAATAATGTATTATAAATAAGTAATTGTATTTTAAGTGAACTTTATATACGTGTCTACAGCCATGCATGCTGTTCTATTTTAATAAAGCAAAAAAAAAATGTAATTGGCACTACTGAAATAAAAATTCATTTGTATAAAAACAGCTTTTTATTATGTTGCTGTCGTTTCCAAAATAATAAGTAGCTGGCCACACTGCGACGATTGCAGTGAACGGCATTTGTAGTCGTGTAGCTCTGCAGTCTGCTGTGGTCTATGTGTTTATAGCATAAGTTTAAATTCAAACAAAAATTTAATTGAAATTTTTTGGACGATTATTTTTTCTTTGTATCGGAAAAAGTTAGTTTAAATAGATTTGAAAAGATCTTGTCCTTCCAAAACCGATTTATCGAATCAATATTTGCAGGTAATTTACTTTTAACAAGGTATAAATGCAAATTAGAAACCTTTATTATTGTAAATTTGTCCATATTATTTTTTTTTAGTTTTTTCTTCTTTGGACAATATTGATATCAAAAAAGTTCTACGATGAAAAAAGTGTTATATTTTTTTTTAAAGTCTAAAATTTAAAAAATCCAAAAGTATTTCAATTTTCATTTTAAATTTTACGTTAATTGTACAATTCGCGTTTAAATTTTTCTGATGAGAACGTCAAACCATATATAGGCGTTTTGAGCAGTAAGGATTTTCCCAACATACAAATTATTTAAAAAGAGAATTTTATAATTACATCTAGGGCGTTATGTTTGTTTACTTTTGTCCAGATTTTAGTGACATATCTTTAAACAGATTAGTTCAGTTTTATAACACAAAAGGGTAACGCAAAGTAAAAAAGACAGATTTCATTCATGAATGAATGTGCACATAAAAGAATGGATTCAGTAACAGTTGCTAACAAATGTCGCTGAGGGCTAGCCCTGTGAATATTTAATGGTACAAAGGAAAGAAAAGTAAACCAAAATTTTTCAAAATACTTTAAAGTATGAATCCTTTTAAAGCTCTTGTCCACAGTATGTATGGTCTCTTGGTCTTAACCATGTCATTTCTACCATTTTTTTTTTCAAATTGTCCATAGTTTTTTTTTCTTCTTTCCGTTCAAAGCTTTGTTTTGTTGTATGTGTCCGTATTATGTCTTCTAATTACTGTTTTCTGTCTAAATTCTAGACATAATTACTTTTAATGTTTCGTTCACTTTAACCAAAAAAAAAAGAAAACCAAATAAAATTACAATAGTTTTTGGTTACTATTTGTTTCTAAGACTTGAGTTCATTTATCTTTTGATTTTTCTTTCTTGTCATTATTGGGTCCATAACTGATGACCAGGGACTGGAACTCCATGCACTAAAAAAGTGTGTTTTAGGTGCCTATAATATGCATTAAAAACCTTAAAATATGCACTAACAATTAAAAAATATGCACTCATTTTTTTTTCTTAATTTTACTAAAAACAAAAATATAAGAAAAAAATTATTTTTTTATCCAGTCTTTTACTACGTTTCCACTAAATGTGTTTTGGACGTGTTTTGAAATAAAACATGTCTTGTACATGTTTTCCCATACATTTTTTTTTTCATCAAAACACGTAAGTGGAAACATATTATTAGTTGACTAAATAGGATCAAAGCTGTACAAGCAGTGAAGCCATGTTTGCCGATTTATTGTCATTTTGACAATTCTTAGTACCAAAAATTACTAACGATTTTTTCTCCGCAAATGAAGATTTTTGACAATAGTTTCATATGCAGCAACACATATTTATTTACCGTTTTTACTACCACATCTATTTTTAGATTTATATTATTTCGTTGAAAATTTAAAAAATTACTTTATTTTTATCGAAATCTAACATTTATTTGAAATAATTAAAAAAAAAAAAAATGCAAATCCAACAATTATATAAAACTAAATCCAATGCGGATATATTTGTTTTAAATTTAATTTATAAATTTATTTTGGGTTTAGCTAAATCTAATTCCTTTTTAAATTTTAAAATTTTATTGGTTTAAGATTTAGATAAAAACAAAATATTTTTTAATTTAATAAAATTGGGGAAACACGTAGGCATCGAGCTCGAATATTCTTATTTATAAAATATTAAATACACAACAAAATATATCCAAAAATAAAACCTGTGCTTAAAAAATGGCCTTGACTTCTAATACAGTATCTTTAATTTTAAATGAAAAAACAGTCATTTGTAGAAGAAATTTCGTATTATTAAAAAAAACAAACCACATCAAATTACTGTATTATGATTTTACATTAATTTTATACAGTAGTGTTTTTTTTTTAATAAAATAAATAAATGTTTGTTTATTTTATACTGCATACGTGGTTCATTTTCACTACAATTGTGGTTCTTTTTTTGAACAGTAAAAAACAAATGATAATGTTAGTTAAATTTACTGAAATGTAAGTCGTCCTGTTTTCGAGTGAAATATCATTTGTTTTCAACTACATTTGCAGTGGTCTTTACCTACATAGTATTCTAAGTGTAATAATTTAAACAAAGTGAAACTTCAGATACTGATAATTTAAATTTGAAAATGGAAATGGAAATACATGAAGCAATAAACAATTTTTGAATAAAAATAGTTTACAAGTTCGAAAAAAAAAAATTTTAAAATAAAAATTATGTTTTTCGACTTTCAATTGTTTAATGAAAATGAATATTATTCAAGTTCGAGGCCATATTCTATATTTCTTTATTAGGATATTGTCCCAACAAGTAATATATAGAGTTCTTGTTTTAAATTTATAATTTGACCATTTTCAGGAATGTGTTGATAGATCTATTTAGATAATTTTTCACACATTCATATAATAATGAATTTTCACTTCCACTAAATCTGGTTTAAAATCGAGTTAAATCCAGTTACAAATCACCCTCGTTTTTTTTTTTTTTTTTTAACGTTTATTAGCAAAAATTCTTTATTAATACTTAAACTATAATAAACACTAGTTAACAATAATAATTTGATATATACATAGTCCCGCATTCGAGCTCTCGAGTATTATTATTTATAGTACATATTTTTTTTTAGAATAGAAATTATATTTTCCTTACTTCAAATGAAGATCATTTTTAAATTGTTCGTAATGAAAAAAATTTAGAAAAACATTACTTAAACTGCAATAGTTAAAAAAAAATAAGGTCTAAGAGGTAAAACAGAATGATATAAAAAAGTTACATATACAGCCACCAATATTGTTTGGTTTTTGATCTTTGCAAAATGTAAAGATCTCTATTAGATATACTAGTGTTATATCTAAAATCAGTATTTGTTGTTATATTGCAATTTACAGCTTTTATATTAGCACGTCTATATATATGATACAAGACTGGAATGCCATTTTCATTTTGGATCATCCTTATCTTATCGAGGTATAAAAAGGCCTCAGGTGGAACAAATCCTTTTAGTAAGGAATCAAGTAAATAATCTTCATTTGAATAGTACGGAGCTAGAATTAAATTATTTTCTTTACATGATGTACATCTAACAATGTTATTTCTTATTAAATGTATTATGAAATTATCTATTCTAATTATGTTTGCGGCATTATAAAGTTTCTTGTTAGAGACATATTTTACAAAGCTACTTTGTGGTGTTCTATAAATTTTAGTGCATGCTCTCAAACATTTTCTTTCAAATACCCTTATTTTCTCCATGTAGGAGGGTGAAATATTAAACCAGATTGGGCATGCATATGTTATAATAGGTCTGATTAAAGATTGATACATAATGATTTTAATTCTTGTTTTTATGTATCTCGAATAAAATAACGATTTGTACATAAAAAATGCATTTCTTGCTTTTAATAATATTTCATTGACATGACAGTTAAAATAGAGGAATTTGTCTAAGTGTACACCTAAATATTTTACAATTTCTTTATTTGGTATAGCACAATTATTTCGATAAGATTTAATCCCAAACGACTTCCAATTTCTTTTTATATTATTATTACACTTATCCACTGGAGGTCTGAATAATATTGTTTCACACTTTTGTGTGTTTAGTTTCATATTCCAGTTGATAGCATAATTTTCAACAATATCAAAAGATTTTTGTAAATTTTGATTAATTTTTTCAACTGTATCATCAGCGTGATATACTATAATATCATCAGCAAATGATATGATATTATCTATTTGGCTAAGTAAGTCAAGTAAAAAAAGGTTAAAAAGGATGGGTGAGTTAACAGTACCCTGCTGTAGACCATTTGTAATTTTAAATGTTTTGCTGCTCTCGTAATTGTGGTGAAACAATCTAAACGTTTTTTCACTTATCATGTTGTAAATTAATATTATTAAGTGTAATGGAAATTTATAATCATTTAATTTGAATATCAATCCCGGAATCCATATGCTATCGAAAGCTTTTTCCATATCAATAAGGCAAGCGCCTGTGCAGAGTTTTCTCATCCAATTCCAGTTAATATTGGAAGTAAGTAGATGTATTGCATCAATTGTCGAGTGTTTGTATTTAAATCCAAACTGTTTTTCGCTAATCAAATTGTTGATTTTACAAATTTTATTTATATTATCATTTATACATATTTCAAAAACTTTACTTATATTAGGAAGTAAGCTTATAGCTCGAATATTCTTTGGATCACTTGTATCCTTATCTTTTTTTGGTAATATTACAACTTTTGCTTTTTTCCAAGATATTGGGAAGTACGAATTGTTTAACATATTGTTGAACAGATTGCAATATTCAAAAATCATTAAATTTGGAATATTTTTAAGAACTATATTTGGAATATTATCTATACCTGAAGATAATTTTCCTCTCAGGTTGTGAAATATATACAGAATTTTATCCTTTGTAATAAAATAATTGTCCGCTTGATATTCATCTAAATCATTGGAAGTTTTTTGAGCACTGAAATATGTAATGGTGTTCTGATTATTTTCAAACGCTGATTTAGATTCTAAAAATCTAGTAAAAAAATAACTAACTTGTGAATGTACAGTATTATTCAGATTTGGCTCCTTATAAGAGTGAACACCCTCCAAATAGGCTCCAATAGTATCTAACATCTGTTCTTGATCGCGAACAATGTAATTATTTAAATTATCTTTCTCAACACATTCTAAATCTATTCCTACATTATTCAGTAAGTATGATGAATTCTCGGGTATTTTAACGTTTTGTAGATATAAGGATCACCCTCGTTTATATTACAAAATTTGGTAGGCAAACAGGCTAGAAATTCTTTTTGAAGTTAAACTACGACCATATTACAAACAATATATTCTGCAATTCTCAGAATTAAGTCCCAAAATCATGTTGTGCTGTGTAATTGATTTCAAGTGACTTGCACGTTTTTTTTTTATTTTGCGTCGAAACTCAAAATCCCAGTTGCACTTCTAAAAATCTGAGTACGTGAAAAGTGCTTCGTGAACTATAAAATAAAATTGAAAGTATTTTTTTGCGAAAAACTTAGAAAAATACAATGCATTTAAAACAAAAATAAGTAAAAATATGCTTTTATGACCAAATGCACTAGCAAATCGATGAAATTTTAACGCAAAAACATTTTAAGTCTGAAACTTAAGAAAAAAACATGAATTTGCATGAACTTCCGGCCCCTGCTGATGACTTTAAATATTACTCATAAATATATTATTTAGCATAAAGCCAGACAAGACAATTCAGACATTGGAAAAATTGTTGTATTTTTTTTCTATGAATTTTTGATTTATTATGTGTTTCTTCTTATTGTTGTTGTTGGAAGTCACAATTCTTATGAAATGCTAAAGGCAAGATCAACAAATCTTGATTAACCCATTAAGTGCAACATTTTCATATTGTGTGGTTTTAATTTCTGAATAAAGAAATTTAAATAGTTCCCTTTAAAATAAAAGCGATATTTAGCATCTAATCATCCCAAAATCAAAGTGAATCGCGTTTGGCGTTTTTAAATAACCCACAAAAATATTTGTTTTCAAATAATGTAGCTGCGCGTTACGGAAAATCACTGTACAAATATTTTTTTAGGTACTGGCTCTAACATGCAAAGTCGTTCGAAAGCTCTTATATATCGGAAATGTTGCAATACATGCATGGACATGCAAGACTACTAATACTACACTCAGCACTTAACTGTTTTAAACTAATGTTTTGCTAATATTTTACTAATTTATTTGGCTAAAAGAATTGTGCTGATTAGCACATTGATAGTGTGGACGACAACCAGATTGAAAGATAAACGCAGTCTGAATTAGATGTCGCGGCAGTCAAGATGTAGTAGTGACGAGAAAA